>CM050326.1:90017480-90560531 GCA_027475135.1 Bactrocera correcta
ACCTCAATTGCAAATGAAGTTATTTCCATTTGATGGCATAACGAGGGAACCCGCAATTTAGACACATTTAAATGGGATTTACTCACCCATACCAACACACCGCATACAAACAAACATACATGTGTGTGTGATTTTTAATGTATTTGCTCTTATGTATTCGTCTGTGTTATTAACATCTCTTTTAAATGCACGATTCATGCGCATTTTTCATGCCAGACGGCATTTAAGTGGAGCAAAAGTTGAATAAAGAAAAATAATAATATATATAAGAAGTGGCTGCGAAAAAGGGAAAATTAGCATTCAGCATTTTTTGCATTTTAGAAAAATAACGCACGCGAAAAATGCCTGCAAGAAGCACGTGCGAAAAAAAAAAAATTAAAATTGTTGCGGCTTAAGGTAGCGCTAAAGTAAGTAAGGTGTAACAAATTGTGGCTATTATTTTCACAAAATTCAAATCTATGAACATAAATTGTGTCTCATATGTCAAACAAGACCTCGAGTTAGACTATTGTGAAAAAAAATTTTACACAACCCGCTTGAAGCAGTTATTAAATAGGTTAGGTTAGATTAGTCTGGTAGGTACTTAGACCAGTTTTGGCTCTATGCGATCTCAGTTGGAGTTCAGTTACTAGGTGCATGAGAAGTAGTCATACTTTAGAATGCCTGCGTTTGACGCGAATTTTAACGGAGTCTCACTATCGATACCTCCTCCAGTTTAACATATCGTTGGAAACTCCATATGCTTACAGTATAGTCGTGCCAATGCGGGACGAGAGTTGCTCTATTGTTTACCGGATTCTTGCTCTAGTCATCATAGTTATTATATATTTTGCATAAAAATTTTTTTAATCAGAATAAAATGTTTTTACTGATGCAAGTTATGTATTAAATCAAATCAATCTCATTTGTTTTTTAAAGTCCCATTTTTTGTGTGACGTATCTGTCTACAAGTCAACTGGAAAGACAAAAATCAATCTATACAATATATGAAGGCAAAAGATTACAACTTATTTTATATCTTTTTATTGCTATCGCATCAAGCTAAACATACAATGCAAGACAAACATTATATGGACCGGAGATTAAGTACATCACCGGAAGCAGGCTTTTCCATAAAAATTTTGTTCGAAAACCAAATTGATGAATATTTTTTAACTAGATTGGAACAAGCCTTTTTATGTTCATATGACGTTTGATCATATGCCAATTAATATAGGTTTGTTTACGGTGAGAAAGGTTTTTTCTGTCTGTCTGTCTTGTTTGTCTGTTTCACCAAGAAATATAAGTTTAGCAACGAGTTTGCTTAAAACTTTGTGTTTATAGTGGAATCACAGCAACGGAATCGTTGAAAATATGGTTGAATAGCGTTAGGTTATCTACCTTATCACGGGTGCAAGTATGTGGGTGACATAAAACATTGTGTGGTCATCGAAAACTTGTCTCATGCAAATCATTCATGTCTCTTAATGACAACAATATCGATAAAGTTTAAGAACAAGTTTATGAAAATCGCTGTGTTGGCATCCCAGTAATAGTTGATGATCTCAGCATCCCGTATAAATCAACTCAAGAAAGGGACTCGTTCCAAAAACCCTAAATCTTTTGCAAAAACACGGTTGAGTAGAGGTTACAGAGGAGCTGCTCGACGACGCAGCAGAGGACCCTATATTCAGCAAACGCTTCATTACTGATGACGGGACGGGCTTCATTACTAATGTCGAAACAATAAAACGAATGGGCTCTAAAAACGAGCCGAAATCGAAAAAAAAACAAAAATTTACTATGTACATAGATCGGACTAAGGAGGTCACGGCCCTTTACTTAATATAATTATTATTGTGCCAATTTGACTCCAAATTTCTCAAAAAAAGGAAGTAAAAAAAAGTGTTCTTACACCATGACAGACGCATCGGGTCCCACTTCCGCCAACCAAATTGTAAAACTTAAGCCACGAATTGTATCTTCAGCCTCGTTTTGTACAGAGTGTGGACCTGATGGGAAGCTTTTCAGAAAAAAAATCTATATTTTATCACAATTTACGTTTTTTTTGTTTAAGTGCCTTTCAGACCGCGCTCGAAAATTTAAGCCTATATGAACCTTGATTAGTTTAAGGTTGAAAAAAATCGTCAGTGTTTTTAATTTTACATTTTCTTAAAGTCTTAACTTTCGTGAAGGCGCGGTAAGTTATTGCTGATGGTCAGATGACTTTTCAGTTGTTTCAGCCACTTCAAGTAGGTCGATCCTTCTAGGCTTGCTGGTTGCTCGACAAAAGTACTATCTGCCTTATTCACTTAATTCAGTCTTAGCAAGTCCGTTAAGATTTTGTAGTTATAATATTACAATCGTTGTCCATATTGCTTCTCCCACTTACCTAAAAATCTTTCTCTCTTACCCAGAAAGCAAATGCGGAATATTAAAGTGTTAATCCTGCATGATTTTAGGCCAAAGTTAATGTTATTTTATCTGATGGTCTCCATTGAGAGTATAACATATTCGGCTGGCTACTGAACTTTATTCGGACTTGACTTTCATAGTGCTGACTTTATCCTCTATAGCTATCAACGTTGTTTAGTTCTCCCTAATTAATTAGGTTTCACTAAATATCAAATTCTCTTAAATTCATATATAAATAAGATGTACGTAAAGTCTGTCATGTAAGAGCGTGGTCGACTTTACCGACAGTTAATGAAAGATTTCGTTCTAATTCCTTCGTGAGCCGATAGAGGGAAACTTTGTCCGTGATGTATTGTCCACAAAGGCTCAGTTGCCGTTGATCTTTTGAAAGAGAATCACGTTAAACGCCATGAGTGCTAAGTACGCGTCGCGCTACGTGGCTGTGTTCCTTTGCATCCACCCGAAACGTCCCGAAATGTCGCAATCAGCGGCGGCTAAATATATGAGAAAGTCGAAGGCATTTGTACAGAAGTGGATACAGCGATATATAGTGACTAAAAATGTCGATGATTTACCAGAACGTGGTTCAATGGGAAAATTGAACAAAAAAGATGAAAAAAGAATGGTGAATCTGTTTTCGCGGAATCCTGCTTTAACACTACCGCAAGGACAAGCAAAATTAATGGCAAAAGGTTTATATATATCCTACGAAACTATCCGAACACTTCTTCATACTCATGATCTGAAATGGCGCAACACAATGAAGAAGATTCCGTTGATTGAAAAACTTATGACAAAGTGACTCGCTTGGGCGCATGGGAATATTGATAAAGATTTTGAAAATGTAATTTTTACTGACGAATGTTCTATATGGGCACGTTCTGTTCTCACGCTAGCCTGGTCAACTTCCACCAATAGCCTTGTTCAGCGTACCGTAAAACATGGAATAAAGTTGCATCTTTGGGGCTGCTTCTCAAAGCAGGGATTCGGCACTTTGTACCTCTTTACTGACAGCCTAAATTCCGAGAAAATGAAAAAAGTCTACAAAAGGGCTTTACTGCTATCCGCCAAACGATGGTTCATCAGAGAAAATGAAGATTGGATTCTGCAGGAGGACAACGATCCTAAACATCGCAGCAAGCTCTGTACTTGGTGGAAAACTCAATCTGGCAACGTAACATTGGATTGGCCGTCGCTGTCGCCCGATGCAAACCCTATTGAAAATGTGTGAGCATATATTAATCAGAAGCTTCGTGGAATAGGCACATACACTTTGAAGCAGTTATCTTACGAAATTCGTCGGATCTGGAGATGCTTGCTACTAGAATACGCCGTCAAATTAGTAGAAAGCATGCCTCGGAGATGCCAGATAATTATCGACGCCGGTGGTGACTGGACATATTATTGACCAAATTGCATCATTGTTTGTAATGTGTACAATGCATATATAAATATGAAAGTTTCATAAATTTTTTTCTTTTTTTATAAATTAAAACGACCACGCTCTTACTTGAAAGACTGCATATAAATAAGACTTACTGTACATACATGCTGTTACTATGCCTGAACTGCGTCCACTTTAACTGTCGTGTAGGGCACTTAAAAGCCTTGCAGCGGAGTAATAAGTGCCAGCGCTTTGCCTGAGGGCATATTGAAATTATTTATTATTAAGCAGCGTAACACACCATTACGTAATCGTATGCTTATCGCCATGCAACTACAACTGTCATAGAGCAGAAGGCAACACGAGAACAGTAGTCGTAAGCTAATGGAATAAAGAAACGGAGTGTAAAGTCGTAAACGGAGAGCGCCACGGTTTTTGCTAGCTTTTCACACCTGACAATAATATTTATTTATATGACACGCAATATTCGAAAACATAAACGTGGGATTATTTCTAGAAAATAATATGAGTTTTTATATTCCAATAGCGTTTGCCCTACAGCTAATTGAACTGTAGGAGAGTTTAGCAGGGTAGGGACTGCATTTGAAATTTGAAGGGTTATATCCACTTGCAAATGGGAATGCAGGTCAAATGCGTTCTTTCATAAATTTTTTTTAACTATATAATAGACTTATTTCGATTACATTTATATGTAGTATTCAGTTTAATCTTTAAATCTTCTGCTTAAAACCACTTTTTTAACTAACACTGTATTAAAAAGAACCGCAAAACCATTTTTCCCTTCAGAGCGTATAGATTTTCCTTCCACACCGTTCACATTAATACCCCTTTGTTTCCATATGCAGATATTAACAACTACTCCACTTACATATATATTATAATACAATTATACCTTCTTGCATGCTGTATACTTATATATACATTAGTTGACTCACAATAGCAGCTAAAAGCCCTATTTATTGCCTGCTTTGCATAATCGTCGCTTGGCTTCCTCTTGGCACTATGCATTAAGCTCTGCATATACTTTATTTGGATTAGCGTTTTGCGTACCTTAACGAAATGGCTTTTGGCATAGAGAAAACATTGGCTCGCAACATCTTTAAGTTTTGGCGCAGAACACGTAAACTATGAGCGAATGGTTGCATGCACACTCGGACGTATGTGTGTACATTTGTTAATGTATTGGCGGTCACGTGTCTTAAGCAGTTCCAGTTATAGTGCATGTAGGAAGTTTCTATGCTTATCGGAGCACATAGCTACAAAATATTTTGACACAGTAGCAAAAACGCGCTTATTAATATACACAAATCACGTGATAATAATTGTGGATGATGTAGTTGTTACACGAAATTCTTATATTAGAATTTGGTTCGTCAATGTCATGAGATTAAGTTAGGAAAATACATCATTGAAAACAGCAAGACATGATAGATAAAGTGTTAGATATGTTTTACCAGGTAAGCCGGAAAGTTCATAGCGTTTCTATTTGAGCGCTCCAGCATTTTTGAAGTTTTGACTTTCTAAAATTTTGAGTAAAGCAAATTCTAACAGTTTGAAAAAAAATAAAATAAAACAGAGTTACTTATTTTAATAGAAAACTTATTTTTGACGAAAGACTAATGCCGATGACTTGATGAGTATTTTAAGGCCGCGATGGTGAAGCTAATATTTTTAAATAGTTCGTTGTTCTCTATATAAATCCTGAACGCCGAAAACAAAGAATCCAGTGGATATTTAAAAGCGATTGTTATAAACAAAATCATAAAAAAATCGACCAATGTTATTGGATGTATATAAGTCAAGTTATCATCCAACAAAAATTGCTATTTATTCTTCTGATAACTTGATTAAGGGAATATGCTGGACTCAAGATTAATACAAATTTTCAGTATGCGAAAGCTCTCTGGAGGGCGTAGTGCCAATACTGCTTGAATTAGGCTTCAAAGTGCTTGCACATCTACAGTATTTTCTGGTTATAGCTCCCAGTGACTTTGCACTAAATCCTCATCAGAATAACACTTCCTGCTCAAGGCAAACTGTAATTATTGTAACCAGTAACAGCTTTGAAAATTCTTTTTCGATTATTTTCTGAACTGGATTTTAACTTAACTTGTGCATTACTTCTTTCCAAAGTCTCTCTTTGCGCAATAAAAAAACTTGAAGGAGTCTTTCTTTCCTTATTTCCAGCTGCTGTCAAGTCAACTGATCTAAAAACTCATATATGACGGCCGTCAGTGATAAAAAAATTCTCTTTTAATCAATTTAGCATATCTGTCTCCACTATTCGTTTTAATGTAATATAGAACTAGGCTTTTATATCTCAATTTTGGATTTTATTCTTATTGTTCTTTACTGGTGTATACACTCTTTACGCAGTTATAGCCAAGTTAACAGCAGGACGCCAGTCGTTTCTTCTTTTCGCTATTTAACGCCAAATCGTGGTATCAAGTGCAGCCAAGTCATTTACCATCTGATCTGTGCAACGAAGTGGAAGTCTTCCTCTTCTTTTGATTCCACCGGTGGTTGCTGAATCGAATACCTTCAAAGCTGGGGTGTCCCTACCCATCCGAACAACATGACCTCGCCAGCGTAGCCACAGTCCCTTGATTCGCTGAATATAAATATAATTAATGTTACCATATAACTCATACAACTCATCGCTCCAAAGACTGTGTTATTCGCCGTTGTCAGGTAGTAAAGAACCATAAATCTTCCCCAAAACTTTTCTCTCGAATACTCTTGAGGTCGAGTCATCAGATGAAGTCATTGTCAATCCCTCCGCAGCATATGGCAGAACTTATAGAGTTTGGTCTTTGTTCGCGGAGAAAGAACTTTACTTTTCTATAGCTTTCTCAGTGCAAAGTAGGACTTGTTGACAAGAATAATTCATCGTTTAATTTTAAGGCTGATGTTGTTGTGACTGTCAAAAGTGATGATTATTTATTAGTGGTTGTAATGTTGGTACTCCCGACACATCGATACAACTTTATTACCTCTTCTTCTTGTTCCGCGCTTTAACATCCTTAATTAAATGTCTCTGTCTATTACATTATTATATATTTCAATTAAGTTTAATAATGGCCAAATCGTAGAAAGATTTGAATTTTGACCTGAAGAATACTATATAAAATCTAAGATTTTTATATTTCCTGCCAGATGTGTTCAATTCATTATTCCCACGACATAAAGCAGAAAAATAATATCTGAAAAATTTGTTCAAATCGTACTACTATAGTATATCGCTGCCACACTAACCGACCCATCAAAAAAATGTTTTTGTATAGTATCTTTTGTAAAGTATTCTAGCTACAGGGCAACCGAAATTAACGTTTTTACTTATTTGGTTTTGATCTCAGTCTAAACTTAATACTCTTTTATGAAAAAATATTATAGCTCCCATTGAAAAACGATTTTGCTACACATGTAGTCGAAGAAAGTTAAAACTTCTTATAACATCTATCGCCTGAAGGCTTGGTGAACCTCTTAGTTGATTTTTGGAATCAACAAAAAACATAACCTCAACAATAATTACAATTACTGGCGATTAAAATAATATGTGAAATTTTCATTGTAATCATTTTCTCTTCATTTACAGCCGATGTGTGTCTATTACAACTTAAATTTGAAAGTATTCTTTATTAAATAATAATAAAATTATCCAAAGTACTTAAATGTAAATTAAAAATTCTCCTTTAAGTCCCGCACACACTCAATACTAAACCGCCACACAAAGTACTTTTTGGGTCAATGTGTCACAACTGACATGCAACGCATATTCTTGCACTCTTGCAAGTGAGAAAACGACAAATAAAGGGTGGGACACGAAACCACGGTGAAATTAAAAGGTGGAAAGTGAAAAGTGAAAAAATGGCAATAAACGAAATTGGCGGCAATAATGCAAGTGAAAGTGATTGCCATGCGCACTTCTTGTTGTTATTGTTTTTTCTTAAGGATTTAAGTAGACTACGTGTGTTTTAGCCGCTTGCCATTAGCGCTGGTGCTGTGATTGTGCGACGCTTGCAACCAAGGCGCGCCTCTTCTCGGTAGCAGCTACCGGTGGCTTCCTGCAACATGCTTTAAATGTTTAATTAATTCCATAATAAATGTTGCATCCTTAGCCTCAATAGGGAGCTAAGCGCGCACAAAGTAAAGCCATTAACACCAGAAAATGTGCACGCAGGCTGTGGTGGTGGTGGTGGTTGAGGCAGAGCTGAGTTAGACGACGGTTCGTTGGTGCCAAGCAGACACAATTTCTCTATATATATATCATATACATATATATATATACTAATTTATTTATGCCAGCATACATGCACATATATACCTCTCTATATATGTGTCGCTGTGTGCAGCTAGCTCGACTCAACCAAATTGGGTGACTCCATTACAGTGCAATGCCTTCGCCGGCTGTCACTGTTACACACACATACAACCGCCGCTTAGTGTCACTTGCGTGCTGTTGTTGTCGCATATCGAGCAGCTTCTGATGACTCTGACTAAGGTGTCGTTGAGATTCGCCGGCGGCAGTGTTCCCATTGCTGCGCTGCTGCTTGCTAAGAGCCAGCGCATTGTTATTGTCATCGCTGCCAGGCAAAATGTATATTAACCCCTTTACATCGCCGACACGTACATACATACGCACATGCATAATTATGCATACACTCACTCGCATAAGCACGTGCTGGCAAATAATGGCGCCAGCACTTTCTTTTATGCTTTTACGCTTTTATTTTCTATGGCTCCCTTATTTCCTACCTCCTTTCATTTTCCTGAGTTTTTTTTTTTGCAACAAACAGCTCCTTGCAAGTCCCCTGTTTGCCATAATAAAAACAACAATAAATTTGCTAGCTTCTAGCGTGTTTGTTTTTGTTGTTGCCATTTTCATTCTCATTTTCCAAGCGCCATTCTTGTAATGTACTTGCTGTTGTTGTTGCTGTGCGCTCCTTTAAACTCCTTGTGACCACAAAATGGAGAGGAAAAAGAAAAGCGAAATTGCAATGCAGGAATGCTGAGTGTACGCTTACAGCTGTGCGAGTGTGTGGGTAAGTGCTCGGCGCCTGCATTGCATAAGTGTCATATAAGTATGTGGCACATGTGTCTTTGCCGCCACATGCCGCTGGGTACTTGGCCAGGTTCTACAGGCGCGAACGACTTCAGTTGTAGAACTTACTTGCTGCTTCGGCATTGCTTTGGCATTCGCTAAGCGGCAATTTTTCTACGCATTCCCTTGTATATACATACATACACATATACCTATACATATAACCAAGAATGTATATGTATGTATATGGAAGCACGTTAATTTTATGTCGCCCTCAAGTAGTTCTTCTAGCACTTGCACTATGCCGCCATACACACACATACATATTAAGGTACCAGCAGACACATACTAAGTCACCCACACACTGAAAGACTTACCACATTCCCTCTCACAGACTTGCCACACTCTGCTCGCCACCTTTGTAGTAAATATTTTGAAGTTGTTTGTTGAAAGCCTCAACTACGCGCCGCTTGTCTAATTGCTAGTTGCCGTGTCGTTGTAAGTGACTTTTACTCTTCGACGTCAGACAAGTTTATATTTATGTGTATGTGTTAGATAGTTATATCACAGCCTGCACTTCTTTGTAACATACACAGCTCTACATACGTACATACATGCTAGACATTAAACACATTTTAGTCATTAACGTTGCCACACTTAAGCAACACACACATACCAACATAATTACAGGTTGGCACCGTTTGTGTGTATGTGTGCATAGTGTGCGCCTCGAGAATTATGTAATTATGATTAAGGCACATTTCACATGTGTGTTTAAGTGGATTCTCCAAGTTGGGCAGCAGCATTTCTTTATAGAGTAATTTTAAACCATTAGAAAGTGGTTGGGACGGCAAGGGGTTGGTATAATGTGTCTAGTGTGTTAACTTTAAATTTAAAAGCAAATACTATATTTTTAAATAAGAGAAACATTTATATTAGAATTTAGTTTATAAATTTTATTCTCAATTTTAGTGTAGTAAGCGTGCTCTTTTCAGATATGTGGTTTTGAAGAATAAATAAAATGCCGTGCTGCACATCAGAATAGCTGAAACCGCAGTGAGGGATATCAGGACTCGTCTCGGCACTACACGAAGCTACCCAGAAGGTGGAGTGCTATCCCCACCGTTATAGAGCCTTGTCGTGGACGACCTACTTGCTACTTTGCTATCTGACATTTGGATCCGCTGTCAAGGATTTGCGGATGCGACTTAATACAAAGGTTCTTAATCCTAGCTAAATGATGGTTTAGTGATATTGAGCTTAACATCAATCACTCTAAGGCGACCATCGTGGCAGAGAGGTGGAGATGACTTACAAGTATTTGGTCAAATATCTGATCTCATGATGGATTCCACTTTGCGGTAGAAGCAGCATCTTGACTTGACCATGGTCAAAGCGACAAAAGCACTAATGTTGTACATTCGATTTGCTGATAAATCCTAGGTTTGCAAGCAAAGGATTGTCAGGTGGTTGTACACCATGATCTAGCCAGCGGTAATTACATACAGGCGATGGCTTAGGGCCCAAAAGCATTCCAGACCTAGGTAGGACTCGAAGCTGCAACGACTTGCATGCATCTGAATGACGGGTGCCATGCGCACATGCACAACGGCAATACTTGGAGTCATGCTTAGGTTCATATTAGTTCACATATTTATCTTCCAGGTAGTCAAACACACACTGCCCTAAACGACAGTAGAAGGGTGCGGCAAAGTAAGGTATTCTTATTCCAGCGAATGAAAGAGTTAAGTGGTGTAAAACCATTGGCTCTTCTTCCAAGGGACAGCATTACCAAAAGGATAAACTTCACCAAAAAGTTTAAGGTCATCCATGGCAGTAAGGCTGAATGGAATGATACCAATATCGATCTATTGCTTAGGGATAGTACAATCAAGTGGTACAACCCGGTGGCTCGAAAACGTTGGAGGGAATTGGGGCAGGAGTAGCAGGACTGAGCACAAAACACTCCATACCTATGAGAAGTTTACCGAGCATTTTTCAAGACTCTGTCTTTGCCATAAGTCGGTGCGTAGACATAAACTTCCAACGCATCTAGCGCAACGAACGTAAAACCTTACTTAACGACAGTGAAGCTGAATTTAATGCAATCCCTGCCTATCAGATCAAATCGCTACTGCTGCAGGAGTGTAGAATAATCTAGCGGAACGTCACAAAGGTAAAGCCGGCAATGAACTGGCTGATAAGCTCGCCCCCTCCAATGCATCCACTACTATGAAAGGACCTGAACCCTTCATCGCGGTGGGTCTTCACAAGGTATTGGGAGGTTACAACCTTAGCAGGTTTAAATATACAATCAACATTTCTAGAGATAAATTCAGTCTACTTGCCGCATTCAACACTGTAAATTTTAAACTGAGGAAAAACTTCTATAAAATGGAACCAACTTGTGCAAATTGCCGGTTCAGGATAAATGCCCTTTGATCTATGTTTCTATCTAGGGATTGTGGCGTAGCAGTGGGAACAATAGACCTAAGGTCGCGGTGTAATCTTATCTAAAAGAAAATGATTTGCTTTTATGTTTTAAAAATTATTTCGGACAAATGGCTGTACGGCTATTTCGAATAAATTCCAGGCATTTTATGCAGCAATTAGAGCCATTTTTAGTAATTATCCGCCAAATATTATCTTTCAAGACGTCATTCGTTTCGGGCTACCAGCACACACAAGCAACTTCACATTAACTAACAGAAAGAAGTCAGACCCACGATGCGAGATAATGCGTTCATCAAAAGTTTCCGTTAATAAATAGATTGTTTCGTTGACTGTATGACATGTAGCAACGTCTTGTTGGAACAAAAGGTCATCCACATCAACATCCTCCAATTCAGCCACTAAAAAGTCATTGACCATTTCTCTATAGTATTTTCTACTAACATTATGGCTTCATTTTTGAAAAAAGTTGGATGAGCTAAACATTCTGCCCACCGAGCTCTCCAAATAGCGATTTTTTAACGATGTAACGACGCCTCAACAATGGCTTCCGTATTATCATAACTCTAAATGCGACAGTTTTATTTATTAATATACTAATTCAAGCAAAAGTGAGTTTCACCGCTGAACAAAATTTTCTCATGAGAATCGAGATCAGTAGCCATGTCATTTTGAGCCCATGCACCGAGCAAGTATGTTCATTAACTGAGTATTAATCAAGAAACAGTTGTCAGAAAGACCAACTTCGAAAAAATATTTCTAATAGTTTAAAAACACCCGTTATAAAACATTCAAAGACGACATATTAAAATCGTTAAAAGGCATCTCGTGTGATACGAAATCTCGTTAATAAAAAATGCTGTAATTAACGCATTTTAATTTAGATATGGTAATTTGAAATTTAAAATCTTTGTTTTGGAATAATTATTTTTGTTTTCTTTTAAATGATTCATGCATATGGTACTTTCAAATCAAGCCATTCGCCTTAAAGCCATATTTCATAAAAGTTCTATGTCGAACATTAAAATAATTAGGGATTAATAACTGAAATGCGTAATTTATATTAGTAATTAAGAAAACTCTTGCTTTGTTAACTACTTATCTACTTAGCGTGCTCAACGAGTGTGGCTTTATTGTTATATGCATTTACTCTTTCTTTCTGCCATCGATCTTCTATCACCTTGATATTAATATGACAAATCAGTTTCAAACCGAAATGGAAATATCTTGCGGCAGTGTCGTTATTATATACACTCGTTCATCTGTGTGTTCACTTTCAAATCGCGTATTTCATTTAAGTCGCGTATGTCTTCAATTATGTCAATCAACAAGCACACATATAAAGCCAATTAATTAACCAAATGGATTTGAGTTTATCTGCGAAACTTTTAGCTGTTTGAAAGTCAATGCGGACAACTGCACACACCCGCACAAATATTGCATACACAGATACCTAAGAACACATATACTTGCAGAGCATTAGGGTAGGTCGAATTGTTCAAAGAAAAAAAATTATATAAAATATGCTTTAAATGTAAAAAGTTACAGTTTCTGCGTGACCATAGGATATGTATAAATACTCCTAAAGCGCAATATAAGTAAGAAGTTAAAAACACAATCAATTTTGTTCTTACTTCGATAAGTTATAGCTATGGATACAACATACTAAACCATTAAATGGATGTCTCAAATGATTTTTGTGTTACAATTTTTCGAATTTGCTTCGTTGATTAGTCGAAGACAAATGATCACTATCAAAAGTTTTCAATGCATTGACCCACCAGGTTTTTGAACTGATCAAAAATCGAGTTTTGGCAGGCCAAAAACGACTAAAATTTTAGGTAAGATTCCATTTTTTTGTCAATTTGTGATTGAAGAACGGTATGACTCCAACAGTAGAGGAGCTTTCGTTTTAATCCCTTCAAAAATCGCGTGTGACAGGAAAATTATGTATTTTCAAGCTTTCTAAATTTTCAAAAAAAAATCTTTTATAACGAAAACTAAATTACCCACCCTAATACACAGGACTACTATTCTAATTCATACAAATGCGCATATTCAAATGAGGATACACCAAACAACTTTACCTGCTGTCATTTGGAATGAAATCAGTGACTTTCGGTTCTTAATAGAATTAATGACAGCTCGATAGCATTGAAGAGCATAGATTAATAAGTCATTAATATAATGGAAGCGTATCGACTAATGAATAACTTACATACATATGTACTATACTTCTGAACACAGGTCGATTTCAATTAATTAACATATTTATAAAGGAAAATACCAAAATTACAGATATAATATGGTACACTAAAGTCGCTTAAGAGCTTAGAAGCTTTGAGAGCTGAAGTGTTGCTTAAGATAAAGAAAAAGTTAAAGTTATTATTCTAAAATTAACAGCTTTAAGTTTAGCTACTTAGGATTATATAATACATATAATTATAATTAATTAAAGTAATTAAAAGTATCTAACGTTTCCTGCTCAGACAATAAATATATTATTCTTCGACAACTTAACTAATTTCCACACGCATTTACTCTGCTTTCAGATGGTTACCAAAATCTGCAATGCGGCCAGTGGGGCCTGACGCCTCGCACACCGACTGCATACTGGTTGTTGGTGTCTCCCGTCCGAAATTAGCTGTAGTCTTTCTAACAGTTATGTTAATATCACTATTCCTCACCTTTCATGTACTCTACGATAGCGCCGTATATAATATACAAGCAGCACAAGTACTCACCGAACGTCACCGGCTGCGTTTGCTGAGCAGTGCGGGCGGTAGTGGTGGCGGTAGCGGTAGCGCTAATAACATCAACAATAATCATTTGCCGGAATTCATCAAACCCGCCGCGGCTGCTGTGGCTGCAGCAGCAGCATTGGCCGCTGTACCCTCCTCGAATCAGATTAGTCATCCAATGGTGTTTCCTTCGAATCGTGTGCACTTTCCGAAAACGAGCCGACGTTTGCCGCAGGTATGTTAATAAGTTTAATTTTTAGTTATTAAATATTTTTTGTTTGTAATTCTGAATCTTGTAAAATTTTTCACTTCAATTAAATTTTTTTTCTTTTTTCTATAAACTTTTTCATCAATTATAAGGCTCTCATTATCGGCGTTCGAAAGTGTGGCACACGCGCTCTCCTCGAAATGCTGTATCTTCATCCTCGCATACAAAAAGCCGGTGGCGAAGTTCACTTCTTCGATCGTGATGAGAACTACATGAAGGGTTTGGAGTGGTATCGCAAGAAAATGCCACACTCGTTTCGTGGACAAATTACGATCGAAAAGAGTCCCAGTTACTTCGTGTCGCCAGAGGTAAGTATTAGAATATTATGAAGCTTACTATAGATTTTCATTTTTTTGAAGCAAAGCAAATTGTGTGCAGATTTCTTGGTTGTCAAAAGAGATATTAAAAGGAAATTTTAATATAATATCTTCTCTTTATCTTTTATTAGTCAAATCTCATTTATAGAAAAAAATTGTTAGAAGCTTTAAAAAAATGGTGGTTTTATTATTGTCAACACTCAAACTCGTTTAATCAATTATAACTACACCACCTTCTCACCTATCTTGCTACATTTTCGCTACTGTCGCTTTACTGCGTCTTTCGTATATTCTCTTTATTCCCCCCTTGCGAAGTTTATTTGCACAGTTCGTTATTTCTCACCAAACTTTTCATATTCGAATATTAAAACTATATTTTTTCTCCCTTATTGATTTCTTTTGGATATTTTGAGCTGCTAGAAAAGTTTTTGCTAATTGAGAAATAACTTTCTAATTGTTTATGATTTCTGTGTCATTTATAGACGCAATCGCTCTGTGGAAAATTGGGAAAAAAGTTTTTCATAGTTTACAACTAGTATTTATTAGTATTTATATAGAGAAGTATTGATTTGGATTTGTCATTTTCGTTACCTTTTGGTTAAATGGGGCGAAGTTTATGGAGACAAAAAGTGTTAAATGAGTTTATTATTTTCGTATTGGGGATAAAAATAGGGCAGGCAGCATAAACGTAATAAACTTGAGAAATAAAAATAAATAAAAGGAAAAATAATGAGTCAAAATTAGACATTGAATTAGCTGGTTTCTTTCAAAATTATCGGAATTATGGTGTGATATGAAGTATAGTATATTACGAAAAGTCTCACTGTTTGTATTTTTACTTAATATTTATGTGTATTTAAATGAGATTGAATCTTAAAGTTATATAGTAGACAATAAAGGGGTGCTGGATATATGGTATCTGTTTCTGTTTTTCATTTATATTATTGGATGAAATAAATTTATTTTATTTAAATATTAAGAAGGTATTAGACTGCAAGATTCCTAAAAACCTCCGGGAGGACCGTAAAAGTGAAAGTAAAATGGTGTGATGAAAAGAAGTATCAATAATGGAAGTTTGATTGTTCTTCAATTGTAATAATCATGGCCTACAGAATCAAAAAAATTTAAAGAATATATATAAGTTGTGAGCTGATATCTAAGTTGAATTGATATACGGTACATGCCCCACAAGTATGATAAAATTTTGAACTGTATTCATTGCTTAACTCGTCTATAGCAGCCGCTAAAATAAGACACGTTTTTATGAGCTTGGACATTTCTTTTTGCTAAAAAAAGTGCATAAGAGTATTTGTTCATGAATTCTGTGCAAAAAATAATATTGTAACAATGTCTTAGTTTCCACATTCACCAGATATTAAAAAAAAAAAAAACAGAAAACCTTATGGAACCGTGATTTTACAAGCATAGGTGACATTAACAGCGCTTAGCTGAAAGAAATCAAGCGAACATCATTGTAGACAATTGCATAAATATTTTTTCCAAAAAACGAAAAAATATCGTTATTAAAATTTTTGAACAAATGGCAACCCTTTGCTGGAAATGTTATCAACTACCATTTTTATTTTATTTATTAATTTGAAACACTAATGCATGTATTTTTTTTTTAACCCAAAATTCCCGTTATTTTTGTAACATAGCTGGAGTTCTCTTATGTGAGGGAATGTTTAAAAATTTTAATGTGATACACATATTGTGATAACTAATATAATTTGATAATTCCGCTGAATATTTAACTGCGACAGCTGGCAACTTCCTTAAAAATGTTTTGTAAATTGCCAGACAATTGCCGTACAATTATTGGGTTTGATACTCAATGTGGAATAAAATATGGCAACCTTTTTCCGAAATTGTTTTCAACTACAAGCCGACATTCGCATAGCAAATATTCGCTTATCTTACCTATTTGAAGGAAAAAAAAAAATTGTTGTCGCCTTTCTCTCTCTCTTTAAAAAATTTACGAAAAATTGTTTGAAATATTTTTATATAAAGTACTTTAAATTATTATTATTATTTTAACTTTTGAACAACTGGCAACCCTTTTATGAAAATATTATCAACTTCCATATCAACTTTCATTCTTTCTAAATTAATTTAGTTTGATTCTCATATTGGAAATTGGATTTTAATTATTTAAACAAGTGGCAGCCTTTACCCGAAAATATTATCAACTATAAGCCGACATTCGCATAGTAATATTCGCTTATCTTACCCATTTTAATTACAAAAAAAAAAAAAAAAAAATGCTACAGCTTATTTCTTTAACGAATTTTATTTAAAATTTTTAAAACGTCTGGCAACTCTCTTTACAAAAATATGCACTCTAAATATTTTTGAAGTATTCGCGCTTGATATTCATATTTTAATAAATCATTTTTCAGATGAAGCTTTTTTTAATTTTGAACAAGTAAGATAAGTAAGTACAAGTCCTGTCACTTCAAGAGTTCTGTGTATTTTTTGTGTTAGAATTGAGCATTCACTTTCTCTGTTCAAAACCGTTTCTTTATTTCTTTTCCGTTTGCAGCTGTAGCAAATATTGTTATAGTGCGGACCCATCTTTGCTACATGTTCTCTAAAATGCCGTTATTCCTTAAGGAACTATAAGTCTGTAAATACTATTCCTGGACCTATGTAATACCTTTTTTGTTTCTTCAGTATTTCTTTACTTATTCGATCTGTTTTTTTAAGCCCAAAAATGTTATAAAATTTAAACTTATTTATCATACCAGGGTCTTATCTACTTTATTATCTTGCAGTTGGCTAAAGATTTCCATCTACTCTGAGCTATTCGTTCAAAGTGAATATAAAGCTCTCTTTTGATCATTTCCAGCGAGTATGGTATTAGCTCCGCCTCAGATTCCGCTTTAGTACCTCCTAGCTTGGACAACTTGTCTGCTTTTTACGTTGTCGAAAGCATTTCTATGACCGGTAATCCAAATTATGGACAAGTTGACCTACGCTCAAAGGCTTCCGGCAATTGTTACCCACGCTGGAGATAATAAGTGGCGCCGACAAGGTCGGCAATGCTGCCTGTCCATCTGTGTATATGGTTGTTTTCTGTGTCCTCCAGTAGTTATACAATAGAACACAAAAAATAATTTTTGTACCTAGCATTTCCACTTGAAAGATGCTGTCTGAGCTTTCTAAACCAACAGAGAGATGTCAAGACTATTGGAGTATATGCTCACTTCTATTCTGCAGTCCATTTTGGCTTCGCCGGTATAGATAGAGGTTCTATCAACGTGGTAACGCTTTTTCAATGATACTATCAGTTGTAAGCGTTCCTAAACTTCTTGAATACATTTGTATATCTTATGAAAACAGCTCAATCTTCTCTAGGGTTCTGGATTAGACTATTTATCCGAGGAACTTTAAGAAATTGGGGCTTAAAATAATCTTTGCATTGCACAGTATCGAGAAAAAGTCACCAATAATAAGAACCGACCATCTGAAAAAGCTATAAATAATATATATATATATCTAACATGCGTTATATGGATTATAATAATTATTTGTAGTAGCAGCAAATTTCCTTCCAAAACATTTTTAAGTTCCTTCCTTCCACAAATGAAAATTTTCACCAGCTTATTCACGGATTTGTTATCACTACTCTGCATATCCAGCTATATAATATAGCGTTACATTAGTATTCTACGTTTAATTTAAGTTTCGCCAGCACTTTAGCACAGCTAACACCCAAGTTCCACCTCACTTGTGCCATGTCTGCGCTGTTCAATCCAACGTAATCATTTTGGAGCAACAACTGACGATCCATTCACAATCTGCGCTGTCGAAATTTCATGCTTTAATATTTCAGTTTATAATTAAAAATATTTTCTGCCAACTTGATTGTAAAAGCTGCTGCGCGTCAAGCTAAGAGCTTAAATGAATATACAAACATAAACACAAATACAAATTGAAGCGCCAAGCTGCGCAAGTAAGGGGAGGCGATGCGAGTGAGCAACACGTTTGAAATTCACTGACCAACAGCATTTAAAGCGGCCACAATCATTGGCGCAGGGGGAGCAGCGAATATAAGTGGAAGCGAGAGTTTTAGTGTGCGAGGAGCACAGCACATACTGGCGCCGGCTTGTATGCTATAAATTGCACTTTGCGAAAGAGCTGCATATGTATAGTGTATGTGAACTTTTATATATGCGTGTGTGCGCCGATGTATGCTCAAAGTGTCTGTTGCATGCATCATTAAAAATGAAACGAAAATTGCTGACTTAACTGGACAACAGCGCTGGGAGAGATAGAAAAAAGCACACGCTCATACACATATGAAAGTTCATGCATGTGGCATATACATATATACATCTGTGTGTTTGTTAACCGTTACGCTAAAAGTGCAGTCCACTGGCTGTGAGTTAGTGAGCGCGAGTGGATGCTCGGCAACTGGTTGGCATGGGCGTTTACAGAAAATTACACAGAACACAAAAATTCAGTTAAAAGGGAATTTCAAATGCGCACACCCACACACACACACAGACACACAGACACAAACGCTCATTTATATAAATATTAACTCTGCTGAAATGCAACAGCAACTAAAACAGCCAGGCAGCTCTATGAAAAGTGGCAGCTGTGTCTGACGAGACAATAAAAAAAAATAAACGAAAAACAAGCGAAAATAAAACGAAATTGCCGCGCTGAGTGCCACAGCGAGAGCGTGCATAAATTCTACTTACGAGTATGTGTACACATATATAAATATTTATACATGTATTTGTGTATTTTTATATGAGCTCCGAAGCTCATAAAAAATATCATCTGTTAGCAATAGGAGCTTCAAAGTTTTTTTGCCGCCGATGTCCATTTGCGGCGCAAAAATTGAATTAACACAAATAAAGCACTTATTCACTAAGGGCGAAATGGCTGAGTGCATTGCGCACTTTTCGTCAAAAACACATATATTTTCACGCAACATATTGCTTTAAAAATTTTAAATGCACACACACTATACTAAATTACTTTAGCACATGCAAACACACCTACATACATATGCAGAAAGCAATTTAATTCAGCAGTGAATGCTTTTAAAATATAAGAAGTGTGTGAATGCAATCAAATTTAAAAGTGGAAGATAACGTTTTATATGCTATTTAGTAGCGTAAGCGTTAATAATTGGTCTCGAGTGTAGACTAAGATCTTTGAAAAAAATTATGCGCTCGTAGACGTTGAACTTTAGCTTCTTTAAAATATGGTATAATAGTGTAAAGTAAGAACAAGAAGCTGAAAATACAAACCTTTTCCATCATCCCGTTTTTCTCTTATAGAAATACGTACACGGATTTAACAGTTTCTGTCAATAACTGGACCCTATTAGAAACATGTTTTTCTTGATTTAAAAATTTGTGTGAAAGAAGAATTATTATTTTGATCATGTTGTTGGGATCGTATTCCACTTTACTGGTGTAGAAACCGCTTACGCGATTAGAGCCGAGTTTACAACAGCGCGCCAGTCGTTCTCCCTGATATTTCCAACGGATTGGACGTCCTTCTTTGTTTCACCTGCCGGATACTGCGTCGAACACTGTCAGAGCTGGAATGTTTTCAATCATTCGGATGACATGACCAAGTCAGCGTAGTCGCTTTCTCTTCGCTGAGGTATAGTAGTATTTGCCGTCGACAATGCGCAAAGGACCATAAACCTTCGGCAAAACCTTTCTTTCGAACACTTCTAAGGCCGACTAACATCGTTCATGCCTCTGCACCATATAGCAGGACGGGAATAATGATGATGATAGAGTTTTGTTTTTGTTCGTCGAAAGAGGACTTTAGCACCTATTGACAAGAGTCATTCTGCATTAAGTTAGGCAAAGTTATCTACGACTTCGAAGTTATGATTGTCAACAGTGTCGCGAGTGCAACGACTGTTTGTTTGATGACAGGAGATATTTTGTTTTTCCCCCGTTCACTACCAGACCTTTTGGCTTCTTTCTTCTCAATGATAACAATATTATCGGCATTCGCTAGCCCGTAGTTATACAAAGAATGAGTTTGATAAAATATTTGTCAACGAAGATTCACACATTTTCCAAAGCTTTTTGACCAAATAAACCTTTAAATAAACACAAATTTCCTTTATGTTAGTATAGGTTAATCTGGTAGGCCAATAAGCCACGCATAGACCAGTTTGGCCTTTTGTGATATGAGATGAAGTTTACTTGTTAAGTCCAAGTGGACTACCCATCGTTAGGATACCTGCACTTGACGCGTATTTTAACAGAATCTGCGACTTCACTGTCGATACCTCCACCAGTGTATCATAATGTGGGGGTACGAGACGCCTACAGCGTAGTCTTGCCAATACGGCATATGTGCGCAAGAGTTGTTCCATTGTTTCCCCATCTAGAGATCAAAAGGCTTCTGAATCAACATCTATTCACTGAATATTGTTCAGAATAGATTATGTAGAGAATAAATGTCCAGGAATGCTCCAAGAGCGTATTCCTTCTGCTCAAGAGCCCTTTCGATATGATATACCAATGTATGGACTGCCCTTCGTATATGCGTGTTGCGTCTTGGACAAGTTACTATGAGACGCTGGTGCCCTAATATGCGCGTCCAAGATTTTCTCTAGCGTTTTCAACAGTTAGACTTGTAGGTCTAAGCTCTTTTGAGTAGGTTGGTTTGTTTTCTATCTGCATTCGATATGAAAACTACCCTAGTCCATGAGTGTGGCACATAGCTGCACTTCAAGTGTGCTCTAAAAATCGCCTTAGCCATGGCACGGATAGACGGAGTGCATTCTGCAGCATTACTGGAATGATTTCGTCCGTACCGGGAGATTTGTATGGGTCGAATGAGCGGATTGCCCATTATATTTTATTCTCGGTAAAGATGTGTTTGGGAATGTTTACAGCACCACTCCCTTCGCGACTTTTACCTAGAAAGTGCACACTGACTAGGTCTTCCAATGAGTCCTGGCAGTTGTCCGTCCACTCTCCGCGACTTTTACGAATTGGACCGGATGAAGTGATGCTTTTTGATAATTTTCCTAACTCTCGCCTCCTCCTAGGTCTTTTCAAATCCTCTATGCAAGTGTTTCCAGGATAGTCGCTTTGTCCTGCGCACCAACTTCTTGTAGTCCCTTGGAAGATCTTTATATTCGTTCCAACAGTCCTCGCTTTCCTCTAGCTTGGTTGAAGTATTCCAGTATTTTGCGTCTGCAAAATCTAAGCCCCTGGTTCTACCAAGGGAGCTTCGTTTTGTGCTTGTGTCGTAGCATAGAGCATGCGTAGTGAAAAGCTTTATTTTGGGAATTCGTCACGCCCTTTTTAAGCTCTTCATGTGTTGTACACGCAAAAGCTAAATCTCGTGCTTAATAGCATCTGTCTTTAGATATCGCAGTTTGTATTCCTAGGATTTCTCCTAACCTAGTTCTTGACCTTAACGTTAGGAGAAATTATAGTTTTAATTATATCGTTAGGTTAAGAAATGGTCCTGCGTTGGCAGCGTGAATAGTAAGTCGAATTTTGTTGGCCATAAATTCTTACTATTTTTGTAAATTTCGGTTGTAAGAATCTTCTCCAGAATAAAAAGATTCAAAAATTAAAAAACATTGGTGTATGATGCGATCCGGTTATAGTTAAACACAAAAGATATGATAATATAAAGTAGAAAAGGAATTTATGGTGAACTTATGAAATGAGATGTTCTAGCAAATAATAAACGACTTGGTAAACCTCGGCTAAACTTTCTGTCCTAAATACTTTTTAAATACCTTCATGTTGCCCGGAAAATAGACGGAGTTGAAGCGAAAGAACTGTGCAGCGGTAGTGAGCATTTCTATTTTCTGAATTTTTATATGCGCATTCAATGATTTCTTACCATGCGTAGTAAACAACAACGTTGAACTGCATCCATAGCTCCCTAATATAAGCTTAATCTTATTACGTCGACTTTATACACATTTTGCAAGCTCACATAAAGACGCGATTTCGCACGCTTCATATCTAACACCAAAAGCAAACAATTTTAGCTGATGCAGCGTGTTGCCTGAGTGTTGATGTGCTTGCATATCAATTTCTTTACAATCTGGCAGCATGTAAAACGCTCGCTTTTCAAACTGGTAAATTGAAAGTGATGCAGATAAATTTCGCATCAAATGAAGTCATGAAATTGATTGAAAATGTTACAAAAGAATCTTTTAAGGGCTTCATCAAAGACTTAGAAACGCACATGTCAATGTGGAAGCTTATATGGTATACAGGGTGATTGAAGAGTGTGTGTGTTATGACTAATTTTGGATATGCGGAGAATATGGGAGAAAAATAACTGAGAATTAAATTATTGTAACACTAGGAAAGCTCGCATTTTTTGCCACAAAAACTTTGGAGAACGCCTTTAATGATTCTTCTTGTGACATTCATTTCCAATACAATATAGTTTGCCATCTACGCACCCTGTATATGTGTAGCAGTGGCTTAAAGCAATGCACCCATAAGCAACGAATGTCAAATAGTTGTTGCTACGTGCGTCAGATAGTGCTTAGCTAACCGAATAGTCACTCAGTGTCAGATGATATCTGGAAGCAAATATATGTTGGATGTCAGTTTAATGAACTACTCACAACGGAAAGTGGAAAACGTTGTCGGTAAAAGCCGCAGCCGGAGCAAGGGCATAAAGTTGTGCGGGCACACAATTCGGTCACACATCTATTACGCAAGCACCAACTACTGGTTGAAGCATTCATTAGTCGCGTATGCTGCATGCTGCCCACCTCAACTCCCTGCCAGTAGTCGCTCACTATTGTCAAGTTGGTTGGTGGTGGTGCAGCCTTTCGCAAGCGATGACTTGCTTAACGCAGCTTGCTTAGCGAGTGGCTAAACTTTCTTGCACCCTGCCATCGCTCAAACCCCACTAACGGTGCATTTATGCAACACAACTGCCATGTCGTGACAGCCATGAAATTGCAAAGCTCAGAAGTATAAAAAATTTACTATATTCTAAAACTTTGCTGGGTGGGGCGCAGTCGAGTGCCGTGTGGCAGCCCCAAAGCTGTTGCATTTCGCCGTGGCGTTGTGCTCTTGGTAGTGGCTTGACTTAGTTTTGCGAATGTCATAAATCTTCATTAATATGATTATTAATATTTATTGTCGAAGCTGTTGCTGCTTGAGTGCCAAAAATAATGCAACTGAACACCCCTTGATTGTGCGCATTTAAAGTTTTCATTTTGTCGTGAAAAACTTCGAATTTTTGCATTTCAGTCTCGCAAGTCTGTTTTCGAGACGTGATTGATGAGCTTGACAGTTGTTCAATATTATTGGTATTCTATGCAAGCAGTCGTTCGTTTTTACGGCTCTGTAGTGAAATTTATAAGTGTTATAAACTTCATTTAAATATTTAGCAACGCTTTAATTAAGAACTTTTTATAGGATGAACCTTTATAGGATATATCAGACGGTTTTATCAAGATCACAATCAGAAATATTAAAATAGATAATTTAGGTTCTTAGAGCATAAAGAAAAACAATTGAGAGTTGTAAAGATTTTGAAAAATTTCATTATGGACTATTCTAAAACCTCTCTTATTAAAACCTCAAGAATATGTAATAGATTGTCAATTAATATGTGCGAGGCCTTGCCCATCTACTGCCAGATGACTTCAATGTCCTTCATTAGTTTCATTACAGGAAATTAAAATTCAAAATTAACACGCTGCTCCGTGACCACTTGAATTGGTTAGGATCCGTGATCTAAGTTACCTGCTTAGGCATAAATCGTCGCCATAGTGTGTTGCATTTGCACTGCAAATCGGTTTTTGGGCGATTGCCACACCTCTGGTCCGACTATGCATATAATTAACTATCTGCTTTTTAACTACTCGAATTAGATAAGCAACGCGATCCAAGTCTTTTATTTAGGCACTTCGCCTATCAGCACTTTCGATCAATAATACTACTCTTCAAAACTTGGGTTTGATCCGAGTACCCGGAAATATCAGTCATCATCAGCAATGCCAAAGCACTGAGTGATAGTTTTCCCTTATCTTTAAACCTCAGTTAAAACACAATCCATTTCTTTAAATACATATTTAAGCTCCAGGATTAAAAACAAGTCAAAGTTGACTATATCTCATAACGGGTGGGTCATCTAACGTATTAAATTTGAGTTATCTTTATTTCGACATTGAAAACGTCAAATACCATTCGGAAAGTGACAAATATTCAGTAAAAAGTCTAATATTACGAAAAGTGTCGCTATTCACTAGAAGAAAACTGGAAAATATTGAAAAAAAACCGAGGATGGTCAATTTAATCAAAAACTCATCATTTCGAACGAAGCTCATTTCCACCTCGATGGTTACGTTAACAAGCAGAATTGTCGCATTTGGGGCACAGGATGGCGCTACGTGCTAGCCAGCAAACGCTACACTCAATCTTTTACGCCCTATCTTCGAAAATCGCATAATCAGCAAAAGAGGTGATGTGAATTGGCCTCCCAGAAGCTGCGATTTAACTCCGTTGGACTACTTTCTGTGGGGAGGTGTTAAGGATAAATGTGACGCCAACCGTCCAGAAACAATTAAAGATCTAAAGTACGAGATTCAAGTTGCTGTAGTTGCCATAAGACCTAAAACCATCGAGAAAGTACTCCAAAATTGGGTGGATGGGATAAGCTACTCTAAACTCAGCCATGGTGGTCATTTGTCCGAAATTGTTTTCCACAAATAAATTTCATAAAAGAACCTTTTAAGTAAATGTTAAACCTTTGAAAAATATCAAGCCGTTTTTTTATTGACTTTTTAAATTTAAAATTTTATATGGCTCACCCTTTAATTAACCAAGCAGTTTTTGGGGGACAAAAAATATACTATGATGTGCTGAGTTAAACCATTAAAGTTATGAGAGTTTCAGCTATCTCTCTCATAGGCAATTTTCTTGTTTAGCTCTTTTAACTTGGGAAGTGCAAAATATTCTTTCCAACGATTGGAATTTAAGTGTACTCTGCCTAGTCCACAAACATCGCGTAAAAGGTTCCACCGAGCGTATTGTGTGAAAGATAAGAGCCCGCCGTCAACAAACTGATTGGACCGTATCAATGTGCCTTCTTTTGACAACACGAAAAGGAGCTGCCTTTATGCCGTGATGTTTGAATTTTGGTACCTCCGCAAAACGAATACGGCTGAGTAAACTGGCTTTAAGCAATACCAAAAGTTCCTTCAAGGTAATATCTCTCCAAAATATCTCCTGCAATCAAACAAGCAGTCGTCGCACTCGCGACTTAGCTTTCACGTCACTGTTGATAGTCATTACTTCGAAGTCGTAGATAATTTCGAATATCTTAGAACGAGTATTAACAGCAAACAACAAAGTCAGTCAAAGTCAAATCCAACGCAGAATAGAAAAGTGCACCAAAAGGTGCTACTTCAGACGGAGTAGGCATTTGAGAAGAAAAGTACTCTCTCGACGAACTAGAGCCAAACTCTACAAGTCACTTATTATTCTTGTCCTGCTATATGGCGCAGAGGCATGGACGATGGCAACAACTGATGAGTCGACGTTGAGAGTAAAAGATTTATGGTCCTTTGCGCGTTAGTCACGGCGAATATCGAATTCGATAGAATAATGAGCTGTACGAAATATACGACGACATTGACTTGGTCAGCGTATTAATAGACTGCAGCTACTCTGGCTAGGTCGCGTCGTCCGAATGGATGACTCCAGATTTGAAAGTATTCAACGCAGTATCTGCCGGGGGGAACCATAGGTAGAGGAAGACCACCAGTCCGTTCACCAGGTATAGAAGGACCTGTCTACACTCGGAATATTCAACTGGCGTCAAATAGCGAAAAGGAAGAACGACTGGCGCGTTATTGCAAACTTATTTATTGATTTTTCCGCCGATTCAGCACAATTTCTAGATTGATTCGAAATTCGTGAACACTTTCTAAGAGAACGTTTCATATTTCAGCAAAATTTCGTATATGACAGTTGCTTGCTGTAGCAGTCCGATGAAATTTATATTATAATAACACCCGGTATATAAACTGCTAATGAAAGCTATTTAAATAAAAAAGTTTTGCATGAAATTTTTTGATTCCGATCATTCAGTTTTCATGGCGGCAATGTGCTTTAGTGATTCGATCTGAAATATTTCTTTATATATTAAACCATTGCTTTATGTTCACTTTGTATGACAGCTATGTCCTATAGTGGACTGTTGTCGGCGAATCCGAAAAATGAGCAGCTTTCTGGGGAAGAAATAGGCGTGCACAAAATTGATACTCCAAATGAATGACTAACACGCGTATATACAGAAAGACGGGTAGTCTATCTTCATCGCAAACTTTTTTAAGGGTATTAAAAAAACAATATGAACTCCTTATAATTCGAAATTGAACAGCTGATTTGTTTGGTATTAGAACTTCGAAAACAAAAAGGATTTTTTAAGAGGCTTCAATTCCCGACAATAATCAATCACTGCGAATTAAATACGTTTGAAAAATTAATGCAACTTTAAACTGGCTTTGAATATGCAAACAAATTATGAAAAATATAACTTTCGTTTATTGAAAGTTTTATGTACTGCTTTTGTTTGTAAAATATAAACTCTTTCATTTGCCACATAAAATAAATGAAAAATCAGTCCGATTTACAAAAGATCGGATTATTATTTGTAGCTGTAAAACTTGAATAAATTTATATGAAATAAACATTGGTTGAAAAACCACAATTTTTCGAATTTTTCGTATAAATTAAGTGAGGGTACTTATAATTTTTATACACAAACGCACATATAACCGAATATTACATCTATAAAGAAAGCGGTATTACAGCGCAAATATGAATTCTCACACGTGAACGCTTAAAATTAATGCCGAATCCCAAGCGTGACATATTCTTGATTTATTTGTCATACATTGCGGCATAATCAACTCCGTTATTTAGTGCAGCGATGCATATCGCATCATTTTTGCGCGCGCAGATATTGTTCCACATATTCACGCTGCTGTTGATATGAATTTATCTCTTAAATTGCGTATGTGTGTGTGCAGTTTTTGTAATCAACACAAACTTATTGATTGGTAAATGTGAAAGCGTTGTAATTGCTGGCAATCCGCGTTGGTTTAATTAAGCTGAAAATGAAAATGTTCACATGCACCAATCTGTACTTTTTATTGGTTGCCACAATGCATGAGAATCAGTGAAATTTTCCGCTGTAAATACATAAATTATTGCAATTGCCACACTTGTAATTTACAATAATTTACCATGAGAAAATACAATAAGAGGACATTTTGATATTTCGAGGATTTTTTAATTTAAAATTTAAGTCTAAATTTGTTTGATTTCTGAGAAGGTTTAAAGCAACAAAAATCACACATGCAAAATTTCTCAATATACTAAGAATATAGTCGAAGAAGTCTTTTCGTATTTCTAAATAAAATTCAATTTACTTTTTTTTTTAGTTTTTAATAAAGTTTAATGAACCAAATATGTACCATTTTGGTCTTCCACTTTTGCCATTTTTTCGATAGAGACATAATTTCATCGGGATAAAACTTTTCTGGTTTCTCGACGAATAACTGCGACCAATAATTTAAGGCTTCTTATCAAGCCGACTTTACTCCATTAAGCGAGTTCTGCATTTATCGAAACAAAAAGTAGTCCGATACTGCAAGATCAGGGCTATATGGTGGATGCATTAAAACTTTTCATCCTTGCTCTCCCAGTTTTTGCCAAGTCATCAAAGATGTTTGGGGTCTAGCGTTGTTCTGATGGAAGACGAAGCCCTTTCTGTTGATCAGTTTTGGCAATTTTTTTCGATTGCTTGCTTCAATCTCATCAGTTGTTGACAGAAAAATCAGCGTTCGACGTTCAATTGTTCGCCCAGGCTGGAGCAGCTCATAGTAAATGATTCCTTTCCAAGCCCACCAAACACTCAGTATAACCTTTCGAGGCGACAATCCTGGCTTTGCGACTATTTGTTGAGCTTTACCATACTTGGACCATGATCTTTTTCGCACATTATTGTCATATTTGATTCACTTTTCGTCTTCTGTAACCATTCGTTTCAGAAATGGTTAGATTTTATTCCGTTTCAGCAAAGAATCGCAGATGTTAATGGACCGTGCATTAAATTTTTCACTGACAATTCATGTGGTACCCAAACAAGGAGCTTTTTTTTGTAGGCAACCATTTTTTAATGGTTCAAAACCGTTTGATGATGAATGTTAAGTTCTTTAGCGATATCATGGCTGCTTATGTGACGTTCCTGGTCAATATTTTCTGTCGACTTTTACAATGATAGGTCGACCAGAGCGAGGTGCATCTTTCACATCGAAAATTCCAGAACGGAAGCGAGCAAACTATTGTTGTGCTACACGAACTGATACAACATTATTTTCGTAAATTTTACCAATTTTATTGCTGGCTTGCGTGGCATTCTTTTTTATACAAAAATTTCGAAATATAGCGAATTTTTCATTACTTTCACTAATTTTTTTTCAACTTCCCCGAATTTAATTTTGTTGATTATTTTATCATTTATTTTTCTTGGGTTTGAACCTACTATGAATTTCTTTGGTTTGTTATCATTTTTAATAGCTGCTCCACTGGTTTAAGGCTACCAAGTCAATCTAGGTTTTCCTGAGTTAAATTTTGAATATTTTTTGAGGTCATATAATATCGAAATTGCCATCACTTTGGATATCTGCATATTATCATTTTCTGTCTTTGTGAAAAGCCGCTAGTCCAAAAATCGCATATTGAGCGTGGAAATGACGAAATTCTATTTAATAAAAATATTTCTCTCATCTTTGAAAATTCATCATAACTCTAATTACCTATAAATAATGTGTATTGTTATCAGAAAAACAAGAAAAATATGAAATGAAAGTTTGAAATGTTAAATGAATATGGTTATTTTGCTTTAAAATAAGTGAAATGTTTTTGAAGCTCTCTTGTTTACTCCTATTAAAAGTTAAACTTGAAACTTAATTTTGCTATTTTCAATTGCATGCATTGCTCTTTAAAGCCTTTAATATTCAAATAAAACTGAGTAAGAACAACTCAATAGAAGTGCTTAAATTTAATTCAATACAATAATTCCAATTAACAGAAAAGAACAATTGAAAGCTGGCAGATATCCAAGAAACTTCACCATTTCTTACTATTTTTACGGTTGCGTGCACAAAATACAACAAAAAAGTCGTTTTTGGCAAATATGAAAATATTTAGAATAGATGAAAATATGTTGAAATATGGCTGTGAATAGAATTGCAAAACAATAGCTTTGAGTAAATTAAATAAATAAAATATGAACTAACGACGTCTCAGATATTTCCGGCACAAGCCATATTGCAACAAATATTTCACATTTAACGAGGAAGTTAACATACCTAAGTACATATACATATATATTTATGTGGTCATAAGCAGATAAATATAAACTTACATATACATACTTCTGCAAATCTAATATATATTAAAACATGCTCATCTAGTGAGTAAATAATGGCAGGAAGTTTGTTATAATGTTCTGTTTAATATTTTATATTTCGGGATTTGGCAACCCTATTGTTGCATTCTGGCAAACCACAAAATTATCATAAATTTTAACATTTTTGATGTCAAACATATTCTAAACCTTTTGACTTACTAGCGCTTTTGTGTGCATTGACTTAAAATACTCATCCCAGTCAAAAAATAAATTTAAAATTTGTTATGAATTTTGACGTAGATTAACTCATCAAGAGTATATAAATGAACTAAGTTAAATTTTTAACGACGAAGCTCCATCAAGAACTAGTGTTAAGCAATAGTGTAGTGAATTCAGTCGAGGTCGTAAATTACTCCAAGATGAATTTCGCTAAGGTCGTCCAAAATGAGACCAATCGTGAGTGTGAGACAACTATAGGCATTGGTGGGACTAGCATTTTTTATTGTTTTTTGTGGATGAGGACGTGGCAAATACCAATGCTGTCGTCATAGCAACGGTATGTGCCACTTGCAGGTCACTAAAACCCTTCTTGGTCTTTATATTAATCTATCTGCCCATCTGCCGATGACTCTCATTCTCCCATCCCGGTTAATCAGAGTGGCAACAGTGCTTCGACAATTGCTTTAAACGCATACAAATGAGTTTAGATCTAAATGGAGAATATTTTGAAAAACCATAAAGCGGTTTTCGATAATTAAAATTTTTTTGTTCTAGTTCAAGGAATATTAAAAACTCCGAAATTTTATTTGAGTTCGATGACTATTATCTCTATCAGACTAAAATAGTATTGGCCTGCAGTGGATAATGAGCGATTGTCTTAAACCCATTACGACATATAATAAATAAATAAATAATCCTCAAACGAAAACAGAAAAAATTGCAAAATGAAAGTGGCGCTGGGAAAAAAATTATTTCCAACTTTATTTCCAAGACGTCAATCATCTCGCGCTTTTCTGCGAAATACAGAAAATAGTTCAGGGATAATAAATCGCACGATCTTGGGGGCCAAGTCAAAGGCTCACGAGCTCACTATTTCTTCAATAAATAGATTTTGAAAAAAGTCGCCCACATCATCGTTCTTAAATCCAGGGACGAAAAAATTCATTAAACATCGCTTTATAGCGTTCCCACAGACAGCTACTTTATGACCCGCTTCAGTTTGGAAATGATACTGATTCCCTCTGATGATAGAGCACTCAGTGAAATATCGAGAACGTAACGGTATCTCAACAATGGCTTTTGGATTATCATCACTTAAAATAAAACAACTTTGTTGAAACCCATGAACCCATTGAATCAAAAGTGAGCTTCATTGCAGATTTTGCTTTTTTTTTTAATATGGGGCCATCTCGTTTTGGTTTATCTACGATGTTCATTCGTTTTTAATTCTTGCACGAGTTCAATTTTGTAAGCCCGAAAACCAAGATTCTTTCGGAAAATCTTCTATAACGTGGATCGTCATAATCCTTATTTTAAGCGTAGTCACAGATGAACTCATTCTTGTCTTCTTTGACCCGCTTTCTTTGGTGCTTACCGTTTGGCGTCTCTATAGATGCGCATTATCCACTATAGTATACTATAGTATACCATTCATGGTTGTTCGAATTACCGACTCAGCTGTGCGGTTATATCTTATGATTATCACTACTTTGATTATAAATTTGTTTGATTTTCTGCTGTTGTTCCGGAGTAAATCTGTTCATTATGATATGGGAAATAAAACGGAGTATGACTTAAGCAAATGCTATCAAGAACAGCAACTCCAAAAGAAGGTATTGAACTAAGTAAGTATACTTACTCCATAATAATGTTCACTAAAAATTTAAAATATCTGTATATATGTATGTTTCTCTAGGTTGCAGGTGAAGAATGCACAAACCTCCTAAGTATAACCTGTTTAACTTGATAACAAATAGTTCGGTTATAAAGCCACCCTGTGTATGCTATTTATTTGATATTTAGCTGTGGAATATTTATTTACATACTTTAAACTGTCGTAAGCTTGCTAGCTTGCTGGAAATATTGCGATTTCTTGTTCTAACCTCTCAAATACACAATTCTTTACATACAAGTATATACATATTTCGAAGTGGACAAAGCAACTAAAATTCATTTCACCAAATTCTGGCAAGCTTTCAACACTGCTTTCTTATGCTTTAGTCTGCCAAAACGTTGGCTGACACAAACGGGTCTCCTCAAAGTGCTCACTCAGCTTTATATGGTTTTTGGCAACACCGTTAGCTGTCAATTAATTTACATGTCTACCGAGTTCAATTGAGTTCAATTTGTCGAGCAATATATTTGCTTTTTATGACTGCAAAAGCGAACTCAATGGCCAAATTGACTGAGTGTCTGACTGCCTGGCTGCCTGACTGGTTGCTTGCTTGGCTGGTTGCGGCAATTGAGTGACTTAAATGGCTCACTTGTTGCCAGACATTAAATTTGCAACTTTTCAGCGCACAACACAAATGAGGCGTTTGTTGCATATATTTTTTGGAGCTAAATAAACAGTAAGCATGAAATATACTGTAGTTGTAGTAGTTTGGCTTTAAAGATTTCTTATGCTTCGTAGATTTTTTCGGTGTCAGCTCAACCGTGCCTTGATTTGCTTTGATATTCATTAGTCTGGTAGCTGCCAGCTGTCTGTGCGCTCTTATTAAATATTTAATTTAATTAAGCTGGCCGCATAATCCTTTTGTCTACGTTGGTTTGACCCGATTACATGTATTCCCTGCCAACATTCCTTTGCTTGCTCTTTTATTATGCTTTTTCCGCTTGATATTATAATTGTTTATCGTTATTGTGCTCGTCAGCCGCAGCCAAAGACAGCCAGTGCATTGGCCAGCCAGTGAAAGAGCAAAATGGGTTGTCAGCGCCTAATTATATGCTAGACAAAGCGCTTTTTCATGCCGATCCAGTTCATGCACCACAAAGCAATTAAAAGGGGGTGCGCTCGAAAGCCAATTTCATGCATTCAACCTAACGTTTATGTCATCGCGACGCAGTCGAGACTATTCAACGGATATTAGGGTCAGCAATTAGCAGCCGCTTGTAATTGTACGATGAGCGTTTGTCCTTGAAACATTAATGCATTAACGGCGATTGAATATTCTTCTGCGCGCTGATGTACCAGTGTGGGCGTGACAAATTAAAAATATATATATTTTTGCTTCCATTTTTTTTATTGTTGTTGTTTTTGTACATATGTATATTCATTGCATGCTTTTATGCAGAGGATTGGCATTTGAAAATTGAATTCATGGCGCCCTTAAAGTGTTTTTAATTAGAATTAGTTATTTGGTGTAGTCGGGGGTATAATCAGCGAATATCGCGTTTTAGCGTGAAACGGTGGAAATAATGTTATTAAAAAATTAATCGCAAGCATTCAAGCTGAGTGAGCTGCTGATTGATTGGGGTAGCGTAAACTGATGAGTGATGGCATAAAAACTTATTTTGTTGGGTAAGAAGTAGTAGTAGACAAGGTTCATTTTTGTCCGTTATGAACTTTCCACCAAATATGTCGAAACGGTACTTTATTAAAATTTTTGATCTTCGTTAGACCTTGGAGCATGAAAGTTTAAATAAAGTCTTGAATTTTTCAATCGATCTGGTTTTCGGTATGAAGTTTCCTTTACTATTGTAAAATCTTACACAACGCTGACTGCTCTCAAAATATGGTGTGAGTACGGGAATATCTCCAGGAAATTTATCTTTATATGTATTTAGAGATAAAGATACAGATAAAGGTAAAGGAAAAGGTAAAGATAAATATAAAGATAAAGACAAAAATAAAGATAAATAAAAGATAAAGTTAAAGATAAAGATGAAGATAAAGATAAAGATAAAGATAAGGATAAAGATAAAGATAAAGATAAAGATAAAGATAAAGATAAAGATAAAGATAAAGATAAAGATAAAGATAAAGATAAAGATAAAGATAAAGATAAAGATAAAGATAAAGATAAAGTTAAAGATAAAGATAAAGATAAAGATAAAGATAAAGATAAAGATAAAGATAAAGATAAAGATAAAGATAAAGATAAAGATAAAGATAAAGATAAAGATAAAGATAAAGATAAAGATAAAGATAAAGATAAAGATAAAGATAAAGATAAAGATAAAGATAAAGATAAAGATAAAGATAAAGATAAAGATAAAGATAAAGATAAAGATAAAGATAAAGATAAAGATAAAGATAAAGATAAAGATACAGATACAGATAAAAATAAAGATCTTATAGTATATCAGAAATGCTGCTTGAACGCTATGAAAATAAGACGTTTTGTGACTGATGATGAAAAATGGATCCGCTAAGATAACTCCAAACGCAAAACCGCCACCCAGCCATGTCAGCGGCAAAATAGAATATCCATGACTTCAAGAGTAATTGGATAATTTGTATTATGAGCTTATGAAACTGCATAAAATTTATAATGAGGAACGCTACCCACAATAGTTCATCAAACTGAAGTAATTGATTACCGAAAATCTTTCGGAATTTGCGACCAGTAAAGAAAACTATTTGGATAAACTGTGGCTGGGAACCTTTACCCCTCCCTTTGAATAGCACAGATCTTAGCTCTTTTGACTATCATTTTTCGCGGTCATTCCAGAACGCTCACATTGAAATACGGTTCGCATCAAAACAGGGTATCAAATATTGGCTTAATTCATACTTGGCTGCTAAACTGGTACTGTTCTTTTGGAATGGGCTTCGAAAATTGCCAAATTATGGGAAAATAAAAGAACCAATTGGAGAGCACTTCGTCTTAGCTGAGAATGTTCAGAGTAGATTTAAAAAGTAGTAGACTTCGATTTAATTAAACAATAAAATTGAGATCAACGGTTGTACCTTCCAACTTTTGGTATATATTATATTTCTGTAGTCCTATTAGCCAATTATCAAATTTTTTATCTTAATTCTTGAAGCTTGCGGTCAGAAAAAATTGGGCTTAGATATGACGGGGTGTGGACGCAATACGAAGCCAAATTCATTTAATTTCGACAATTTCTTCCTGTGATTCAAATAGTGCTTGAAATCAAAAAATTTACTTGGTTGATTGAGTTCCCATGCGGCATCTACTTCATATAGAGGTTTCCTTTACTCACATATTCATTAACTTTGAATTGAATATATTCCTTCGATATATCTTTAAAGTAGTTCCCTGAACTGAGCGTGTAAAACAACTGAATCTAATTACAAAGCATATAGTAATAAAAAAACAATAAATATGGATTTTTCAACTTGCACTTTCTACTCATTCTCGAGTATTGATTCCTTGTTACTTTGAACTTTGTTCTACTTCATCTGCCTGCTGATTATTCATATTAAATATTTAAACATCCATTGCGCAGATTTATCTACTTTTTGCTTTTTATAAACTATGTAACTTTACTGTTACTATTAACAGCTTTTTGTTTTGAGCTACTGCCTCAGGCTGAAACAAACTGCGGCACTTTAATTACTCACAGCATTAACTTTTTATCCTCGCTGTAGTTGGTGTTAATGTTGTGAGGCACAACTTGCGCCTGCATTAAACTTATTAAGTTAGTCAGCGGCACACTGCCATTTATATATACAAACATTGTGACAAAAAAGTACCTGAAAGAACTTGTAAATAAAACGCAAAATATTTATTTTATTTTTGCTTTTTATTTTCGTATTTAAAGTAATCCCCACGAAATGTAATACACTTATGTCAACGATCTTTCCAGTCCTCAAAACATTTTTCATAAGCAGCTTTTGGAATAGTCTTCAGCTCCTTCAGCGAATTTTGTTTTATTTCTTCGATCGACTGAAAACGAGTTCCACGGACCGGAAATTTCAGTTACAAGAACAAGAAAAAATCACACTGAACCAAATCTAGTAAATACGGTTGTTGATCGTTGGTATGCATTGCGAGTTTGGCTTTAAATTCGGTCACAATAGTGGATCGATTCAATGGTGCATTATTATTGTGTAAAATCCATGAATTTTTTTTCCACAATGCTGGCCTTTTTCGATGGATGCTCTGACGCAAACCCCTTATTACGGCCAAATAGAGCTCCTTATTGGCCATCTGACTCTCCGGAACAAATTCAGGAATCGCCTTATTTTTGATCGACTTTGGCGTAACTTTTTGGTTTTGGCTCGTTTTTTCCTCAATTCCGATAATTGTTGACTTGTTTGCATTTCAAACTCATATACCTATGTCTCATCGGCAGTTATAATGCCTACCAGGAATGTGGGATCGGAATTCGTATGATCAAGTCAAAAGACATCTGTTTACGGCACTATTTTTGAGTTCAGTTTTATCGGGTCAAGTTGAGTAATAAGGCTTTTCGTACACAAAATACACAAATGGAAATGTCGAGCTCTCTTGCCGTCTCTCACACACTTGCCTGACGATTTTCAAGCACCTTCACTGTTTTAATATTTTCCATCAGTTGATGAGGTCGGTGGTAATTTCCTCTGAGAATTTAAATTACAATTTCCGAGTACTTTTTTGTCACAACATATATACTTATATACACAAAAGGGCACTCTATGAATGTATGCAACATACAGTACCAACTGGACACTCTCCATTTGAAAGCACAAACGGTATAGTATATGCGAAGGCGAAACTCGAAACAGTAAATTAATTTGGCAGCAGTTGTCGGCAAGCAAAAACATGTGCAGCAAAGCGAAAAGTATCAATGGGAGAATCGAGAAAAGCCAATAAAATGAAACTCCAACGAAGACAAATTCAATTCTGCTCTCATTACAACCAGGCATCTGCACACACAAACACACACATATATACACAGGCAACTGCATACACGCTTTTGCTACATATTTTAAATGTTTTGCAATTCTAATTTATACATTTTTACTTATGCCGTTCTCTCGCTTTCGCCTTTTAGGTGCCGGAACGTGTGCGCGCCATGAATGCCAGCATAAAACTTTTGCTCATTGTACGTGAACCGGTGACAAGGGCCATTTCTGATTACACACAATTACGAAGTCACGCGGCCACGGCCACGCTGCCGCTAGCCGATGGACCCGCAGCAGCACCACCGTCGCCAGCAACCGCTAAATACAGCGCCAACAGCTATCAGAGGCGACGCGGCCGCGCCATCGATGCAGCCGGCTCTGGCTATGGACCCGGCGCGAGCTATGCGAACCAACAGCTGCGCGCGTCCCAGCATATGGCACTCTATGGCAAAGCGAGCAAGTCCTATGCAGCTGCACAAGTGTATGATAATGCAATCGGCGGCGGCGGTGGTGGTGGTGGCGATGAGGGCGGCGGCGCGGCACGGAATCGTATTGGTGAATCCGCGCATACAACGGCGCCAACGCCTGGCTCGGCGGCCGCAGCAGCAGCAGCAGCTCAAATTGCAAGCAAGTAAGTGCCAGCAACTAAGTGTAAAATTGTATATCGATGTTTATGTGTGTGTGTTAGCACGAGGCAGCGGCGCCAAAGTGTATGCTATGAAAAGTACAGTAATAAAATGCTGAAAAGAACGGAAGTGTGCTCATACCGTCTATTTTGCATACAAATGAAATGTAAAACGTTAGAAAATTGTAAAAATTCAACACGGCAAGCATTGGTTAGCGCTGAGTTTGTATGCGCCATAACAAGTTACTTACGTTTGTGCCATCCCGCTAAATGAATGGAGCAGACGCGACATTCATTTTAATTTGTTAATTCAATAAAATAAGCGCGTGTTGCCGTTCAATTTAAATTGAGCGAAAACAAAAATGTTTTGCTTAACGCTTATAGCATTTCTATGCAGCAGTAAGTGGGTGGTTGTGTATGCAGGCACACAGCAGAGGCGACATGGCGTATACGTAACATTAAAAGCAGCACTAGATATGAGTGTATATATAAATGTTGAGTAGGCAAGATTTACCCGTATGTATATATATCTACAACTTAGTTATATAAATACTCAATTATGCACTTATACCCTCTTCCTCTCTCTACCTATTTCTCACTCTCTCTTACATGCTTTTTTATATTCATAGATCATTCGAGGAGCTAGCCATATTCCCCAATGGCACGGTTAATGAGTCCTATCGTCCGCTAACCATATCTCTATATCATTTGCATTTGCATCGTTGGCTGGAAGTCTTCCCGCGCGAGCAATTACTCGTTGTCAATGGTGATCGATTAATTGAGGACCCCGTTTCGCAATTGAAGCGCATCGAAACGTTCTTAGGTAAGTCGTTAGTTGGCGGCGGCAAAGCGAAAGCGGCCCTACCACCCTCACCACACATTTACCCATATATGCATATAGTCATCTACTCTCTGCCTACGTAATTACTTCCTGTCTGCCGCCACGTGTGTGTATGTGTGTGCGTGAATGTCTGCTGATACATTTTGCTAATTGTGTTGCCCTAATTTGATTAAAGTGTATTGAAAGCATGTGCAAACTTACACACATACATACACACCTATAGGCAGCAGTGTGTACGTGTTTTCATTAAATACTTCTAGTGTAGGTATATTACAGCAAGCCGCTATGCTGCGCGTTCTACCCGCCCGCATGGGTGACAGCACGTGATTACTCCCAATGACAATTGTAAATAATAGGCGATGCAGTATGAGTTGCACCTCATCCCAATTTACTTGGCTAATGCGATTTAATGATTTCGAATTTCACATGGATTTATTTTCGTCTGCTCATCCGACGGTTTCAGTGGTATATTGATTGAAATGCAATGAAATTTATGCTGCAAATATCTACATAACAAATGAAAAACTAAAGGAGGTTTCGATTTATTTGAAAGATTTTACATTTTTCTATAAAATTTACAATATTAATGATTTTTGGACGTATGCAATTGGGGTTTTGACTCCCTTTTTGATTAGAACCATGAGATTCCTAGTAGCCTCGAATCTCATGGTTCTAATCAAAAAGGGAAAGTGTCAACAACATTTACTGAAATCATTAACATTTGTGCAAAAAGTTCTATCGAACTGTGCATCGATATTTGCAGACTGCAACTCTACCGGTATCAACAGTTCCCAGTCAAATATGATTTATTATGCTTAAAACCTACCTGCGGAATTCGACGTATTAAGATAGTTTGATCAGCTTTGCTTTTCTCATTATCAAAAGAGATAACATTTAGATAACATAAACATTTTGGCTTCACAGCTTAGCAAACTGAATATCAATTTTAAATTTCAATCAATCAAAAATTTCTTGAGTTGAAAAGTAAATATAATTTAACGAATAATTGACTTATTGCAATATATTAAACAACAAAAAACAAAAAAAATGCTACTTTATACCTTTCTTAACATGACGCAAAATTTTATCAGAAAACCCCTTGAAATTGATTTCGAAGCGCGGCTTTTCTAAATTTTACCAAAAAGCGTCTTGAAAGGCTAAGATTGCAAGATCGTTTGAGAAACACAGTGGGAAAAAATAGTATGACTTTTTAATTTAAATTTCGCGCGAAAACCCATTTATTGAAATTGTTTTCTTGATTTGTATGACTTTACGTGACATCTAACGGGTGATTTTTTAAGAGCTTGATAACTTTTTAAAAAAAAAAAACGCATAAAATTTGCAAAATCTCATCGGTTCTTTATTTGAAACGTTAGATTGGTTCATGACATTTACTTTTTGAAGATAATTTCATTTAAATGTTGACCGCGGCTGCGTCTTAGGTGGTCCATTCGGAAAGTCCAATTTTGGGCAACTTTTTCGAGCATTTCGGCCGGAATAGCCCGAATTTCTTCGGAAATGTTGTCTTCCAAAGCTGGAATAGTTGCTGGCTTATTTCTGTAGACTTTAGACTTGACGTAGCCCCACAAAAAATAGTCTAAAGGCGTTAAATCGCATGATCTTGGTGGCCAACTTACGGGTCCATTTCTTGAGATGAATTGTTGTCCGAAGTTTTCCCTCAAAATGGCCATAGAATCGCGAGCTGTGTGGCATGTAGCGCCATCTTGTTGAAACCACATGTCAACCAAGTTCAGTTCTTCCATTTTTGGCAACAAAAAGTTTGTTAGCATCGAACGATAGCGATCGCCATTCACCGTAACGTTGCGTCCAACAGCATCTTTGAAAAAATACGGTCCAATGATTCCACCAGCGTACAAACCACACCAAACAGTGCATTTTTCGGGATGCATGGGCAGTTCTTGAACGGCTTCTGGTTGCTCTTCACCCCAAATGCGGCAATTTTGCTTATTTACGTAGCCATTCAACCAGAAATGAGCCTCATCGCTCATCGGACACGGACGCGAAACACATTTCGAACCGAACACTGATTTTGGTAATAAAATTCAATGATTTGCAAGCGTTGCTCGTTAGTAAGTCTATTCATGATGAAATGTCAAAGCATACTGAGCATCTTTCTCTTTGACACCATGTCTGACATCCCACGTGATCTGTCAAATACTACTGCATGAAAATCCTAACCTCAAAAAAATCACCCGTTATACCTAATGTCACATCGAAATAATCATTAGTGTTTAGTATACGCTGGTCTTTCTGAAGTACATAAAGTGCATTCAGCGATTTTTACGATGAGTAAAATTATTCAATAAAAAAGTTTCTTTAAATTTTGTATGCCGAATCAAATTTCCATATAAATTTCCGCTGCCGAAATGTTCAGAATGTTGGGAAAGGCTTTCAATGATATTTGTTTGTCAGGAGCACGAGATAATTGTTTGTTTTCGATTTGTACAAATTATTCGCGTTGACGATGAACCACGTCTAGGATAGCTATCAAAGTGAACTAATGATCAACACGTCAATGAAGTAAAGGTATTGGTGCTAGAGAATCGGCGATTAACAATCACGAGACCTTACTGGCACCGTTTGAATATTGGAAGGATTAGTGAAAACCCTTTTGAAAGTTTATTTGGGTATAAGAAAAGTGAAAAAACGATTGGTTTTAAAATCACTTAATTTTTTCGAAAAACGCCATCTCGTTAACATCTCTGAAACAATGCTTTCCGACTTCCAGGATGTCTTTAACGTATTATTACTGACGATTAGTCTTGGACCTATGTTTAGACCTGGAAATAAACGATTAATCGGCCTTCAATCAGCTTTTGGGAGGCCAATTCACATCACTTCTTTTGCTGATTATGCGATTTTCGAAGATAGGGCGTAAAAGATTGAGTATAGCGTTTGCTGTATGGCACGTAGTGCCGTCCTGTGCACCAAATGCGACAATTCTGCTTGTTAACGTAACCATCGAGATGGAAATGAGCCTCGTCTGAAAAGATGATTTTCCGGTAAAAATTACCATCCTCGGTTTTTTTTTTCAATATTTTCCAGTTTTCTTCTAGTGAATAGCGACACTTTTCGTAAATTTTAGACTGTTTACTGAATATCTGTCACTTTCCGAATTGTATCTGACGTTTCCAATGCCGAAATATAGATAATTCAAATTTAAACATTAGATGGCCCACCCGTTACCATACAAGGTTCTGCAAATTTGTGGAAATTAAGTGAACTGCACTGTCAGTACTTTGAAGTGAAAGAAGCATACAAATGTTACTAACAAGAGAGGAAGTGTACTAAATCAGGAAAAGGCCAGACCACCCACACAGCGATAGTGACTAGCCAGAAGCTCTCAAAGGGGTTGGGCGGTTTTTATGCAGCCATATTATAGTCCGGCCTAGTTCCAAGTGATTATTATCTGTTTCTTCTATAATATTTTTCCAATAAGGACGAGGGTTTTCATAACAAATATATGAATGATCATTCGCAATGCCAACAAGTTATGGACCAAAATGATGCATGTTTGACCTAAATCGGTTCAGTCTAGCTATTCAATTGTATGGTATGGTATTCAGGTTTAATTCGATCAAGAAAATTTCATCAATTTATTTGAATATGTTAATTTATAGAAACACCGTGATATTTACTTAGCTAAAACTTTAATGTATTGGCTTGCAATGAAAAAAAATCGTTAGAATTCTTAAGCAACATGAAATTGGTTGGTCTTACTCGTTGAATGTAGAACAACAATATCATACTCATCATTAAATTTCAGCACCCCTATATACAAATGATATACATTAATCTGTACATATGTACAAGCACTAGCTACGTACACAATACGAATATACAAGCGTACACAGGTAATTGTATTTGAGCAGCGAATAACAATCAATCAGTCAAATGCAGTAGTACCTTGCAAATTTATATATACGTGAGTATATATGTATGTATATACTTGTATAAGGCAATTCAAAATCACTTATAACGTTGCATGGAGATATTTAATGCGCATATTTTAGTAGTAAATTTTAATTCTGAATATGGACAATTATAAATTCGTGTAGTTGGATGATATTCACTTGCTAGCAATAAGCATTAATATTACATTCAATTTATTGTTGTTGTCTGTGAAGTCTTGATATCCTATTTGATTATGCCTTTGTAACTTAAACAAAGCACATGAAGTGCTAATACATTTCAAGATTGCTAATATAGTTTGCGTACATTTCGCTCTTGAAATATGAACTTCGGATTCGGAGAGTTAATTACTTAAGTGTAATTAGGAAATAGAAGCAGGGTTGTGTGTATTTAAAGGTTGTTTCATTTCGAGGTTCCCTTTATTTTTAAAGAAAAAGGACAAATACTACCTATTTAATGGCGAATGTTTATTATCATTCGAAAGAATATTTAGTATTTATTTTTTGAAGATTATCTCTTTCAAATATCAGCTTTGGAATCATGTCTTCAGGTTGCTCTTCGTTCCAAATGCAGAAATTTTGCATGTTTACCGCTGCTATACTTTCTTCACTGTGTGCTGGACGTGGAAATTCGGTCGAATATTATCCAATAATGCTGGGTCTCAAGATAAGTGATGATGTTGAGACGCTATATTATACGCAAATATATAAATGATCAGCATGATGAGCTGAGTTAGTTTAGCAATGTCTGTCTATGAGCGAACTGGTCGCTCAGTTTTTGAGATATCGATCTAAAATGTTGCTTAAATCCTTTTCTGCCAAAAAAGGCAATTCCTTTGTCCAAACCGCCGATATCATACAAGCTACACATTCGGAATCATGTATTTTTTTTTGTTCATTTTACGAGGTATTTTCAATTTGGCATAGTTCACTATCTAAGGCAATAGTGCAATCTCAGAAGAAGTTGTTCAGATCGAACTACCATAGTATATATATGTGTCTTATAAACTGAACTATGACAAAAATTAAGTTCTTGTTTTTCAATTTTTTTATTTGTTATTTATTTATTAAATATGTAGTTGTGCCTTTAAAAAATAAGAAAACTCAAAAGAAAATTGTTTTTTTCTGAGTTGCAAGTGGATATAACCTCTAAAGCTGTTTTCAAACAGGGTTGGGCATAGTGCACTAAAAAATAAATACAATAAGGTTTCACTAGCACTACTTCTTCAGTGGTAGTTAAACAGCAAAATTCACTATCACTGAAAATTTAGTGATAGTGAAAGAAAAATGCACTACCACTAAATATTTAGTGATAGTGAAAACCTTTAGTGATAGTGAAAACCCTTAGTGATAATAAACATTTTTCAGTAACTTAACACTGTTTCTTGAAGAATAAAAATAAGATTATGTATGTATATGTATAAGCTGAAGCAGTATGAGGCAATGCATTCAAAATAAACCATATATTTGAATAGAGACTTCTAATTATGCCGCACCAAAATTAGGAAAACATAATTCATGTTTTTTTTGCTTTTTTTAATACCAACATTTCAAAATTACGGTCGGTGAGATTTTGCCTTGTCGATCGATTGACTATTCCAGCAAAGGAAAAAAGTCTTTCCACTGGCGCAGAGGAAGGAAGAGGTGTGTTGTATTTCTACTGGACAAAAAAGCAAACATGCATTCCTTTTTGCTCCCCAGTGTACATTTGAACATTCATACAAACATATGTATCGCTTTACTACTGAGCTGCAGTGCAATTTTGATACTGCCAAATCAAGTAGTCTGCACTTGACACCAAGAAATCATGTTTTATTTCGTTGGATTGGCTTAATGACAACGTTTAATTATACCACCTATATACCACGAAACATTTTTATCAACAAACTAGTTGATAATTAATATCGGCCATAAAATATAAATTCAAATGTATTTAGTTAAAGCTCATATTTCACTAAAGGTTTAGTGATAGTGCATTTTTTTCACTATCACTAAATATTTAGTGGTAGTGCAATTTGTTTTTCACTATCACTAAAGGTTTAGTGGTAGTGCAAATTGTTTTTCACTATCACTAAATATTTACTGGTAGTGCAATTTAGTGGTAGTGCAAAAATGCCCAACCCTGTTTTCAAAGTACAAAATTAATGCTGAAATGATGAAAGAAATGTTTTATATTTGAAACAACAATATCTTTCACTTATTTTCATAGATGAAAAATCTGACAGATTTTAGCCGAGTAATATATCATATTATCCGTTTTCAATGAATGACAAAAAATTACTTAAACTGTAAGTAAAACGCAAAATATTTAATTATTCATCAACACTTATTTTGTTGCCTTCAAAGTAATCCCCACCAGCTGTAATATACTTATCAACAATTTTTCGAGTCTTCGAAGCACGTTTCATAAGAACTTTTTGGGATGGTCTTCAGCTCCTCCAGCGAATTTTGTTGATTAAGTCTATCGACTGAAAACGGGTTCCGTGGAGCGAAAATTTTAGTTTGTGGAACAAGAAAAAAATCACACGAAGCCAAATATGGTGGATACGTTGGTATTCATTTCGTTTTTGGCTTTAAATTGAATGGTTCTTCTACAATTTCGGCCGCTTTCAACGCGTGTTTTCAGAGCAAGCGCCTCAAGACGGCCAAAAAGAACTCCGTATTGACCATCTGTACCTCTAGAACATATTCATGAAAAACCAAGCAATGAATAGCGAAAAACCAAGATCGTCGCCTTCATTTTTGATCGGCTTTGTTTTGGTTTTTTTGGTTTTGGCTCGTTTTTTCTCTCCATTCCTATGTTTGCTGACTTCTTTGCATGCCAAACTCATAAATTAATGTCTCACCGGCAGATATAATGCTTTCCATAAATGTGGGCTCAGAATTTGCACAATCAAGCTTGTACAAAAAGACTTAGTTACCGTACTCTTTTTGAAAAAAATTCAGCTTTAACGGGACGAGTCGAGCAAGAACGCGTTTCATACCCAAAATATCCACAAAAATAATTTGAAGGGATCCACGAGAGATGTCAAGCTTTTTTGCCATCTCTCTCACACTTGCCTTACGATTTTCAAGCACTTTATCCTTCACTTTTTCTTTCACGTCAGGTGAAAAGGTCGAAGATCGTCCAGAACGAGCTATGTCTTCAACGATTTGTCGACCATCTTTGAAGGCTTTGTACCACTCGTATGTTTGTTTTTTTGAATCATTGTAAGCCTGAGAAATTTAATTACAATTTCCGGCTGTTTTTTTGTCACTATCTAAAGGAAAGTAACAACAAAGGCGTGGAGTTCAATTTAACAAAAGAAAGTAATCAGAAACCTTTCGCCCTCTACTTAATTATACAAGTCTATTTCATTTATAGCAGTAGTGTGTTCGCTTCGACAGTCTGAAATTTCTGGCATTTTTTGTATGTATGTATGTATACAACACTAAGCATACGAATACTATATATTTATACAATTAACAATTCTATTCATAAAATATGTGAGGCAGAAAAAATCGCATTGTGCACCACCCGAATCCTAGCTTTATACGCATTACATACATATGTATGTATGTTGCTCATACTCCCTGCATGAATGCTCATGTTTTTTCGTCTCAAATACCACACAAAACTCGCAATTAACTTTGTCGCTTTCACATTGTAAAAAACCACAACTAACTTCATGCATTTTCTCTTCCTTGCATACAATTATTACGGAATACTGCAATGCTGACATTTCACATGGTACTTCGGCTGGTGCCACCGTTACCTGCTGCTGCCAACTGCAACGCATTAAATTTTCATATTGCGGCCTCTGCAATTACTTACCTCGGCAACTCGGACAACTGCAACACATCGCTTGCAACTTTGCACTGCGCATCATCAACCAACAACAATAACAACATTACCACCAACACCAACACTGACACTACGTTGAATGCGGTATAAAAGGCATCGAGCATCGTGTGACCAACAGTCATTTCTACTTCAACGAGACAAAAGGCTTCTACTGTTTGCGTTACGACAGCGGTGACCGATGCTTACGCGAAACGAAAGGACGCAAGCATCCACATGTTGATCCTGTGGTCGTGTCCAAATTGCGAAAGTTCTTTGCCGAGCATAATCAACGATTCTATGAATTGGTTGGTGAGGATCTTGGCTGGCCGGAAGAGTAGGCTGTACACAAACACACGCACACTCAAAGGAACAAGCACTAAAAAGGACACAGCGCAGTTGTGTATCGGTGTGTGTGTGTGCGTGGAGGTGTGACTAGAGCAATTGCAGGACAATCGCTTAATGGTTAGCACATGCACCCACACACATACACGCACATACATTTGCGCTGCTACGTTTGTGTGGTGTATGAAAGTACGGAGCGCCACCTGAAAGCGACCACAAAGTGAGACCAGCAATTGGCGACCAACAGTAGCTGTAATTGAGAATTAAGGACTGATGGGAAAACAAATTTCAGTTAATTAATTAATTTTAATACACAAAAACACATAAATATTATACAGTTCATCGCAGGTATGTAAATTACACACACATGTACATTCATAAGCAACAAATACTTATTAACGATAAATAATTTTAAGCTTAAGTCGAGTTATAGTCATTCTACAGAGCGATCTACACACAAACGTTGCACAAAAGCTGCAGCATTAACTTTAAAATTTAAGTATTTCTTTTAAGCAAAAGTCGGCATGTGTCAGTAAATGTCAGTGTATGAGTGCGTGTGTGTGCGTTAACGATATCCAGTCGGCGCGGCTGTGAATTCTGTGCAATGAACCTTTGCTCGGGCATAAAAAGCGCATATATATGATATGCTGAAAAAGGAAGTTGCGATGTAAACATATATGTATGTATGTATATGTTTATGTGCACGTTTGTATATAAATTTCCGCGTAAACGGGTATATACATAAATGATTTAGGCAGTCATGTGGAAAGTAAACAGTATATTTGCAGTGCAAAAATTTAATTCAGAAAAAATTGTTAAAAATTTTTTATTTTAAAATTAAACAAAAATAGTTAATAATTTTCATGGCATATCATCAAATGTGTTTATTTTTATTAAGGAAGTGTTTATTTTCGTAATTTTTTCAGACTCATATTTTTGGTGTAACTTTTGCTTCTTATTCAAAGCTATGGGCAAAAACTAGTAAGACTTTGTGTACAATTTTTAAAATCTAATTTTAATCTTCAAAATCTATGTCGTCATGCTCAAAGTAATCCCTCTTAGCCCTAATAAACTTATGACAAACAAACGAAAAGCTAACGAAGAAGAAAATCGTAGTACAAAAACTAAGAGTTGTTTGCCCATAATTCCGTCCTCTTCTTACGAATAGCTTCACGCAATTGACGCGTAATATTCAAATAGTATTCCTTGTTAATAGTTTGACCGGTCGAAAGGAATTCGAAGTGCACCACACCTCAATAGTCAAAGATAACTGTCAACAAAACTCTGATTTTTCAACTGCGTGTTGTGTTGTTTTCGGTTGTGGCTCGCCTTTGCCACGATAATCGGCCGATTGATTGTCTGTTTCTGGATTGTAAGCATAGATCCAAAACTGATCGCCAATAATAATACGTTTTATGACATCTTGGTAGTCGGAAAGTATTTTTTCAAAGACGTTAACGAGACGCTGTTTTTCGAAAACATTCACTGATTTTGGAACTAATCGTGCTTTCTCCAAAATAGTCTTTCAAAATGGTTTTCACTGATCCGTCCGATATTTCAACGACGCCAATAAAACCTGTCAATCGTCGATACTCAAGCATCAATTCCTTTATGCTATTGGTTCGCCCTCAGCGCATTTTCGATCCTCCGAATGATCTGTACTGTAAAGTAAGGCAGCAATAAAGGTAGCAAATTGTCTTACTTGCAAGTTATAAAGCCTGAAGATGCATGCTGTGAGCTCAAACGTTCAAAATATGAAGAGGAAACCTTTAGTTAAGCTTAAAACTTCATTCACGCGCATATTTCAAAGAAAGTTGAATTTAAATATTTTCAAAAAAAAATTTTCAGTAATGCGTTCTTATAGGAGATGTAGAATTTTCCAAAGAAATAGAAGTCAAATCAGCGCTATTAATACATATCTTTGATCATATACTTCTGGAAGTCACTAACATGAGCTTAATGGGATGTGTTCTTCGGGCTCTCTTACATACCCGTTCAAATTGGAGGCTACCTCTGTCGACAATGATTCACAACTTTTTGGTTCCTTACATGACAATACCTATCCTTAGTAATTAATATATAGCGTTGAAGTCATGATATCGCAATGAAACTTTTGGCGATCAGATCACATCCAGAAACGTAGCTGTCAACCAGTCACCATGACTGCCTTTTATAGGAATAGTTCAAGCTAATATTCTATGGAGATTTGATTCGATGATTTGAGAAAAGGTGACAAACAACCAACTTACCAAACTATTGTGAGGTATTGCTCGAAAAAATAACCAAATTTATACCCAACAAGATGGTCTTCATAAGTTACAGTCACGGTGAACAAATACCTAAAATTCTATTTGAATAAATACTTGCATTTCTTGGAAAAATTTTAATATCATGAAAAGAAGAATCAGATAGCCAATAGCAGGTGTTACCAGATTTAAATAATTTCACAAAATATTGTATATATTTTACCCTTTACGTTTGAGTAACTCCTGTAAAGCATCCAAAATAACCTGGTATTCCGCTGCTCATTGTGTGAAAAGATTATTTCGAAGATACGATAGCAGAGCTCAAAAAATTAAACCATTTCACTAACTGAGGTTAAGGCAGACAATATTGCGTCGTCCAAAATATTTTCCAAAATTATATATTCATCATTGCTATCCAATACCTTTAGCCATCTTTCGGGCAATAAATTGATTCCACTCTCATAGAATTTTTGATCCTTGCAGGCAAAAAACTACTCTAAGTGGCTATTGACATCCTGCTTTGAGGTGAACCAAAAAAATAATGCAAAAACCGGAACAAGTAATAGTCCGAAGTTGCCAAGTTTGGAATATATGCTGGGTTTGGTAGCACCGCCCATACAAGTAACAAAAGCTTTTGGTGAGTCATCAAACTTGTATGTGGCTTAACATTATCTTGGTTAAACAATTTGTCCAACTAAAAGAAAAAATACACTTCCGAGTTAAACGTGGTATTGTCGGGGAAAAGCTCAAAATAAACGATCCAAATAAAATGCCACAAAACCGACGACATTACCTTTTGTTTTTGATGGCTATCAGTCTTCGCTTGAGCTGGTTCATCCTTTCTGGAACATGATCTCTTGCAGTTTATATTTTATATATAAATATTTTTTTTTAAAGCCTGAGCAGGAATAGTTGGGACATCATCCTGGAGCCTTAATCCGAAATGACCAAATTTATATTATATTTCATCGCCAATAATAATGCTTCTCAAAATTGGATTGCTTCTTTCACGGTTGTTAAGTAAATCGTAGTCCCTGAAGCGACAAATTTCGTTCTATAAGAACGTGAGAACCCCATTAGTCAAGCTTCGTTCTGTAAGATCATGAGGACTCCATATGTCAAGCTTCAAAATTAATCGCAGACTTTGGTTACATTGGATAAATTTAATCTTTCAACAATCTTTCGAGTTGTGTTTTCACAGAAATCGCTACTATATCAGTTGTTCAAATGTACGTACATAATTATATTACAGATAAAGCGATTAAGTGTGAATTTGGCTGCGAAAAAGTTTCATAAGATCATTTTTTGTCATCAAACGAAATTACCAAGTGATTGACCCAAAAGCTTAAATTTTCTTTCAGACAAAAGCTCGAACATGTCTCATATGAGGTATATGCATGTCATAAGCGATGATGAATATTTATACACAAACATGTACACAAATACATATACATATATATGCAAGGATAAATGCACATGATCCCGATAAAAAATGCAAGTTGCTGCAACACTTCAAAGGTGTTGCAAGCATTTTCGAAAGATTGATGTGTACAAATGGATATAGAACATATTTAAGTGCAACTGCGACGAGTGAGTTTGCGAGTGAGAACGAATACGAATGAATATGCATAATAATATATACATAAGTATGTACATGCATGTTGTGAATGTAATAAGAGACCGTTATTTACTTTTTTGTGTTGAGCAAAACTGATTTTTACACGTCAAAACGAAATCGCATAAATGCAACAGACACAGACGCAGCAAAAAGTACGAAACCCAAGGTGTGCATAAATGTTGCAAAATATAATTTATGTGCGCGCCTCACACTTGTCATGAATATAAGCACAAATACATACATTTTTACATATTTATCATAAACTTTAAAAGCGTTACATTGAGTGTGAGGTTTAGTGTCTGAGCTGAGAAAGCGTGCGTTAGGATAATTTATGTAACCAGATTTATCAAAATCGAAACATATACATACATATCAAGCAAAACATATCTACAAAATACTTATACTCCTTTGAGACTTCATCGCAAAAGCAAACATATCAAATTCAAAAGTAAAAAAGAAAATATGAAAATTTATGTGAAAATCTCATACATATCATGAACAAATGCACATATACTATATACACATAGCAACATACGTATATATACATAACATATATAGGTATGTATGTGTGTCAGCAAAACTTTAAGCATAAGAAAACCACAAGGCGTCTGTAGGCATAAAACTTTAATGACTAAATTAATAAACCGAAATATTTCTGTGTACCAAAAATATGCAACAAAATTTTCGCAAATATTACTCGAACAAAACAAACTAAAAAAATTATAGAAAAAATGGAAGACAAGTGATAATTTTTATTGCAATTATTTATCTGGAAATGTTAATGTATAATTTCGATTGCGTAATGCTTAAGCTGTTTTTGTTGTGTTGTCATATATATATATATATATATATATATAGATATTATATTCGAAAAGCCATTTTGCAATTTCATTGAGATAATTGTCTACCTTTGTGTGTATATTATTGGCCAAAAATGTTCAAACACCAACCTTAATAACGGCATATATTTGGTAATTTGACATTCAAAATAGTAAATAATTAACGAAAGAACATTTTCAAATTTTTGTTCGTAGTATATGGTCAGGTGTTGGTTAATTAAATATTATTATTGGCAACCGAAATAGAATAGGAACCGCAATGTGTTAATTGGAGCAAAATCAGTATAGTAAAATATTTCAAAAAAGTAAGGAATGGCTAAATTCGGGCTTAATCGAACATTTTTTACTTTTCAAAGTTTCAAAAAACAAACCGGAGACATATTTTCTTATCATATAAATCATATTAAGTTTTGTTGCCTTAGAGTTCAATATTTACTTTTTAACATACAAGCGCTATTTGTGTTGTTTACAGTCACTTTTCAAGCGCTGATACAAGTTTATATTGAAATGTTCTGCGTCAGAGTTCAATATTTACTTTTTAACATCACAGTAACTTAAAATATTCAGATTAGTCATAAAATGAAATTAAATCGCAAATATCTTCGAGCGATTATTGTTTACTAACTTTTAACTTTCGAAGTGGATTAAATGCTGAGTAATAAACAATCATGTTTTGACAGCTGTCATTCAAGAAGTCAGGAAGGCGTATCAATTTTCACCACGACAATACGAGCTCTCGTATATCGAATGAAACAATTGTATTTTTGAGCTATTAAAATATTATTTGATGAGTAAATCTCCTTAAAGTTCGGACTTATCGCCAAGTGACTTTTTTTATTCCCTTACGTAAAAAATTAATGAATAAATCTACGTTTTTCGACACCTAAAGGCATGTTTTTGTAGAAACATTAAACAAAGTGGCAAACAAGCTCCGATAATTGATTCAAACATATTTGAAAATGTATAGATCTTAATGAAGAATATTTTAAAAAACAAAAAGACGATTTTAGAAGATTAATATCATTATATCAAAGCGTGAAATATGAAAGGCGACCCTCATATTAGAGGTTAAGAGGCTTAGATCAAATTTAGCTGATGATTATGAAAACAAATAATTTAAATAACAATTTTTGCATATATTGACATGTAAAGCAAATTGTTTAAAATGTATTGGAATGACGAAAATGACACATTAGGTATGTGGGAGTATTGACTCGATTGACAGCCGACTGACTACTTCCTTCAAATTGTTTGGGAAACAACGTGAACTCTTCCGCTTCAAAGTAGAGAATATTTCTTTACATATGTATATACATATAGTATATGTATGTATATGGTGTAAATAATATGACTTTTTACTCACAGATTTATCTAACTGTATGGCTATTTTCCGGCAAAAAAAAAAACTGATAATTTTTTTCTTTTAATAAAATTTGTTAAGTGTTCATTATTGCAGTTCTTATAGTGCTGAAGGCATAAAATAATTTCATCGCAGTATATTCTACATATAAACATCTAATGAGCGCACGCTGTTGGAAAATACAGAAACAAATATTCGTAATCAAGTTCAAAACACCAAATGTAACCCGAAATAATTTTAATATTTTTATATTTGCTTGGACATACTGATTTCCAAAAATTTGTGCTTAAATAATGAAGAATAAAATTGTGTAATAAAAACCTTGAAAAGCAATATGAATTATGTAATTTTTTAGATAAACGGAAAACTCCAAAATCAAGCGTATTTATTTAGGAACCAAAATATATCGAATATTTTTTTATATAAACCCCAAGAATTTTTTTATAATTTTTTAAACATAATATATTAATTAAAAAATAAAAATATTGCGACATGCATGAGTTAATATTTAAGATTTATTTTTAATATATAACCTGTTTAATTTTTCGATATTTTTCAAATAAAAAAATTGCAAAAACGCAAAAATACATAAACAGATATTATAAGGAGTGAAGAACTTTTTAAGCAACTAAATGTGATTTTCTAGCGAGTAAGTGAGTACGTTTAAAGAAAATTGAAAAATAAATGTATGTATATGTATTTAATTAAATATAGTGTGCATATTCTAAGCAAATGTAAGGTGTAAACTACAAATTTAAGTTGTGTTGAAAACAGTTATTAAAAATACATAAAAAATGTGTAAAGTGTGGGAAAAAATAAAGAAAGAACGTGTGTGTGGAAAAATGCGAAATTTAATTCTTATAGAAAATTAAAAAAATAGTTTAATAAATATTAGTAAGAATTAATAATTAATTAAGAAATTTACAATTAAATTAAAGACAAGCAATTAAGTACCAGAACGTCGCCGAGAAGTATACTGTATCGAGCAGAGCATTGCGAAAATACATAAATTACTGCTAAGTGTTACTAAATATTATCAAGCGCAGCTTAGTAAGAACATGACTGCAAGTACTTTGAGGCAACTGCTGGAAAGAAACGCATTTTATTGCGCTTTCAAGTGAACCAAACCAAAACATATCAAAATTTAGGCTGAATAAAAGGTGTGCATACATTTAGGATTAAACACAAAATCTAAACGAAATTCGTAGCGGAAATATACATACATAACTACTTAGAAGTAATGTTCAAATCTAGCGTAGCACAAGGCATATCTAGTTAAGTTTAAGTTTGGCTTACTTTTTAGGAGATATTCGCTTAGGCATAAATATTTTAGAATTATTTGAGGTTATGCGAAGTTTAGGTATATAGTTAAGAGCTAAAACAAGTACTATAAATAAAATAACAGTGCATGCGGTGACAGTGGAGTGGTGGAAGAGAGGCTGGAGATAGTATTCACTTTTTTGTTTAAAAGAAATTTCAATACTAATTATTTTTAAATGTAATAACAAAAAGCAAAATGAGATAACAAAATACATAATTCATCAAAAATTATAAAAAAATTACAAAATAAAAAAAAAAAATAAATTTATTATATTTTCTATACATATATATTTTTATTGTATTTTTTTTTTTAATATTTTTTTGTTTCTATTTTAACACCTTTTGTATTTCTAGTCACCGCATGCATGCTGTTACATATCTACATATACATACTATACAATTTAGAGCAATTTAGCTTATAGCAGCGTTTATACTCAGCTTTTTTTGAGTGTGTACAATTTGTGACAAGCGAAACATATCAACCATGAAATCGATACATATCAATTGCCAATGGCAGTGAATACCAAACTATTCAAATAAGTACTAATTTATTAACAATATACATAGGTATATGTAACTCTAGCTATAATTAAGTAAATGGCTTAGCATAATTTTTGACTTGAAACTACTTTAAAATGCAGCATATCACTACTTTTAAATACTAAAAAACTAAAAAATAAATATTTCAAATATCTAGTCCAATCTAATTGTTATAAAAATATTTATTTAAATTTTGTGAAAAAAAATATTTATAAAAAAGTAGTATTATTTTAGTTAGAAAAAAAAAATATTAAAAACCACAATTTTTTAACTGTTATTAAAATTAGCAAAACTTTTTTTTTCTATTTAAAATTATATGTATGTATATATGTAATTTTTTTTTGTTTTTTATTTTATTTTATTTTTTTGTTGTAGTTTATAATTTAATATGAAATATGAAACCTTTCCTGTCAATATTTCAAAATGAAATTAAAAATGAAAATACTTAAATTTTTTAATATGCGTGATCGAATATAATAAGTTCGAATAGCAAAATATTATATATTTACTAAATAATAAATAGTAATAAAATATTTTATTTTTATTGTTTTTATTTGTGTCACAGTAAATTTTTTTTTAAAAACCTATTTGTTTCTTTGGCATATATTTTTTCGCATTAAAATGGTTATACAGATGACTCGAAGTTTTGTCATTTAATTTAATTTAAATTTTAAATTTTTTATTGAATTTAATTGTATTTCATTTAACTTAAATTTAATTATTTGTTTATTTACTTTTACATTTAAATATTAATTTTAGTTTTATTTTTTTTAATTTAATTTTAATTATATTACTAATTTTAATTTTTAATTATAATTTTAATTTTATTTTATTTTAGCTTTAAGCTTAAGTTCAAATTTGTATTTTAAGTCCTAATTCTATTTGAATTTAATTGCTTTTAAAATTAATTTTAATTTTTTTTAATTTTCTTACTTTTAATTTAAATTAAAATTTTGTATTTAACTCAAATTTCACTTATAATTTAAATTTTAGTTTTAATTTTTTTAAATTTTAATTTTTAATTTTATCATTAGTTTAATTTTAATTTTTAAATTTTATCTTTATTTTAATTTTTAAATTTTATTTTTTAATTATAATTTTAGCTTTATTTTAATTTTAACTTTAATTTAAATTTAATTTTTATTCTGTTTTTAAAATTTAATTTGACATTCAGTTTTAATTTTAATTTAAATAATAATGTTAGTTTTAATTTTACTTTTAAATTAATTTTTAATTTGTGTTTTTATTTCAATTTTTATTTCAAGTTTTAATTTAATTTTGCTATATACGCATTTCAATTTAAATTTTAAAATTAATTTTAGTTTTAATTTTAATATTAATTATCATGTCAATTTTATTTATTTTTTAATTATAATTTTATTTTTGTTTTAATTTTTCTTTTTAATTGTATCTATGTTTTAATTTTAGTTTTGCTCTTTAAATTTAAATTGATTTATTATGTTTTTTTATTTTATTTCAATTCCAAAGATATTTTTAATTTGAATTTTATTTTTAATTTAATTTTATTTTAATTTTAATTTTAACTTTAATTTAATTTAATTTTATTTTACCTCAATTTTTATTTTTTTTTGTAATTTCAATTTCAGTTTCAAATTTTATTTTAATTTTTCGCTTTTATTTCAATTTCCTTATTAATTTCAATTAATTTTTTTATAATTATTTTTAATTTAAATATATTTTTGTTTTGAATTTTTTAATTTTTATTTTTTTTTATATTTACTTTTCATTTAAATTAATTTTTGTTTTGAATTTTTTAATTTTAATTAAATTTTTTTATATTTATTTTTACTTTAAATTAATTTTTGTTTTGATATTAATTGCAATTTTAATTATAATGTACATTTATAATTATAATTTTAATTTTGTTATATATATTTTTTTAATTTTTAAAATTTAAAATAATTTAATTTGTGTTTAATTTCAGTTCTTTTTTAATTTTATTTTTATTCTTATTTCATTTAATTAAATTTATTTGAATTATATAATTAAAAAAATAGTATTAGTGAATTTGTTGTTACTACATATAAAACATAGTTTATTATGTAAGTCTGTTATTTTATAAAATATATGTATGTACTTACCTATACACACACTGTATAGAAATGCTCCAAATAAGCCTGCAATAAATTTTACGTACTTATATTTATTACTATATGATATATATATTTAAATATATATTTATATATATGAAAATACTTTTGTAGGCGATACAAAATAACCCAACTAATTATATAGACACACAATATATAGAAACAACGAAATTTAATTTTTTATAATTTTTATACATAAATAATGAAATTAGGTAAAGTAAACACGATTTTGTAGTGAAAAAAAATAAAGCAACAAAACAACATGTTGTAAGAGTATAATAATAATTTAATTGAAATGTGTATATATAAGAAAAACTAATAACCTTAAGGGCCAGTTTACAGAAAGAGAAAAAAAAATATAAAAAAAACTCTGTTGCAATTATTAATTTTCTCTAAATTTATGCTTTTGTTAAAAACTGTTTGCTTGCAACTGAAACTATTCTTTTCTAAAGCATAAAGTATATATAAAATACTGTAAACGCAAAACGTTTTATGGCCGTTGGAAACTAAGTAACATTTATGAGCATTCTCAAAAAATGCGAAGCAAAATATAAATATAAAAAAAATTGGTGTGCAAAATCTTCAACGTTTTTAGTATTAAATACAACTCAAAAACTTTAAATGTACTTAACTTGAACTTCAATCTAATAATGAATCCGCTGAAAACTAGTTACTAGTTACTAAAACTATTCAACAAAAATTAAATAATGAAACAATTTTTCTTTCCTAAAACAGCATAATCACAAATACATACTCACATCTGTACATACAGCCACACATATACTTAACCCAGAACTTTAAGGCGAATCTAAGAAATCTAATAAATCTAGACAAAGTATGTCTGTATGTGTGTTTTTCTCATATAATCGTATAAAGCTGAATGTTTCTTCGAGTAAGATTTTTTTCATATTCAAGCAAAACTTAATTAAGCATGCGTAAAATCTAAACTGTTATGTACCTAAGATAAAAAGGCAACAACAAAACCAAAAAAAAAGATATAATGTAAAACAAAATAAGTTAAACAAGAAATGTGTAAAAAAACATATATACATACTATTAAAGATTCCTTGCATTGATTCTCTTAACTTTAACAAAACAATTTCAACGTCTAACGTTAGTTTAGCGCATATCAGAAAATTATTTAAAATTAAAAACAAACCAAAAATTAATAGTAATACTATGAAAACATGCAAATATATATTAAAAACTCTAAGAAAGTAATTACGAATGGCGAATAAATGTAATTTAAATTGTATGAAAATTGAGTGTGGATTTATTTTGCGGAGGTAAAAAGTTCCCACAGGTAAGAACGGTAAGAAAGTTGAAAATAAAGCTGATGTTCCCATTGGAAATACGAGTATATTGTATATTAACATTTTTTATGAATTAATTGTTTTTAATTTTTTTTTTAAAGTTGGAATTCATATACAAAATATTTTCGAAAAATAATAACTTCGAATAATTTAAAAATAGTTTTAGAAATTCTAGTAATTATGAGAAGCAACAAAAAACTTCTTCTGCTTTGAAGCTATAATAACCTATACATCTGCTCTTTTTGTATTTTGAAAAGGTATAAACAGACGCCTAAACCGACTAAACTCGTCACCCTGTTCATTTATATCATTTTTGGAGTTTTTCACGATTCATTTTGGGTGCAACAAGCATCTTGGCAAACTTTATATAGCCTGTTCAGAGCATAAAAATCAATTTCAGTGTTAAAATCAAAGTAATTTTTACTTATCTACAGTACGCACTAAAAACCGTGCAAAATTCACTTCGTACAAAAGTTGCTATTTTGCTTGTGTTAAAACTTTTTTGAACTGTACAAAAATATTTTTAGTGATTTTGAAGCACTCTGTTTGAGGTGGGAAACTTTGCTGTAAGCTGCCTGTATTTGGTGTTATTCATAGCTGTATATATTAAAAGCTGCCTTTCGATATCTACAGACTGTACGAATGAATTTTAGTGAGAGAGTTTCGTTTCGTATTGTACGGATGGCGACTTTGTATGCAGTGATCGGCAAAATAAATGCTAATTTAAGAAATTGGTTATTTTTTAGACGAAACATAAGGTATTACAGATTGGTAAATTTATAGAATATACTTTCCGTTTCACCTGAGCTTGGTTTAATGCTGACAAAATGTGCAGCCTTCATGTTGTAAGTACCTTACTATAAATTCTTTACGCTTGTACGACTAGCAATACGTAAATAAAAAAAAATTTAATAGAAAATACACCAAAAACACAATTTGTGAAAACGAATATAATATTTTAATCCCGAATTTTCGGGATTGAGATTTGGGATCCCGAATTTTGTAAATTTTAATGTAGTGCACAAAAAATGTAGTTCTCGAATTTTACAACAGTACAATATTTTAGTCCCGAATTTTCGGGATTGAAATTCGGGATCCCGAAAATTTTTAGCTTTGTAATTAAATGCGTAGAAAAACCTTTATATCATAAATATTATTTTTTTTTTAACAACAAGAGATCAGTGTCAAAAATATTTTGAAGACATTTGTTCCGCAATTCATTAAGTTTATATGACTAACAATAGTTGAAAAACAATTTTTTTGTGATAAAAAAAGTTAATACTTTGTGTTTTACTTGCGAAATACTGTTAAAAATATTTCTTGATAATTTTATTGGGCTTAATATTTTCCTTAGGGGCACTCCTATCATTTTGAACACAGCTGTACATAAAAAGCTTAATCTACTGTGAAAACGAGAACAATATAATAATCTTGAATTTTCGGGATTGAGATTCGGTATCCCGAATTTCATAAACTTTAGTTTAGTGCACAAACAAATGTAGTCTTAGAATTCTACAACAACAACATCACGAAGATATTTAGCTCGAAATCCTTAAATGAAGAAGCGTACGTAAAGCTTAATCTTTTGTGAAAATATAATAAGTGCAATATTTTAATCTCGAATTTTCGGGATTGAAATTACCGAAATTTTAAAATTTCAATTTTTACATTTCAATTCAGCAAAAAAAAAAAACAAAAAAGGAATTCGCACTTTTTAACTAACTTGCAGATTTTTATTTTTAGAAGAAAAAATCTACAAAACATCTCGAAGACATTTAGCCCGTAATCATAGATAAAGAAAATACTAAGAAGGCAAAGCCATCCGTTTACTTATGGAATTAGCCGAGTCATGAAAGAGTGTCTTTTAAGCAGAGTTCATATATATATACATATTTTTATTATTTTTTGTATTTGATTATTTCATTTAATTTCTTTCAGTGTTACTTCCTTGTGCATTTATTTATTACTTATCTCTCCCCAAATGCGTTTTGACAAAAATTTCGATTACATTCTTTGTGTTTCCCTTAAAATTTAAACCATGATATCAATTAAATACCGGCATTACAGCAGGTTGAATATTCAGTAACGCTGCGCGTTCCGGCGACTTCAGTACTGCACCGGCTTTGCATTAATTGTTCACTTCAATTTTCGGCAATTCTATATTCACCGGCAAAAAATAAAATAAAAATAATAAAAATAGAAACTAAATAAGAAAACGCGCAGTAAAAGTAAGTATCAAAACAAAATGTGGAAGATGCTATGCGCAGTTAAAAAAACCGGTCCTGGGCTCGCTCGACTTCCACAGCTGAGCTGTGCCGCACAGCAAGCGCACCAGCGGCGTACCGGCTTTTCAAGTGCGGTGAGTGCTACTGAAATCTACTATATTTAGGCAGAGTGTTTTCAAACAAGTGAGGTGAATTTGGAATATAAATAAAACGCAAATTGGTTAAAAAATACAAAAAAAAGTAATAATTTTTTAAACGAAGTCAAATTTTATAATTTTTCACAATTTGTAAATGTAAAGTTTAAGACTTGTAAACGCAAGAAATGAGACATTCAGCCTTCTTTTTCGCAAATACAATTCTTATTTTACTCAATATCATTATTGTCTGTATTAAAAAAAAAAAAAAAAACATGGATTTTATGAATCAAATATAAAAAAAGATCTTACAAATCCATATCGTTAAAACCAATAAAGCTGCAAATCTGCAAATACTTAAGCGCACGTGTGTGATATTTAAATAAATATATGTATGTATGTATGTATATAAGTCAATAAATATTCTGAGTGCAGTGAACTAAAGTGACGACAGTTTTGTTTTTCTATCTTTATATCTGTATTATATACTTCTTTGTATATTTTATTTTCTTCAGAAAAGTATCACGCGTGTATAAATATTACGAAATTATTAATACGAGTAAAGGAAGCAAATTCAACTGTAATATACTTATGTATATTTGCATATGTACGAGGTGTGTTCAAAAAGTATCGCGAATCGTAACTGACAGTTTTCTTCGATTGCAGGGGCGTGGTGCATCATGAGTTCTTGCCACAGGGAAGAACGGTCAATGAGGAATAATACCTGCAAGTTATGCGCAATTTGTGCGAAGCAATCCGCCAGAAACGCCCGGATTTGTGGAAGAACAAAAATTGGCTTTTGCACCACGATAACGCCCCTGCTCACACACATCGTTGCTTGTGCGCGACCAAAAACAACACACTAATGATGCCGCATCCACCGTATTCCCCAGATCAGGCCCCCTGTGATTTTTTATTGTTCCCTCAACTGAAGAGGCCCATGAAAGGACGACGTTATCCTTCTCTTGACGAGATAAAGACGGCATCGAAGGAGGAGCTGAAGAAGATAAAAAAGAAATAATTTTTTGAAGTGCTTCGAAGATTGGAAAAACCGTTGGCACAAATGTATAATATCTCATGGGGATTACTTTAAATAAATAATTTTTGAAAAAACACAAAATTCGCGATACTTTTTGAACACACCTCGTATATATACATACATATATGGTACATATACAATCCGTGATAAGCATATAGCACCATAAAAATTATAATTTTTTGGGTTAAGAATCGTAGAGCGCTGATTTCAGTTTATTGTTTATTGTAGATGCTCAGCTGTGCTCCAACGCATAAATAATATAGATGTATATATAGTACTTATATAATTTATAAGTAATCAGTCAAAATTCTGATAAACATCGCGAACTACCATAAAGCAGCTTTTATAAAGAATGCCATGATAAATGTCTTGAGAGCAGAAAATCTTTACTTTTTCATTGCAATTCAGTTAATCCTTCCAATAATAACTGAGATCTTATAATGCCACATTATGACAAAGATGAGATGAAGAAAGGGTTTCGCGATGAACTAATTGCCTTGAACAAAGTTTATCTTGCCGCAATCATAGTAATTCTTACTGTACACTACCCAATAGGCGTTCGTACGCCAAAGTGATATGGAAGAGGGTGAGCTGGAAACATCCGGGCACTTTCTTCTCCATTATCCAGTCTTTGCACGACTGAGGTTGACATATCTTGGTAGTCTAACCATCAGCAAACCAGAAGACATAGCCGAAACTGACATTAGCCATCTCAAATTTGTTTGAGCCTGTCGCAGTCGATTTGTCGCTTCGTCGATTTATAAGGGTCTTGGGATCCATTATATATGTATGTGTTTTTAAGTACAAAAATGAACCGACTTTCTGAGCTGTTTAAGTAAGATTCTACTCAGAATCGACTTCTTAACCTAACCCAACCATCTGTCTGTGCAAAATATAACTTCAGTAAATATTAAGAAATCTTCTTGATACTTGGCAACTGATATTTCTGCCATCTGAAAATACTTCAAGAATAGTCAAACATTTCAGCTTCTCATACCACAATAAAACAAAAGGGTTATAAAACGATGATCTATCCTATAACGTCATTATTCGATATTACCAAAAATAACTACCGAAAAAATCATATTAGATACATAAAGAATTGGGAGGGAGCTATCGATAAGTGTGAGGTAGTTTTCAGGTATCTCTAATTTTCTGTTAGGAAATATATGAATCTAGATTGTGACAAAAAATTATTCATCAATATATATTTTGTCGCCTTCAAATCCGCACCAGATGTAATACACTTAAACCAAAGAATTTTTCAGTTCTCGAAACCTTTTTGGGATGGTCTTCAGCTACTTCAGCGAATGAAAATGGGTTCCGTGAAGCGGAAGTTTTAGTTAGGGGAATAAGAAAAAATCACACGCTGCTAAATCTGGTGAATAGGGTGATTGGTTGATGTATTCTTTGCGGTTTTAACTTTAATTCAGTCTCAATGCATTTTAATAGTATAGAATCCATGAATTGTTCTTTCACAATTCCGGCCGTTTTCGATGGCTGTTCCCACGCAAAAATTACAATAAAGCTAAATGGAACTCACTACTGGCCGTCTGTTCCTTCGGAACAAATTCGTGATGTATCAAACTACGAATATAAGAAAAAAAAAAAAAAATTGGAATCACCATGTATTTTGACCGGCTTTGGTGTGATTTTTTAGTTTCGGCACGCTTTTTCCCCCATTCCGATGGTTATTGATCTCTTTGTATGTCAAACTCATAAACCCATGTCTCATTGGCTGTAATAATGCTTTTCATGAACGGAAAGATCAACACTCTTCTAATATAAGGTCTACAGATATAAAATTTAATATTAGCAGACTTCCAACCTTTTAATTACAACATTAATTTAATGATACCAAATACAATTGTAGACCGAAGAACAACTGAAAGAACTCATCGATGAAAGTGCACCCGAACGCACAGATCCAGAATGGTTGAATGCCAAAGATTACAGCACGATTCCCGGCCCCTCTAAGTACAAGTTTTTCCGCGATTTTCTGCCTGGTGGTAAGTACCTTCATAGAACTAATATAATACTGTTTGAATAAAATTACAAAAAAATTAATTTTCATTTTAAGGTGAATTCTATAATATCAACTATATCGATATGCATAAAAGGCTGCACAGCCGTTATGGAGACATATTTCTATTGAAGGGTATGTTTGGACGTCCCGATACGTTATTTACCTACAATGCGGACGACTTTGAAGTGGTTTATCGCAATGAAGGCATCTGGCCGATACGTGTGGCTTTAATGAGTTTCGATTACTATCGCAAAGTGAAGCGTGTAGACTTCTTTAAGGGCCGCAGTGGGCTTGTGACTGAGTAAAAAGAGATTTTTAGTTATTACTGATCATTTTTACATATAAACATATTTACAAATCTTCTAGGCATGGACGCAGTTGGGGTGATATGCGCAATAAAGTGAACCCAGTTATGATGAAATCGGCTAGTATACGCGGGGATCTGCCGGAAATAGATAAAATTACCTTGCGTTTTGTGGAAAGGTGGGCGCTATAACTTTATTATTTTGTTCATCGTTAACAACTTTCCAATAACATCAACTTTAGGCTTGAAACGCTGCGCGATCCGATCACTGGACTTTTGAAAAACGATTTCCATGTTGAACTTAAAAAATGGGCGTTTGAGTCGGTCACCTACATCGCGCTAAATAAACGCCTAAATATGTCTACTGAAAATGCCAACAAAGAGGCAGCGGTGTTGGCTCAGAATTTAGCTGATTGTTTTAATCTCAGCTTTCTCTACGATATGAGACCCTCCGTGTGGAAGTACTTCGAAACGCCGGGTTTCAAAAAATTAATGCGCGCCTACAATAGCATCACGGAAATCACCTATAAGTATGTACTCGAGGCAATGCACCGCTTTGAAAGTGAAGGCAAAACGGAAGCGAAGAGCGTGCTGGAGAAACTCTTGCTTATCGATACACACTACGCAATGTTGATGAGCATCGATTCCTTGACCTCCGGCATGGACACGGTGTGCTCAAGTAGCATAAATATTTAATTATATTAATAACACATTCATTTGCAGACTGCCTCCACCTTTATTACAACGTTGTATCACATTTCGCGAAATCCGGAGAAGCAACGTGCCTTACGTCGTGAACTAATGCAAATTATGCCCGATCCACATACACCCTTAACCGTTGAGAATACCAAGAATATGCCATATTTACGTGCCTGCATCAAAGAAGCGCAACGCATAACACCCATAGCGCCGGGTAATCTGCGCACTTTGCCGAAAGATGTTGTGCTCTCCGGTTATCGTATACCGCGCGGCACCTCGGTGCACCTCGGCAATATGGCGCTCTGCAATAGTGAGCAGTTTTACCCGCGTTATAAAGAATTCATACCCGAACGTTGGCTGAAATCGGGTGAGAGTGCTTGTCCGGAATTGCGCAGCAGCAATCCATTCATTTATGCGCCCTTCGGCTTCGGTCCACGCACTTGTGTTGGCAAGCGTATAGCCGAAATGGAGATGGAAACCCTGATGGCGCGCCTGGTGCGCTTGTATAAGATTAGCTGGGCCTCACCGGATGAAATGCAGTATGTAAGCAATCTCATTTTGGCACCAAAGGCCCCGGTGAAGTTCAGATTTATGCCAATCGAAGAGGAGGACTGTGCTATTGGTAGTTTTTCTGTATAAGTGATTCTTTTTTTTTTTAGTAATATTCATGTTAAGAATTTGTGAGTTTGTAATTGATGTGCTGTTATATTGGAGTTATATGAAAATGTATTTGTTAGTAAAAGTTTATGTTGACAGGAAGAACTTACTAAGTCCATTTCTCGAAATCAAGTTTTTTAAGTAATGTTTCACAAATGTTTGGTTGACACGTAGAATTCTTGTACTTTCTAAATTATTATATAATAACTGACGTCATTACTTTTAACTTCGAAATGAAATAATCATGCTTTTGTTTGATTTTGCTCAGGTTTATTCGTCCGTTCAATACATTCATGTTTCTCTATAATTTACTGAAAATGCAAATGCAAAATTAAATTTTAATAATAATTAATTTAATAATAATAACATAGTTAAGTACAAAATATGTCTATTATGCCTATAATTTGAGTTACGACATATCTGCTTGCCTGCTGGAACTATTGGCTTCTGAAGAACTAATGTCTTCCAAACCATCATTTTGGTAATATTTGCATGATTTGCAAACATTGTTCCATTTTACCAGCCTTATTTGCTTTGAAAGGGCCAACTGCCAAGAGGCCTTTCCAAAAAATTTCCGTTAGTTTCCCTAATTTTTTATAGTTTGCTGTACAGAATTTCATTGCCACTAGTAATCGATACACTGACACGCCCACAAAATGCGATTAAACGAAAAGGTATAAAAGCCATAACTACACACTAAATTAAGATATAAGTATATCGCAGTAGCAAATCGCACTTATGGCTTTTGGAAAAAGTGGGCGTGATCCCGCCCTTTAATAAATTTTATACACATATCTCCTATCGCTACAACAACCGAAATCCCTCATGAAAAACTCATATTGGCACTGTAAAAATGAGTGAAATCGGAAGATAGCCCTGTTCACTCTCCATATAACGGTAGAGAATTTAGTTCGAAAGAGTATTTTGAACGAAGAATGCCTTTAGAATATCCGAACTTATGACCAAAAATTTGGTGTGTATCACTTTGGTGTGTACCATAGTACCTAATTTGAATTTTTGACGGAAAATATCGGTTAATTTCTTGGATATACAATTGAAATTCAGAGAGAATCTTTTCCTGATAATAATATCTCTATGTACCAGAGTTTGGTTGAATCGGGCCAAAACTTCCCTCAACCTTCATATACTACTGTGATCAAAAAATAAGGTGACATTTGAATATAAACTGCGCGCGTCGAAGGACTTAGAGAATTATTTTTTTTTAGGTTGGTAGTACTGTCAGTCACATTTATGTCAAATTTCATGACAAAATATTCATTAGTGTTTGAGATAAGTGTCGTTTTGTGAGCTGCTAAAAGTGAGTTTTTCGTTTTTTGCGACGGAATGAATTTTCTGCTGCTCATACGTTGAGGATGGTGCAGCCTTTGGTGATGAGGCTATGTGTAAAGAAAATGCTTACAAGTGGTATAGTGAGTTCCAAGCCAGCCGTAAACGCGTCGAAGGCGAAGAGGGTCCAGGGCGACCCGCAACCTCAACCGTTCAACAAATCAAAGATTTGGTGTTGAAAAACCGTCGATTAACAATTAGAGACCTTGCCGATGAAGTTAGCATATCGGAAGGCTCAGCCAATACCATTTTAAAGGATGTTTTGGGCCTCAAGCTCGTCAAATCTCGACTGGTACCGAAAACATTGATTTTTTTGGAAAAAAGGTGTCGCGTTGAAGTGTGTGAAAGGATGCTTTCCGACTACCAGGGTATCATGAAACGCATTATAACTGGCGATGAGACTTGGATCTATGCTTACGATCCCGAAACAACCAATCAATCGAGCGAATATCGTGCCAAAAGAAAGCCGAGACCAAAAAAATCGCGCCAAATTCGCTCAAAAATCAAGGTCATGTTGACTGTTTTCTTCGATTATCGTGGTGTTGTGCATTATGAATTCCCTCCAACTGGTCAATCAGTCAACAAGGAATATTATTTGAACGTTATGCATCCTTTACGTAACGCTATCCGCCTAAAAAGGCCGGAATTGTGGAGAGACAATTCTTGATTTTACACCACGGTAATGCATCATCCAATACTGCCATCGTAATTCGTGATCATTTCGCCAAAAACTCAACCCATATCGTTCCGCAACCACCGTATTCACCTGATCTGGCACCGTGCGACTTCTGGCTGCTCACCAAGCTCAAAAAACCGCTCCGGGGACACCGTTTTTATACGATAGAGGAGATTCAAACCGCAGCGAAGGCGGAACTGAAGGCCATTCAGGAAAGTGACTAAAACCAGTGTTTTAAAGATTGGAAGATCCATTGGCATAATTGCATTGCATCAGGAGGGGATTACTTTGAAGGGGATAAAATTGATTTGGAAGAATGAATTAAGAATTTTCAAAATAAATACAATGTCACCTTTTTTGGGCACAGAGTACTTAATATACAGATTTTCGAACTTCTGGGTGACTTTATATTGTATATATGAGCCAATATTTCAGTTATGTCAATGAAAATAAGAGAGCGTGTTTTACTCAAAACAGTAAATGTTTGTGCCTAAAATAGATAAGATTGGGACTTTATCCAGCCCCCATATAACTGATATCAGGATTTTCGAACATCCGGCTGACATTCCTTCATGTGATTGGTGATTGTATGTGAGGTACCTTAATGAAACCCACGGAACATTTTGTTAGTATGTGTCATGTTAATAATATTTAATATTGGCAAAAATAAATAAAATCGGATCGATACTACCAAAACTCCTGCATACAGCATATAATGATTTTCGGGTTTCTAACAAATGTTTTGTCGAATAGGTCGGTCTGTGCATGAGTTGTATAGAGTACATGGCTGTATAAAATTTCTAGATTCCAATCCTCTGGTTTGCTTTCTACACTTTAAGATATTTTCCTGGCTTTGATCCGTGTAAGTAGCAAGAGTATAAAATAATTCATTGCACCCGAACTTAGCCCTTGCTTAGTTGTAATTTTTGTCATTTAAAATGACCACTGCTCTCGAATGCCGATTCTCATGGCGCGTCATTCTCAGTGCATATTGCAAAAATTTTGTATACCTCTTTACTTTCTCCTTGAATTTAAGTAGCACAATACTTTTACTTAAACTGTATGTGATCCAGCCGAAGAGTTCAGTACCACTGCAACCACGGGCGACTTCATATCAACTTCGGAGGCGCCCTGCCTGCATTGTAACTTATTCTGAGGTGCTAAAAGAGAAGAAACAAATATTAAAGTGTGTGTACTGAAAATTACTGATCTCAAGAATATAAAAAATAATTAAACAAAAAGCAAAAGTACGCGTCTATTAATATAAAAGACAAAGCAAATAAAACCAAAAACTTAAAAAATGTTTCGCGGTCGATTTCAACCCTTCTGCCGCTACATGCAACTGCCACTTAACGCTCTGCAACAACTGCGTTTGACGCCCGCCGCGCATTTGCGGCCATTGACTACACGCAGTGCATCGTTGGAGCAGCAGGTAAGTGCTGATTTGGGTGCAGCTGCACTCATAATTTTGTAGAAATTTGTGGAGCACGAGCAAAAGCTGTCGTACGCGTCTTATCAGCTGATGGCAACGCGAATTAAATGTCTGTACGTGCGTAACTGTGTATTTTCCAGACGTTGTATTTGAGTAGTGTAGCGGGAGCATTGAACTTGTTTTTGCTCATTTTTTCCGCTCCGTAAAGAAAGCTTTGTTTTCATTCTTTCATATTGAGTATATTCTGCCAAAAATATTTTCGGGCATACAATTAGCCGATCTTTTATGCAAATATTATGTCATTTCAAGGTCTAAAATAAGAATTGGTCGCTCTTACTTAAATTTACATATAAACACAGTAAATCCTGCTTAAATGTATCACCGAAAAATTCATCTTTTTGATGTACTTAGGCTAGTTGGATACATAAGAAGCCTTATACATATTTGCAGCTGATCGAATTTGACGAAAACTTTATTATACTCTTCAAAATAGGCTCTTTCACCGGTATATGCCAACGCTTAATAAATTTTTTCACACCTGTTATAATCTTCGGCTGAAATGACCTTCAGTGCCTTTAGTTTGACTTTCTCAGTTTTGTCACATTTGGGCAATGATGCGTTTGATGAATGTAGAGAGTCCAGATACTTTGTGAAGCTTCTCTTTTGTGACCTCCTTTTTGCAAAAAAGTCAGTTAATTTGCTACGAGTCTAGCATTGACACGCTACATACCTAAAACATTAACCAGAATGTGTTTAATCGATCCATAAGAGATGTTGAGATCCTCTGCCATCTACATATGACAACTCTTTCAAGCAACACATGATCGTCATTAATAGAGGTGGGCGGAAAACTCGTTGACTTCACGACCTACACTAAATGCCTTGTATCACTCAAATATTTGCCTTAGTGATGAAATAGACTTCTGAAAATATTTCTACAACAAACTTATCAGATAAACAGGTGATCAAATTTCACACAGACATAAAAAAGACTTCGAATTCGGCTGAAAATTCATGTATGTTTTAATCATAAAAGCTGATTTATTTCGAGTTTCCCTACCTTTTTCAAGAAAAATTACAGAAACTTCAAATTTAATGGGGAATGTTTATTGCCATTCGAAATAAAAAACATTCTTAGGAATTTCTTTTTGAAGATTATGTCTTTCAAATATTGGCCGTGGCTACGTCTCAGACGGTCCATCCGATGAGTCTAAATTTCGATTACTCGTTCGAGCACTTCGACTGGTAACTAGCAAATAACACGCGTAATATTTTGCTCCAAGGGCCGAATCGAATCGGTATTATCCGCATAGACTTTAAAATATATTCCTACAGGAAAATGTTTGAAAGCCCTTGAATCTTTTTATGTTGATCCTCGTCTCAAATACGGCAATTTTACTTCGCTGAACAAAATTAGATCGAAAACGTCGGCTCTTTATGGAACTTTTCAAGAGCTTTAAATTTAAGATCTCCCATGCGCAGGGGATCGATTATGTTGACTATAAGTTGAGCGAAGCGCGTAATATACAATCTTTACAGAATTTTTGTAAGAAAGTTGATCGATTCGTAAACTTTCTTCAGGCGGAAGTCTTTCTATGATGAAATGCCCAACAATCCTGAACAAAAATAACATGACAACTTGACACGATTCACGCGTGATCAGTTAAAAAAGGCTAATGGAAAAAGTACCTCTACTTGAATCACCCGTTATTTCACTAGAATTCTTTGAGCTAACAAAAAATAAAAAAAATATTAGAAGATTTGCTATTATTAGAAGTATTGCTTAGCAGTCACCAAAGGCCAAAAATACCCTTGATCAAACCGAGATTCCGTTTACATATCTTACCGTTTAGTCCCACCTAACTCTGTTGGTTTCATAAAAACCTATTTATATTTTGAGAAAATGCTTTATTTAATATTTTGAAATATTTCAGCATCAACTGACAGAAAAAACCACTGAAGAAGAATGGGCGAATGCCAAGGAATACAAGGAAATACCAGGACCATCTAGTATCGGACTAATGATGGACTTCATGCCAGGCGGTAAAATTCAACTAAAGCTTAATAAATACAATATATGAACATGTATGTATATTACTTTTTCGATAGGTAAATTGTATGGCGCGAATTTTTTGAAAATGTATAACACGCTACGCGAGCGTCATGGTGACATTTTCGTCATAAGTGGTTCATTTGGACGTTCCGATCTGATTTGCACTTACAACCCAATCGATTTTGAAAAAGTATTTCGAACTGAAGGTGTTTGGCCAATACGTAAGGGCATTGAGAGCATAAGATATTATAGAGAGGTACAAAATCCCGATGCCTACGGTGGTGTATGGGGTCTAGTGGGGGAGTAAGTAGTTATTAAGGAAGTAAAATTTATATGGTTGTTAATAACATTTTGTGATATAATCAAGGCAAGGCGAGCGCTGGTTCAATATACGTCAAAAGATCAATCCCATAATGATGAAGGTACAAAACATACGCGAGGTATTACCGGAAATTGACACAATTTCATTGGAGTTGGTGGATAAGTGAGTTCCAAAGATTATATTTTGGGCCAAAAAAAATATTTCTCGTTTATTTTTTCTACAGAATCGCTAGCATACGTGACACTGAGACCGGCCAGCTCACCACGGACTTGCTCACGGAGCTGCGCATGTGGTCATTTGAGTCCATTTGCTATGTGACGCTTAACTCGCGTCTCCATCTTATCACCGGCAAGGCTGATGCGGATGCATTACGCATGTCTGATGCCATGTTAGAGTTTATGCAGTACACTTACGATCACGATATAGCGCCTTCAATCTGGCGTTACTATCAAACGCCCAGTTTTAAGCGTCTTATGCGCTTACACGATGAACTCACGGAGATTACAAGAAAGTTTGTGGATACAGCGCTGCAGCGCATCGAAGCGGAGGGCAATAAAGAGGCGAGAAAATCTGTGTTTGAGAAACTTTTAGGTCTCGATAGGAATATAGCGGTAGTGATGGCCATCGATATGTTGTTTGGCGGCTTGGACACGGTAAAATTAATCATCGTTTAGTGAGATTTTTCAATATTTTGATTTTGTTTTAAATTTTAGACGTCCTCCACAGCGATAACTGCATTATATTTTCTGGCAAAAAACCCAGATAAACAAGATATTTTACGTGAGGAGCTAAGGACACTACTTCCGGAACACAAGTCACCACTGAATGCTCAAAACTTCAACAACTTACCCTATCTACGTGCCTGTATTAAAGAGTCGATGCGCATAATGCCCATCGTCTCGGGTACTATGCGTCAAACTGGTCGTGATCTGGTGCTCTCCGGCTATAAGGTACCAAAAGGTACCGCCGTGCACATGCGAAATATGGAACTCTGCAATTCGGAGATGTTCTTTCCACGCTGCAATGAATATCTACCGGAGCGTTGGTTGAAAACGCCCAAAAATGTGCCGAACCCTGTTGAAGAGGTTAAATCGCAGAATCCTTTCGTTTATTTGCCCTTCGGTTTTGGACCGCGTACTTGCATTGGTAAACGTTTAGCCGATTTGGAAATGGAAGTGCTGTTGGCACGCTTGTTACGTAAATATAAAATCTCCTGGACCGATGAGCAAAATGAAATGCAATATAAGAGTAATTTAATATTAACGCCTTGCGGGGAAATGAAATTTAAATTTGAGGAGGTGCAGTAGTTGTTATTATTGTGATCTGAAATTTGTATATTTTAAAGCTGATTCAAAGATACATGTAAAATTGTGGGACTTTAATAAAATATTATGCAAAGTCACTTATTCATTTACTTATTATCAAAGAATACCACCAGGCAGAACAAGTTTATTTCTTTCCTGTAAACATTACCTATACTCTTCGGCAATCTTACTAGAAGAAACAGATTCAATCAACAATTATAAATATTTTGGGTAGTCGAAAAAGTTCTTTCGTATTTTGCTATAGATGTCGTTGCAGTCATATATCTCCTGTTGGAAAGGTGAGATTTTAATTAATTTCGAGAAAGTTGAAAAACAGTTATAGCTGTTCAAAAACGAGTTGAAATAATGAAGAAATTCGCTATATTTTGAAAATTTTGTACAAAAAAGGGAAGACTGCCACTCAAGTCATCAACGACAGTAAGTGTAGCACAACAATGGTTCGCTAGTTTCGGTTCTGGAAATGTCGATGTAAAAGATACTCCTTGCTCTGGTCGACCTATCGTTGAAAAAAGCGCTGAAATTATTAAAAAGATTGACCATTAATGTCACATAAGAAGCCATGACATCGCTAAAGAACATAACATTCATCATTAAACGGCTTGGAACCATTTAAAACAGGCTGGCTACAAAAAGAAGCTCGACGTTTGGGTACCACATGAATTGTCTGTAAAAATTTAATGGACCGAATTAACATCTGCGATTCTTTGCTAAAACGAAATTAAATCGAACCATTTCTGAAGCGAAAAGTGGATCAAATACGCCAATAATATGCGAAGAAAATCATGGTCCAAGCATGGTAAAGTTCAACAAATGGTCGCAATGCCAGGATTGTCACCTCAAAAAATTATGCTGAGTGTTTGGTGGGCTTGGAAAAGAACCATTCACTATGAGCTGCTCAATCCTGGTCGAACGATTGATTATATATTTTACTGTCAACAACTGATGAGACTGAAGCAAGCAAGCGAACAAAACGGTCAGAACTTATCAACAGAAAGGGCCTTGTCTTCCATCAGGACAACGCTAGATCACACACATCTTTGATGACTCGGCAAAAACTGTGAGAGCTTGGCTGGGAAGTTTTGATGCATCTACCAAATAGCCCTGGCCATGCACATCGGACTGCCATTTGTTTCAGTCAATGCAGAAGTCTCTTAATGGAGTAAAGTTGACTTCAAGGGAAGCCTGTGAAAATTACATGTCTCAGTTTTTCGCCGAGAAACTAGAAAGTTTTACACTGATGAAATAATGTCTCTAGCGAAAAAATAGCATTAAAGTATGTTACAAATATAAAAAAGTAAGTTGAAGTTTGATTAGAAACACGAAAAGACTTGTTCGGCTAACTAATATTAGTATGTATTCCTGAGGTCTGTTGAAACGAAGACACAAAAATGTTTTTAATATCGATCTGATCTACTATAAAGTGGACTGACAAAAACCATAAAATTTCATCGTATTTGAATAAAAAATAGTCTGTACAATCGCCTTAAAAATAAGCTCCTGCGCCGATGCAAGCTTTCTAGCGCTTAATCCAATTTTCACATACACTTTTTATAACCCTCGTCTGGAATGATATTCAGTGTCTTCAGTGAATTTTAGCCGTTTTCGACTTCGAAATTTTTTTGGAGCGCTATTCACTGGATTGTTGGACACTTTATGTTATACTCATAAACTCACGTCTCTTCTCCAGTAATAATGCATTGAATGACATCTCTCATGAGGCAAGTTTTCGATTATCTCATGAACATGACTGAATGCTTTGGTTAAATACATATACATATTTATGTTCGTGATAAACACCACTGCAACATTCTCAACGGTTCTATAGCCGTGGTTGTGTCAATGTATTGTCGCCAAGTCAACACGTGTAATTTGATGGCAGATATCATCGAGAATCGACGGTTTTATTTAATAACCGCAGATGAAAATGAGCATCACTGAAAAAGATGGTTTTCTTAATAAAATTGTCATAATTTTCAAGTTGTTCCATGGCGAAATCCGCAAATTCACTTCGTTGTCCTGTGGCTTCAGTTGAATGAGAACAATTTTATACAAGTTCAAGCACAAATCCTTTTTCAAAATCCACCGGATTATGATTTGAGATAGTCCAAATTCTTGAGAACGTCTTGGAATCGACAAATTGTGGTCTTCAGCAATTTTTGCCTGAATGGCAGCAATATTTTCATTACTTCGACAGGCCTTTTTTTTTTGTTGGTACTTGCACATTATGTAAAGAAAATACAGCCGGTATAATTAGAAACTTATTTTGTTTTTTTTAGCGACACTTAACTAAATCAACTAAATTAGCTTGATAAGATTAAATGGGAAAGTCAGTGCCTCTCCGTAAGTATTTTATTAACTTTTATGAGAGTAATGATGGTAGTTAATGTGTGAAGTATTGTTACTTAGGTAACATGCTATTGACATGGAATTAAACATCGTATTTCAACAAATTAAACGGAGTTGCTTCACAACAAAAAAATAGTGTTTCCATTTGTCGTTAAACTTTAGGAAATGTACTACAAATAGCGAAGAAGTTAATTTAAATTTAACGTATTTCTAATCAAACTTCAACTTATTTTTTTATATTTACAATAATAAATAAATAAATAAATATGTACCATTTTGGTCGACCACTTTTGGCATTTTTCCGCTAGAGACATTATTCCATCAGCGTAAAATGAAATTTCGAAATTTCCAGAACAGAAATGAGCAAACCTTTGTTGTACTACAAGAACGGATACAGTCTTTGTAAACTTCAAAAATTTTATAGCGGACTTGCGTGGCATTCTTCCTTTTTTGTTCAAAAATTTCAAAATATATCGAACTTCTTTATTATTTTCACTCATTTTTGATTGTAACTCTTTTTTCAACTTCCCTGAATTTAATTTTTAATTTTAGTTAAATGAAGCTTAAAATCTCACCTTTCCAAAACTATAAGATATGACACAATGTGATTCGTGGCACTGGAAATATACAAATGCAACGACATCTGTTGACAAAAAACGAAAAGACTTTTTAGACTACCTAATAGAAATATGTACATATATTACATTTATTTAAATTATCCTTATAAAATGTATAACAGTGAATACTAAGACCCAAAGCGGTGATCTAGTGGCTGTCGTCCAGAGCATACTGAGTTTATGGAGGGAACGGCTAATACCGCAGTTGGTGGAACGAGAATCTGTGCGAGATATACGGTGGCATTGAGAAAGTTCAGCGAACCACGGGACGGAAACTATGCTGGCTAGGTCATGTTGTTCGGATGGACGACCGGTGAAAGCAGTAAAAAAAAGAAGACCTCCACTCTATTGAAAAGAGTTAGTAGAGAAGTACAGCCTGGTGCTACAATTTATGGAGAAGAGAACATAATCGACCGTAGGTACAAACCTCATCTCATTTCTATTCTATTCGGTGGGTCAGTTAAAAACTTCATGGCAAACTAAATATATCCTGTTCGTGATATACAAACTATTTTTATTTACAAATTGAAAAAAAAAAAACTATAATCTTCTATCAAAACTAAAAGTTAATTTAATTGAAGCGTTTTTTGAGCCACCCTAACCGCATATTGCCGCTGTTCACTCCACACTAACTATGAAAAATCAAAAACTGTTAGATGTTTTTCATCGCTCGATCAATCAACTTCTTTGGTTGCAGGTCCGTTAAAAATTTGTGTTTTCCAAACTTTACGTTTCATTTCCTTCTAACAGTGTGACAATAACAGAATATTAAATGGAAAATGAGCATAAAGATGATAAAAAAAATAAAGGTTGGTAAAAAATATTCAAAATGTGCTACCTTCTTCGAGTGAAAAAAATTTTAATAAATAAAGCAAAGTTCATGGAATCGAAAATATGCAGTAAGACTTTATTTAATTTTTAAAAAATAATAATTAAAATAAATTACATAATACATTTTAAATAAATATCATGGCATTTTCTCTGTATTCCAGCACCGCTTTTTGGTGCTCGTCATGTGCAATGTATTCTAATGTTTCTCGGAATCTCTGCTGCGTGCGCGCAACGCGCAAATCTCTCGGTAGCGATAGTGGCAATGATGGATAAGAACTCCGCAAACCCCGATTTTGAGGTAAGAAAACTAAAAAAAATAATTTCTAAAAAAATAATTTTTTCATAACCAAAAATTGTTTAACCCAGGAGTACCAATGGTCCGAGAAGACAAAATCCTACCTGCTCAGCAGTTTCTTTTGGGGCTATTTTGTGACACAAATACCGGGCAGTCAGTTGGCGCACAGATTTGGTGGTAAAATAACGCTACTCCTTGGCATAGTACTAAGTGCACTTTTGGCTTTGCTCACACCGCTGGGCGTGCATTTGGGCGATTGGCAAGTGCTCTTTGGGTTGCGTTTGTGTCAAGGTCTCTTACAGGGTAGCACGTTTGCATCTGTACACACACTGCTCTCTAAATGGATACTGGCCGAAGAGCGCGACTCACTTGGCACCTTTTGCTATAGTGGGCTGGCTTTCGGTAGCGTGCTGATGATGTTGGTTAGCGGTTGGATTGCCTCCTCCACATTAGGTTGGCCGGGCATTTTCTATTTCGCCGGCTTATTCAGCATAATTTGGGGTTTCGTCTGGTATATTTTTGGCGCTAACACACCTCGTGATTGCAAATGGATGAGTGAGGAGGAGCGTTTGTATATTGAAGCCGCAATGGTGACAACGTCTAAACCTGAGCCTGAACATGCAACCATGAAGACACCATGGTTGAAGATATTCACATCTCTGCCTTTCTGGGTTTTATTGCTGGCACAGTGCGCCTTCGCTTGGGGCTTTTGGACAATGATAACAGAAATCCCGTCATATATGAAAAGCGTACTGAAACAAGATATCCAGAGCAATGCTCTCATGTCCTCAGCACCTTATCTGGCTAATATCCTTTTGACATTCATATTTTGTGTTTTAGCTAGTTTTCTGATTAAACGTGGCTATACTAGTGCTAATATCAGTCGCAAACTGTTTAACACTATTGGTTTTTGGGTGCCCATAGTACCACTCATACTACTTGGCTATATGCGCGCCGATCAGAGTAAGTTGGCGCTGGTTTTGTTAGTGATTACTGTTGGTGTGAATACAGCCGGCAATTTGGGTTTCCTCATCAATCATATTGATTTATCACCGAATTTTGCTGGTGTTCTTATGGGCATAACGAATTGCGCGGCAAATGTTATGAGCTTATTGGCCCCATTGGCGGTGGGCGTCATTGTCACGGATGCGGTTTGTTTTCCATTTATTATTTATACAGAACTTTTAATTTTTTATTAAACGGCTTTTAATTATAGAATGATGTGCAGCAGTGGCGCATTGTCTTTTACATTGCCAGTGGCATGTACTTCGTTTGCAATTTATTGTTCATCTTGTTTGGCCAGACGAGAATCCAGGCTTGGAACTATCCTAAAACACATGATCTACAGCGGGATGAGCGCGCTCAAATATGATTAAAAATTTTAAAAATTGAGATAGCGAAGACATTACAAGTCTGGCCATTCTTACAGCTTAATGCTGCCATACTTAAAATTCTTTTGTAAATAATAATATAATTGTAATTGTGACTGTCAAATTGCTCTAGTAGCGCTAGTCGCTGTTTTCAGAAACCTGAATTTAAACAGTTAAAAAAACATTAACTCAAACGAACACTTAGAATAAAGTACAGTCGAATCGCCATAATTCGTACCTCGCTAATCAAAATTCTCAATAATTCGTGGGAACTTCTGTCCCCTTGAAAAAAATTATATAGTTCGTGTGTAGTTTTGTAGACAGTCATGCCGCTATACATGCTGAATTTTGTGCTGTCTCTCATTATTTTCGTTCAGCTTGTTGATTTTTTCCCAAGCGAAACATCGATGCGTAAATATGTCGAAAAAATGTACGAATAACACATTATCAATCGCGAAAAAACAAGATATTAATTCGTTATCCGTTGATAATGAAGCAAAAACAAAAAAAAATTTAAGTGGAAAAACAATTTAATATCGCTCCTTCAATATTATCATCAAGAATTTATTATGCAAGCATCATCTCAGAGGAAACAGAGACGTCAGAAACAAGCTGAATACCCGAATATAGAGAAATCTCGACTCTTATGACTTACACAATGCCGTCAAAGTAATGTTCCCATTGAGTCGAGTTATTGAAAGAAAAGGCGTTGCTTTTTGCCAAAGCTATAAACATAATGGATTTTAAGACAAGCAGTGGTTGGCTAGATCGATTTAAAAAGAAGCACGATATCACATTTAAAAAATGTGCGACGAAAGTTCCGCTGTCAGTGATGACGTATGCTGTGAATGGAAGGAAAGTTGAGTGATCTGATAAAAGATAACGAACCGAAGGAATATTTAATGCTGATGAAACTGGGTTGTTTTATAAATGTTTGCCAGACCGAACCTATTGCTTTAAAACTGAAAAATGTCGTGGGGGTAAGCACAGTAAAGATCGAGTGACCATTTTATTTGCTGTAAACATGGATGGCACCGAAAAACTTAAGCCTCTATTAAAGGAAAAGTCAGCAAAACCAAGGTGCTTAAAAAATATATGTAGCTTTCCAGTGTATTATCGGCACAATAAGAAGGCGTGGATGAACAACAACATTACTTAACGAATGACTTCATATGTTAAATGACACCATGGCAGCCGATAATCGCATAATATTGCTATTCATAGACAATTGTACGGCGCATAATGGCTTCCATCATCTTAGCCGCTTAAAAATTGAGTTTTTGCCAACCAAGACTAACGTTGATGGCTCGTTAAAAGCTGCGGGAGCTCGGATGGGAGGTTTAATCGCATCCACCACATATCCCGGACATAGCACCATGTGATTACCACCTCTTCCTGCTCATGGCGACCGCCCTTGTTGGTGTAAAGTTGAAGTCAAACGAGGTTTGTGACAAGTGGCTGTTCGAGTTCTTCGCAAATAAGGAGTGGGGCTTCTACGAGGGGGGTATTGCGAAGTTGCCGTCTAGATGAAAACGAATTATCGAACGAAATAGCGCAGATTCGATTTAAATCCGATTACTGTAACACTTTTTATAAAGCATTGAATAAAGAACCAAAACGCGGAAGGGTGATATTTGACTACCTAACATCTTTCAAAAATACAAAATAACTAACAAGAACTTAATTTCGATCTGTTTGTTTGTATGCTACCTAAGTATATGCTTTAGATATTAGCGATCACGACGAATAAGCACCTGCTTAGGAAGAAAAGAACGTGTGTAAAACATTAGATCGATATCTCAAAAACTGAAGAACTAATTCGAACTAACTCAGCTCTTCACGCAGATCTTGAGATACATATTTTATAGAGTGGAAACGCTTTCCTACCGGTTGTTTTAAACATCCTGGCAAGGTTTATATATCCCTTTCAGGATATAAAAATACGTGTTGTAATTAAAACTACAAACTAAGTATTGGACGAAGGAAGAAACAAAAGTGATTACTGTATTTTGTGCAGACGCTTTTACAAAAAACGCAAGTTTTGGAGAATATTTCTTGAAGATTCTTTTAAATATTTGCAATAACAAAAAAAAAATAGTTGGAATTGAAAAAATGCTTCTTTAAAGACTTTTTAAATTATATCCGAAAACCTGAAATTGATTGATTAGGCTGCGAGAAATTTTGCCAACTGATTTTGAAACTTCAGTTTCGACAAAATGCGTTTACGCAGAGTTTTAAGGGGTTACATGGCCTTTTTCCATTTGCAATTTTTTCTCATATGAAAAATGAAATATTTTACTAGAATTTTTATTGTTGCAAACATATGCTACTAACAAAGAAATTCTGAAATTTTTGGAAAAAAATATATACCTTCATCCAAGTCTTTATGAATTGCATCTTAAAGACCTGTGTAAAATTTCATGAAGATTGTTTGAGTGGTTCTCGAGAAATCTTGCCAAGTGACTTCAAAAACACAGTTTCGAAATAAACGCCTCTAAAGACCGCGCACTTAGCCCAGCTAGCCTCGAGCGCACAAGTTCTCAAGGCTGCATCTCCAAAACTTTTACACGGATCAATTTGAAAATTTAGGAAAATATTCTAGAGAAAATTCGATTTTTTGAAAGCCGTAAACCTACGTAACGCCTTAAGAGACTACATAGCAACTCTTCAAGGGTATACATATCTTCAAAACTATTACTCAGATTAATTAGAGCATTTAAGAGAATATTCTAAAGACGATGTAGCATTAAGGACGACAATTAGAGAAATATTTTTCTAAGCCGTGAAATCCATGTAACTGAAAACATTGTTGACGAAATCAGTTTTTATAAAGAGTTCGATGATCTCGAATTATCTGAGAATACAACAGAATTAAATCTATCTGTATGTGTGGATAGTTATTATACATTACCATACACGATTTTTATTAGAAAAAAAGTGATTATATTACTTTCAAGGAAAGTTCGAATTTATCGTAAGTTTTATTTGTTTAACATTTAGTAGTAAAAATTACATTGAAATCCATATTATTTAACAGACAATTTAAAATCGTACTTCTTACAAAGACTTTCTATATTTTAAACTAAGTTAAAAGTAATATGTATATATAGCATATAAAATAATCCGATTTTTAACGTCGGTTTCTGCGGTATCGGTATGATTGCTTATGTTGCTGCTGTTGATGTTGTGGCTTATGCTCGGGTTGAGATTTGAATTGTTTGGCATGCTGAGAATGCTCATCACCATCTTCAAATGATGGATCTGCTTCTGAAGAAAAAAAAGAAAAACCAAAATTTTGTAAGCGTTACGACTACAGTAATATTAATGGTAATCTAGAAATATTGTTGGTTGTACTTATATAGTATTTCAAATATAATCATTAAAGCGTAATTACCTTTTACATCACCAAATTTGTAACTCATATTCTGTTGGCTGGATAATGGCTTATGAAATGAGTTGAAGTTTGGGGGAGAGCCTTGAAATAGAAAGTAATCAAATATTAGGCAAGATTATGTATTACATGACTCAACATATGAAGAAGATTTGTAACTGATTTATAATTGCATAGAAGTGAAGGATCATTGCAGATCAATGAATAGTGTTTACACATTAAAAAGGATGGACGATTGAAAGGATGAATGAATAAATATGGAGCGGAAAATATTGTTTTATGAATTGGTTTGGAGAAAGAGCTTACAAAGTAAAAATAGTGTGTGTGGAAATTTTAAATTAAAATTTTTAAATAGAAAACTATTTTTTAATAGTTCTTAATAAAATAATTTTCAAATTTAAACAAGCTCTTACTCCAACGCAAATTCAAACAAGCATTTTAGTGTTAGAGAAAATCAGACACACACCGAACGGACTCAGATAGACGTCCTCTGCCGACGATGCCGTATTGAGTGAAGGCGTTGGAGTCGGCGGATCACTACGATCGTGGTCGACAACAAAATCATCAATTGCCGTAAACGAAACTAACGAGGAGGTGGAGGATGTGGTGGAGCAGGATGGAGACGAAAGTGTTGAGGAAGATGACAGTGGTTGTTGTGGTGTTGGTGGTTGAGGTAGTACTGGATTATTGGTTGGGATTTCAATTTGTTTATCGGAACAAGCATCATTAGCATCTATTAATTTTCCATCACTGGGATCTTTGGAATCAGGTTTGATTGAATATGTAAAGGGAATAACAAAAACAAAAGCAAAATACTATCGATTAAATACAGCTAAAATATATATTTATAAATATTTATAAAAGTTTATTTAAATAGTAACGTTTCTTGATTGATAATTACTTGCATTGGAAACAACGTTGCTCAATAATTGTGGCGGCAAGTGCGGTTTGGTGTGGGCGGCGCTTTCATGTCCCGGCGTTGCTTTCTTTTGCTCATCGTTGTGACCGTTGGAAAGATTTAGCGATTTTGGATATTGAGGTTTTGTGACCTCACGCGTGGCCTGTGTTTGTACTGTGTGGGAGAGCGGCACAAAAGAGAGAATTATGCTGGTTTTTAGGGTTTTTAACGAAAAAACAAAAATTTTGCCGAAAGCATAAGGCCATTATAATGTATACAAAAAATTATAATTTTTTGAAAATTGGAAAATTTCTACTTAAACCATCTAACTCTGACCGAATTTCGAAAAGCAATGCAGCGACATTAAATAAATTCAATAAAATTAAATTAAAATCGTATTGGTGTTCATATATTTCGACATTTGTTCGTATTATTTTATAAAAGACACTTATTGAAATATTTATGTGTATATGTATTAATTTCAGAACTTTATAAGAAAAAAAATGTTCGATAAAAAAGCTATAAAAATTTTGATTAGAAAATTTTTATAAAAATTTTTTCGATTTCGATAAAAAAATCGATAACAAATTTCGATAAGACAATTTTCGATAATTTTTTTCGATTTCGATAAAAAGTTCCGATAAGAAAATGTTTCGATAAAATTTTTTCGATTTCGATTTTTGATTTCGTTTCGACTAATTCAGTGAATATTTCTTTTTTAGCTTTTTTGTGCAATTCTGTAAATGTTGCCATTGTATTGTATTACATTTATACTATATTTAAAGGTAGCTTTGTAAGAAAAAAAGAGTTAATGCTAATGAATTATAACATTGTAATTAAAAGCGTAAGGGCATAGCTTATTATTAATTTGTTCAATATCCATTACCGACTACCGCCTCTTCTCCCAGCCCACCGCTCTTGCCACTTTTACTTTGACCGTTATCCAACGGTGTGTGTGGTGTTTTCGGTGACTTAGTCACCGCTTCGTCAATCTCCGATTTAATTGTTTTTTGCTCTTTCTTATCTTTATGATCATTATTAGGTGTCGAAGTATTTCCCACTTCTTTAGTATTGATCTCTATTATTGGTACTTTCTTTTCCTTTGGTGACTTTTCTTCTGTCGTTTCTGTTTTCTCGGAAAAGCTTTGATCTTTGGCATTATCTTCGCTTGTATCCTGAATTAGAGAAAAAAAAAATAATATTTAGTAGAAAACTTCGAAATAAATATATTTTACAATACTGAAAGAGAACATTTCATGATATGGTCTTAGAATATGGTTGAAATAGTGAGAGCTACAGGGGAGCACCCTGATATGTCCGGGATATGGATTGTAAAATATTAAGGACATAACTTCAGAGTCTTAGATGCAGAACTATATGATAAGCATATATGACAAGCAAGCCGCATTACTACTCTCAGCTTAAGCGCCTCTCTTAAGAAAGATAAGGCTCTTAATAAGAGAAGGCTTCATGAAGAGATTTGTCGATGAAAGTTGAATGATCAAAAGTCCACAATTTTTTCTGAAAACTTATGAAAATTTATGTTTTAATGTGTTCAAGGAAAGCAGAGAAAGACTGAAAGAGCAAGAGATCAAAGTTTTTTTTCTGAAATTCTCTGATAAATTTATGTTTTTATATGCTCAGGCTTAGGTTAGGTTACGTCGTAAAGCTGATCCTCGTACCAGAGGTGCCGCTGTAATACACATGAACAGGTGTAAAGGCTGCTCATTTGTGATTTCAAAACTACAAGGTATGGACAGACTGTTGTAGATCAACAAAATGCTTTGAGCCTACCACAAAATGACCAAAGTGGCTAATATCAATCTCAGAAATCTTCACCTGGTTCGCCGAAAGTCTGTCTGCCAAGATGTTTCAACCTCAGTCTGGCAAATCTAGTTAAGAAGAAAGTTCAACCCACTTTCTTCCTTACAGTTTTCACATCTTATATCCGACAAGATCCAATCCTATTGAACTTGAATAGATGACGAGTTTCGGGACTTTCTTCCGGGAAAAGAAAGGATTGAAAATGGCCGCATTTGAAGAAAAAGAAAGTGTCTTCTCATCCGCACAATGCCCCGAGCCACAAGTCAGTGAAAACGTTGGCAAGAAAATGGCTCCGAATTGCTTCCGCATTCCCAGTATTCTCCAGTTCTGGCCCCAGCGACTGTTTTCTGTTCTCAGATTTCAAAAGAACGAAAGGAAGACATTTTCCTCGAATGAAGAGGTGATCGCCAAAACGGAGGTCTATTCTGAAGCAAAGGACAAGTCGTATTCCAAAAATGATATCAAAAAGTTGGTGGTTCACTATTATCACTATATCAACCTTGGAGAGTTGAATAAAAAAGAATTCCCAAAAAAATGTATTTACAAAGGTACGCCGGAGTCATTTCAATTGATCTGTTATCTTATAAAATATGAAACCATTTCTTCAACCTGCTGATTTGAAATCAATTTTGAGGCTGCAAATATAACCTCAACACACTTACCATGTTATATTCACCTTGCGTATCGTTAGAGGTATTCGCGGACATGGTCGAGTCATCATCCTCTTCCTGTAGCGGTACATAATCAGAGTCATCGTCGGAGTTCTCATTAGCATATTTCGTAAGCATCTGTGAACAGCTTAATTCCACTTCGGGGCTGTCATCCTCACGTTGACGTTTAAATCTGAAACGCGGTGGTTCGATGGGCTAAATTGGTGTTAAGGGTACGTACATAGTAAATAAAACAGCAACAAATAATATGGCTTATGAAAGCAAAGTGGCAATACATACCCGCAGTAATTCACGCATAGCTGGGTTGTTTGGCGAAAACACTACGCCCGCTGGTTCACAATGAATGCGCGGCCGGCACATAGCCGTGCTGAGTAATTTACCCACTCTCATCACCAAACTGTTTTCATGCTCACAAAGCATAGCTTTGCGCTCTTCCTCATGCTGCTGTATAGCCTTCAAGCCATGCATGCGTATGGAGCGCAATTTGCGACGACGCGTCTGTATGAAATAGACGATACTACTAGCGGTCACCGGACCATCACCGATAAGTAAAGCTGCCAGCGATAGCCAAATGCGTACTTGACGTAAGAACACGATTAAGACGAGGAATGGTAGCCACGGCAAAGGACGCACCAAAGTCGCATCTGCCTTATCTGCGAAAGCAAACGAGTTGTAATATTTACAATATTATTTAAGTGGTAGGAGAAGTTAGTTTTAGTAAAGTAAAACCAAAAATAACCGGAATTTTCACTTTTCACTAGTTTTCACTTACCCTGTGGTAGGCTCCATTTAGCGGTATCCTCAAAGACGCGCAGCACTCGATCAGCTCGCTCCAACACAAATTGCCCGATGCGCATTGACGAGAATCGCTCCATCATTTGGTAAGCTTTATCGAAGATTATGCTGCCGCTTGTGGTCACTTCTACTACTGGTTCCGGTTCTTCTTCCACAGCGTCCGCTCGACGTTGTTGCTGCTGCTGATGCTCGGGGTTTGGATCGACGCTGACTTCTAGCACCATTTTAAAGTAGGAAACTTAGACTGCAAAAATGAAAAAAAAAAATAAAATTAACAAGGAAAACATAAGGTTTTATATATACATGTGTATATACTATATATTAATTATATATTTTATATTATATATATACAATTATACACATATATTTATATTATTATTCTCAGCTCTATTTGCTTATCACTGAATATAATTTCACTATCTTCAAGCTAGTTCTGTTTTATATTTACATATATTTGTATATACCGCTGACCATAAAAAAATACAACAATTACAAAAACAATGCAAATGATTAAGTTGTATGTATATATAGTATGTGCATATAGTTGAGGCATCAGTGTGCCATGAGACAAAACTTATGTTGAACTTGACTCATTGAATACGGCGCTCAGACGGAAAGCCTTAATTGTTAAAAAAATGGATGAGGTAATCGTTGCTTGCATAAAAACATAACAGTAAACACGCATGTAAATTTATGTGCGAGTCATTATGCTAACATAAATATGTATGTATGTATAGTAGGTAGGTGGGTATATACTTAGAAATATATGGAACAAGCCGAACTTTGAACATTTTTGAACGCTGCAAAAACATAGTTTATTTAACATTTTGTTCCTGTTAATTTTTTTGTTGTTGTTAATCTTGTTTCTTGTGTTTTTACAACTATGACAGCTTATCAGCAACTATTCGACACTTTACAATTAAAATTAGTTTTGTTTTTGTGGGTGCAGATTTCACTATCAGCAAGTGCTTACTACATCAAGCGCTTCAAATTATTGAATTTTTTTTTGGAAATGCTTTTTTAAGCTTATTTAAATTAAATAGTATTAATTATTAATTTTTGTTTTGTTCACGTGATATAGTTTCTATATAAAATAATTTTATTGTAAATATATAAATATATTTAAAAGTATGTACATATACTATATATGAGTATAATTATGTGCCTTTAGTAATCAAGGCACTCAAATTTGAGCACCCGTGAGTTTGTGTGCATGTGTAGTACGCGCCGGGTTCACTGGAGTCATTGATAGAAAAATTAAAAACACTTTTGCGCTTTAAGCCCAGTAGTGGCGCTACGAATGTAAATGTTTTGAATATTTTAAGGGTTTGTAGGCGTTAGGCTTCCACTGTGCACATACACATATGTACATATAAAAATATATGGGAATACAAATAAATTGACACCGCAAAAGTTTTCTAAATACTTATATTCAACAATTCTAGGTTTCAAGCTAAAATTTTATAAAATTTATTTATAAACTGCGTAAACTAATTGAATTTAGTTTTAATCAATTACTTAAGCATTTATATAAACTAAATGTTTATATGAAGCTGTTTGCGTTGCGATAATTTTTTACATAATTTTAATATTTATTTTTGGTTATTTACATATGTATATGCATAATGCGGCATTAATATAAGTATAAAGCGGCGAGTTTTCACCAGAGCGTGTGATTTATATTTCCATACGGCTTGTGTAAAATAAAGATAAGATTTATATTGTATAAAATTGTTATTTAATAAATAATTGCTGTATTATTGTTTTTCGGCGTTAAATTATTTTTTAAAACTAAAATTAACTTTACTTGATAAAAAATAAAAAAATGGAAAATGAAATAAATCAAACGGATTACTTATCATTTATGAAACCTTTTACAAACCCTGGAAATATGTAGGGGCAAGGTACTATACCCCAGCCGAAACTGTACCGGTGCGATAGTTACAGTCTGTCAAGTAAGAGTGTGGTCGGGATAATATATAAAAAAAAAATAAAAATATTTTATGAAACTTTCATATTTATATATATGTATGTACATTGTACACATTACAAACAATAATGCAATTTGGTCAATAATGTGTCCAGTCACCACAGACGTCGAATTGCCTGGCATCTCCGAGGCATACTTTCTACTAATTTGACGGCGTATTCTAGTGGCAAGGATCTACAGATCCGACGAATTTCGTAAGATAACTGCTTCAAAGTGCATGTGCGTCTTCCATGAACCTTCTGTTTAATATATGCCCACACAATTTCAATAGAGTTTGCAGCGGGCGACTGCGACGGCCAATCCAATGTAACGATGCCAGATTGAGTTTTCCACTGAGCACAGAGCTTGCTGCGGTGTTTAGGATAGTTGTCCTCCTGCAGAATCCAATCTTCATTTTTTCTGATGAACCATCGTTTGGCAGATAGCAGTAAAGCCTTTTTGTAGATTTTTATAATTTTCTCGAAAGTTACGTTGTCAGTAAGGAGCTACAAAGTGCCAAATCCCTGCTTTGAGAAGCAGCCCCAAAGATGCACCTTTATTCCATGTTTTATGGTCCGCTGAACAAGCCTATTGGTGGAAGCCTGTCATATGGACTTGTCCATATAGAACATTTATCAGTAAAAATTACATTTTCAAAATCTACATCAATATTCTCATGCGCCCAAACGAGTCGCTTTGTCACAAGTTGTTCAGTCAACAGAGGCTTCTTCATTCTGTTGCGCCATTTCAGTATGGAGAAGTGTTCGAATAGTTTTATAGGATATATCTAAACCTTTTGCCATTAGTTTTGCTTTTCCTTGCCACAGTGTTAAAGCAGGATTCTGCGAAAACAGATTTACTATTCTTTTTTCATCTTTTTTGTTCACCTTTCCTATCGAATCACGTTCTGGTAAATCATGGACATTTTTAGCCACTATATATCACTCTATCCACTTCTGTACAAATGCCTTCGACCTTTTTATATATTTAGCAGCCGCTGATTGCGACATTTTGCGACCTTTCGGTGGATGCAAAGGAACACAGCGCGACATAGCGCGACGCGTACTTAGCACTCATGGCGTTTAACATGATTCTCTTTCAAACGATCAACGACAACTAAACCTTTGTTGACAATGCATCAAGGACAAAGTTTCCCTCTATCGGCTCGCGAAGTTTAGAGCGAAAACTTTAATTAACTGTCGGTAAAGTCGACCACGCTCTTACTTGACAGACTGTAAATGATCAGGATGACGAGACGAAGTGAAATCCGCGTGATTGTCTGCCCGTCCATTCGTTCGTGTAAACTTGGTGTGTTGGTTCCTTGGTAGAAAAAAATTTCGGGTTTGTAGATAGGCGTAATCGCACCACTGCCATGCCCACAACCCCTAATAACCGAAAACGTATTAAAAGCCATAACTAAGCACTAAATTAAGATATACAAGTAAAACCGTCATTTCGCATAGCAGATGGCAGTAGCAAGGGGCACCTGTGGACCAAAAAAAAAGTGGAAGTGGCCCCGCCCTCTTATAAGTTAAATGTACATGTCACTTAAACTATTTATGCTAAAATAATCAAATTCGCCTAGCGCAAATATTAAAAGAACTCCTAACGACAGTATGGAAATGAATGAAATCGGAAGATGAATGTTACTGTTAAAAACTACTAAAAGGGCAATAAGTCAGTATGTAAATACGCCAGAGACATTCTGGTATGTGACATTCTTCCCACATTCTTATGTCGCAGTGCGAAAAAAACATGGCACTGTACTCGTAGACAAGTGAATAGAATTACCAACGAAATCAGGAAAGAATTTGAGCACAAAGAGTACTGCTCAGCTATCTTCTAGATATAGCTCTGACGTTCGAAATGGTCTGGCATGGAGACATTTTATAGAAAATCAAAAATGTTTTACTTTATGAAAAAGGACAGCAGATTGAGGTATATTTATAAACTTCGCGAACATTCCAACCCATTGGCTAATATCTTGGTAAATTCCTGCAATCAAACACGTTTAAAAAGAAGTGATCTACCAGCTTACTATACTATACGTTCTAACAAAACATTCTTGAGCTTCTTTAGTTTTAAGATTTGAATACTTTTTGTTAGGCTTTACAAAGAAGATCCAATAAATAAAGAGATATTGTAAAAGAAACATGGGAAAATTCGCGAAATCGGACTACAACCACGACTACTTTTCATATGGCACAATTTTTAATTCCATCGTCTAGGACACATCAAGTTAGATGATATCGGAGCATTGCTTATAAAGGGGTTCTCTAAATTCTGAAAACCTTTGATTAGTGTGCATATAAAAATCATCTAATTTAATAATTTTGTTTTCTGGATGAAAAAAAATCAAGTTTAGAGTTTATAAGCTCCGCCACAGTTTCATTTCTGTATCATTTGTTGCGATCGTAGTTATGTAATAAAGACTAATACTCGTAGTTTAGTAGAAATCCAATAATGTACTCTGCGAAAAATAGTTCGAACAGCCAAATTAGTTGCTTCGTTACAAATTTTATTTACCAGAATTAATGCAAAATTTTTATTAAATAGAAAATATAGTTTTAAACTATGCGATTTTAATTTTTTTAAGGTACTCGCTTGTTGAAAATTTCCATGACTATTTTGCGTAAATGAGGTTGAATTTCATTGATACAACGTTGAATCTTCTTTTTTGAAACGCGCGTGGTTGTGGGACTTAGTTGCAAAAGAAATCTAATAACACTATAAATAACATGATTTTCAAAAATTACGGTCCAGTTATTCCTCCCGACGCCTAGCCTTCATTATCTTTGAAATATGTTTCAATAAATTTGAAGACAGTTTGTGCCATCGTGTAACGTTCCATTTCTAATAAACCTAAACTGTCGGCAGTTGACTTGTTTTTTTTTTTATGGTAGTCAATATTACAAAAGTAACGGTAAAGTTAAATCTTAAGCCTTTCCAAAGTAAGCAGCACTTTTTGAGTCTAGCGCTCCCTGGAGGTGCCATCTATATGAGGACTGGTGAGTTAGAATGTGCTATCTTTATCGATTGTCCAGTGGGAATTCATGACATTCCATAGATTGGAAGTAAAGTTATCGGGTTTTAAGTGTCAGTATGTTTGTGTTATCGGTGCGAAAATTAGCTTCGAATAAAGAGCCCACATTAAATTTTGTTTTAAAATTGGTAAAACTTTTACCGAAACGTTTCAATTGATGAAACAAGTTTATGGCAATGATTGCCTATCCCACAGCAGAGTGCACGAGTGGTTTCAACATTTTCAAAGTGGTCGTGAGGACATAAATGACGATCAACATGTGGGCCAATCAAAATCCGTGATCACCGGAAATTCCATCGAAACTGTGCGTGAATTCATCAAAAATCTGCCGAAATAACCATTGAAATTCATGGAAATGGAATTGAACATCTCGAATCATCATCATCTTGTCTGAACATTTGGGCTTACGAAAAGTGTTTGATGCCTGAAGAAAAATATTATATAAATTATATATTATTCATTTCTTTATTTAGAAATTGGAAGTAATTTTTGGAACTACGGAATTATCGATTTAAATGTCTTTCGTACACTAATCTTCAGCATTCACTATTTTCTTTTTTTCATTTAATTTAAACATATAAATATTTTTTCCAACAATAAATGAACAATAAAGTAAATAATTTTAATCAAATGTCGCGAATATTTGCGAAAAGCAATAATTCAAAATATTTTATATTTAGCGGTTATTTCATCGCTTGAATAACTTTGAGGTGCACGCAAAAAATTGCGATGTTTTGAAAAAATTGCAAAGGAAGTGCCAACAAGAAAAATAAACGAAAATGAAATGAAACTGAAAATTATCAACCAGCAAAGAGATCAAAGTGTATCGAAGCAGCGTGAAAAAAAAATTTCATTCAATTCGATTTCAGAAAACAAAATCCGAAATAAAACAAAAAAGTGCTCATTTCTGCAGTCTCAACTGTACAAACATACACACATAGAGGGACTCATTTGTATGCAGAAACCAAAAATACGCACTCGAACGTCAATAGACCATTGCAAAGCCCCCGCCTTGTGTCTCTTAGGAGCCAACGTGAACGCCGGCTTCGATTGCCCTGCCTGGAGTCTACAGCAGCTGCAGTTTCGCCGATTTTGTCGCCATAAAGTAGCGGACGCTGGACGATACGCGAGCGCGTTACGAAGAGGTGATATTAAAATATGACGAAGAAGAAGAAAAAAAAAATAAATGACTTGTAAGTGATAAAGAATTGAGTGGAAAGTAAAAGCATGCAAGCTGACAAGCAGCGGAAGGTACGTGCAAAGCGAAGTCAGAATAAAGAACGGACATCGTGACCGCGTGCAGGCGAAGAGCAATTACACAAATTGACCGCGAAAGTTATTTCGACGGTGGCCTCAACAGCAGCTTGACTACACCACGCAGAGGTGTAAATGTAAGTAAATACATAAGTAATTATATAACACCGATAACTGTAGTATAACTTCGAAAATTCGAATACATAGACAAATGGACATATAAGCCGGGCTTCGCAGCTTTCGATTTTGGTAGCATATAAATTATATAAAATTTTGTTTTAAATAAAATTGCTTAAACTTACCAATTATAAACGTGATATATTACAAAAAAAAATTTAATTTCTTAAATTCCGTTCCTCACAAATACACACACAATATATTTAGGCACGGCAGTTGCACCTGCACTTTTTTATGATTTAAAAGTTTTTATACAAATATTCTTTTGATTTTAATTATCGCCGCTGTATTTGCTTATCACTTGCGTTTATTACTTGAATATGCTTAAATTTAACATTAAGTCCCACTTTAGTACATTTCTTTCACCACCTGAACGGTAACGCGTTTCAGCAACTTGTGCATCCGTACAATTTCCGACTGATGGCTGATGGACACCGCAAGTCGTTCGTTGCTCTGTTGGTCAGCTTGACAGCAGATTTCGAGCCGCCTTTTGCGCGTTCGGCATTCAAAACGGCATCGGCAGCGCAATCGATCTTCGGCTATGTGACCAGACCATCGTCAGCGGCTCTCTTCTATGCATTATCAGCTATCAGCTGCTGTATCTGTCATTGTGACAAGCTGCGCTGAGAGCTGCGTTTTCTGTTATTCAAATCACGACTCTAGTTGGTGTTTGTGTTGTTATTGTTGACTATGCATTTCGTATTATTTGGCACTGTTGAAATTTAGTAATTTATGCCTTCATTGGAATTGTATATTAGCTCCAACGTATTAATTTAAAGTCTGCAAGTTATGGTATATAGGAAATTTACCAAGGATTATATGTACAAATAACGTATGAGTTCTGCTCTCTGTATAAATTGCACAAGACTACATACATTTTTATTGCATTTTACTCTCTTCAAAAAAAACACAAAAAAAAACGAAAATGGCAAAGTTATAGTGCCATCTGACCAAATTTGACCCGGACAGGACCATTTAAACTGCGTGCGCATCCAATTTGATCAATTTTTCGTAGGTTAATAGATAACAGAGAACTTCAACATCCTTTATGGATCAACTCAATACGTTTTGGATGAAGCTTTGGCTATAAAAATTGCCAATTTTATATCCATCAAACGCATCATCACTGGAGAGGAGACTTGGGTTTATGCACATGGCATCGAAACTGTCCAACAACATAGTACTCGTAAAAGGTCTTCCAAAAAAAGAGTCAAAAACGCAAAAAAAAAATCCCTGAAAGCGCTGTTGGCCATCCCAGTCGAGGCTTATAAAAAATTAATGTAAAATTTGGTTTATTTAGTCCGGTTTATAGTCATACTAATCAGATGGTATATACTTTGTATATTTTTGTATAATTTCAAATTTTCATTCAAGATTTCAATGATCATACGCCTCCATTATCGGGTTAAGGACTATACGTAACAGATCAATTGAAAAGTCTACGGCCTGACACACAGATGGCGCTACTAGAAGGTAATGTGTATAAGATTTTTAGTTAGCCTTAACCTCCAAAAGTTGTCGGATCAGTGGTTTTTGAGTTATATCACTTTGAGTGAAGGAACTTTTGTTATTGTAAAAAAATGTATAAAAAGGAAAGAAAAAAACACACTTGAAGAAAAACCTTGCTTTTTTGACTAGTTTCCGAATACTTTCCCAGGAAAATCAGCCATCAGACATTGGTTTGCTAAGTTTAGACGTAGTGAAATGAGCTCCGAAGACAGAGAATGTAGTGGCCGTCCAAAAGAGGTTTTTACGGATGAAAACATTGTAAAGGTTCACAAAATAAATTTCTATGACCATAAAGTGATGTTGTTCGATATAGCAGGGTGCTGCGCGAGCACACTTTAATACCAAAAATAACAACGAGTTTTAGATTCGGAGCAGTAGCAAGAGATATTTAAGCGTAATAAACACGAGGTTTTTCGTCGATATGTGACAATGTACGAAAAATGAAACCTTCATTTCACTCCGAAGTCCAATCAACAGTCACTTGAGCGGACTTCATATGATGAAGCCACTCCGAAGCGTGGAAAAACGCAACAGTCGGCCAACAAGATATCGGCGTCTATATTTTGAGATGCACATGGAGTAATTTTTATTGACTATCTTGAAAAATTAAGGACCATCACCAGCGACTATTTTATTGGACCGTTTAAAGGACGAAATCGCCGAAAAAAGGCCGCATTTGAAGAAAAAGAAGGAGCTGTTTCATCAAGACAATGCAAAGTTAGTGTAAACGTTGGCAAATATCCATGAATTGGGCTGTATCCACCGTATCCTCATGATCTCACCTCTAACCATTATTTTCTGTTATAAGATCTCAAAAGTATGCTCGCTGTGAATAGACTTTCGTCGAATGTAGAAGTGATCGCCGAAACAGAGGCATATTTGAAGCAAAGCACAAAAGTGTGTTTTACTATGGTAGGCCGGGGACTTTTCAGTTGACATGTTAAGTATATTCAATTAATCTTCATTAATCGTATATTTACGCTTCTATAAATATGCTGTGAAAGTAAAAGTTGTTGTTCTTGCATGTAAATAATTGTTTACATTATCAAGTCAAGCGCTCTAAACGATTTATGCTCAGGCAAATGTGTACACGCACACGCACACACACTGATTTATAATTGCGTGAAAATTCGAAAACGCCACAATATTGCTTTTACCGGCAAAAACCAAAGCAAATAATAATACAAATTGAATGCAAACATGCAGATGTATGTAAAAATATACTAAATACTCACACACATACATACATATGCATGAGAACAGAAACTTTTTTGTACAGAGCTTTCAGCCATTATTTTATGCTGTGATTAATTTCGTTCGAAGCAATAGCTGTCAATACATGTCATTGGATTTATTTGCAAAATCACATGTTTTCCTTTTGTGATTGAACGCGAGAGCCAGTAAATAAAATACACGCTCTCTATACTATTATTACTCTCTCAGGCTATTATGGAGGCACGTGTTGGTGAGTGAGCGCATGTCCTAAGCGTGCATGTTTGAGCAGAAAGCTCCGGCAATCAGCTGTTTTTATCGCATCTACCAATATACATATGTTTATGTAAATGTGTGCGTGATTTTTTCCCCAAGTAGTAAGCTTTCGAAGGATATTTTAGTTACTGTTGTCAATGTAGTTAGATTGCGAAGTTGCCAATTGAAGAAATTTGAGAATTTTGTTTCTCTTATGGTTTTCATGGTAGTACTTTTGATTTCAAATCTAGTTCTTTCTTTATTATTCTTAAAAATTAAATAGTTATAGTGTGCCGTTGGTTAGGATCTGGTGCAAAACGTTCACTTGATAAATTTGTATTTAGCAGGGATGTTTAAGGAGTTCAGCTAGTCGGGAGGTCTTAATCTTTGATTAAACACGTAGGTGAGTTTTTCCTTTGTTACTGACAGTTATATCTAATATTTTTCTGTACTTGAAAGCTTAAGTTTGTCTAGAAAAAATTGGAGGATTCTGTGAAGCGTTTAACTCCACCACAGAGAGAAATCTTTACAATATTTTTACAAGAGATCTTTACAGTATTTTCGTTCAGAAAAGATAGTATAATCACAGTAAGTCAAAACAGATAAAATTCGTTCAATTTCTAGGATCAGTTGGAGAAAAGGTTTTCTATATATTTGACATGTAACCAAGACCAGTTTTATGGATAAGATATATGTATACTTATTCAGCAGTGCCAAAAAAATATTCTATATATATACATCACTCACGGACCCTTCACATTCCCAATAGCTTAATCGGGTTGCTCTTGCTGTATCAAAATTGGGTTCCCTAGTGATGATTCATATGAAATGACAATATCAACGTAAGCGTTTTTTGTGATGGTTGCTCATATTTTTATACAATTAACTTAACTTTGCCGCGAAGTTTGTAACACCCAAAAGAAAACGTCGCAGACCCCTTACAACGAGTTGAGTCGAATTTACCTTTACCGTCTATCAATCAGTATAAATGCGAACTAGTTTCTCGGTTTTTGAGGTATCAATCTGAAATTTGTATGCGTATTTTTCTTTTCAAGAAGCTGTTCGTTTGTCGGAACCGGCGATATCGGGTCACTGTAGCATGCATATAGCTGCTATGCAAAATGAACGATCAAAGTTAAGTTCTTGAATGGAAAACCTTGTTATTTGATAGAATAACTGCACATAAATTGGCATGGATTACTCTGTAAAGCAATGGTTCAATCTGCGAAGAAACTGCGCAGTTCGGATTAGTATATATGTTTTAAGTTTTGTTATTTATTATTTCCAAAAAAACATATCGAATTTTTTATCGATATATGTAAATAGATTTTTATCGAAAATTCAAAAGCGAATTTGTTAAAAAAATTGTTCTAAGTGTTGTTATTACAATTAGTACAATAATTAAAAAATAATTATCGATATATATAAATCGATTTTTATCGAAAATTCAAAAGTGAATTTGTTAAAAAAATTGTTCTAAGTGTTGTTATTACAATTAGTTAAATAATTAAAAAATAGTTATCGATAAAAATCGATTTTTATCGAAAGTCAAAAAGTGAATTTATTTATTAAAAAAATAAGATAACTTTCATTTATGACATTCGACAAAATATGTAAACAAATTAATTTGTTTTAAAATATTAGTGATCTTATTCCAAGTGGGTTTGTTTATGGTTACAACAAAGTAAGTCAAAATCGATTATACATTAATATAGCTGTCATACGAACTGAACGATTGGAATCAAAACTTTTTATTGAAGAGATATCTTCACGAAACTTTAGCATGATTTATTGTCTAAGGCAACAGTAACTTCGAATAATTAACAATAATTAATATTTTAACAATCGATGTTTTCTACTTTTGATTTTTTTTTTTGTTATCGACAAAGCAGCCCCAAAGAATTTCTTCCTCATAATTGTAAAATAAAATTAATTTTAAGTTTTGCTGTGCCAAAAATTTTATGTAAATACGTTTAGTTTGCATAACATATGTGTATATGCATGTATTTATTTTCCACTTAATGCCAAAACAAGTCTTTGGAACCAGAAATCACTATATAAAACCCTATAAGTAAAAATCCATCCAGTCTAAAACAAAACTCCACATTTTCAACTTAAGCACTTTTCCATAGCAGCAACAACACTCCACGCTATGTGTGAACTATTCTCAATTTCTCCAAAGTGTACCCACTGGCAATGGCTGTCATTCATAAAAGTGTCCTTTCCAACAACACACAAGCAAGCCGCCAGCGCGCGATACATACCAACACAGCTGACAATTGAAGTGTAAGCAACAAAAAAAGTTAAATTGAGTATAAATTCAGAGTCGAGCGCAAAGCGTGGCAGTGAGTTGTTGTAAATGCTTGCGCTGTGCAACGGGAGCGATGCGAACAAAGTTGAAAGCTTTGACCGCGTGCACATTGTTGCCACCAAATCGGCTAGCCAGCCAAGTGGCGAAGCGAACTGTCAGTTGCGTAGGAACACTTCAATACGATGGACGCGATGCGTGTGAACCAAAAATAAAGCGCAGGACGCAGAGTGTGGTGTTACAGCAGAGAAAATGTGAAAAATATGAAAAATGTAGAAAAAATCATATAAATAAAAAATATTTAGTTATTTAAAAGTGATTAGTGGAAAATCGTATGAAATGTAAAAAATAATTAAATAAAGTAAGAAAAATCAGTTAATATTAAGAGAGTGAAATTACAGCAATTTATAGCGTTAGGCACTTGTGAAAAGTTTTGCAAAATAAAAAAAAAGTTTGCTTCTCGGTCCAATTACCTCATTGCCGGGATTACAAGCACGAGTGGGGTATAAGAGTGCCCACACAAAACAACTACACACACACACACATGCAAGCAAAATCAAAGGATGTGAGAAGTGCGATTATGAATGCGAGCCTTTAATGTTTAGTTTGCATATTTGTTTATGTGTGTGTGAGTGTGCTGGGTGTGTATATTTTAGTGCGGCTTAGCGTATGGCAGGCGAGTAATAAAGTGGCGTAAAGCATTCTAATATTTTTGTTTGCAAAATCGACAAGACCAAAACGCAGGTCACAAGTAAACAACAACAGCAACAACAATAACAAAAGAGTCAAATAAAATCAGTGTCAAGCAGCACGAGCCTAAAAGGCAATAAAAATAGCAGCGAGCGGTGCGAGGGGGCGCAATGGCGCCAGCGCTAAAAGCGCACACACATACAAACATGCGTGTAAGTGCCAGCATTTATACTCCTGTGTGTGCTTGTTGTTGTTTGTTTGAATAGAAAATATAATTTGAGTGTGTGCGTGTGTGTAAGCTCATGTTTTTGTTTGATTCTGTTTAGCAAGTAAGCGCTTTTTATTTTGGATAAAGCCACAAAAAACCCATTCCATAAATCTCCACATACTCCACACAGATTTTCGGGCTACGCTCCACACGTTGGCCACACGAAAGAATACCCACTAAATATATGTCAGTGAAGTGGAAGTAAAAATGTGTGCTAAAATTGGATGCGAAAATCGAATTTATGCTCAAGTCAAGTTTTTGTTGTTTTGGCGTACGGATTTTCAATACTCAGCTGATTTCGGCACACAAAGAAAGTTGCTTGTATGACATACTTATACTCAGTCGGAGATTTTTATTTTTTTCATTATGAATGAATTGGTTTAGTGAGTCTGTATACCAAATTATTTTCTTAAAGAAAATTTTGCTTTGACTTATTGCTCTCACATTCATTCTTGCCCTTTTAAACCCATTGTGAACTTTTTTAGCTCCCCTTTAAGCGGGAGCAAGCAAGTATTCTACCTATTTGTACCTTTTGTTTGAAAATATAAATAATTCTGCAATAACTGAGTTCACTTCATACACTAAGTTCACCTTTAAAACTAGCAAAAATCCTCAAAAAATACAAATTTTTCAACAGATACTCATATTCTTCGTCTAACTGCATTATAAATCTGTTTACTTAAATTTATTTTAAGAATCGTATGGAAATCAATTTTACAAACTTTACAGAAAAACATAAACTCTTCTAAAACTGAGCGATTGCTGTTCAAGACCATATGTACCAATCTTTTTTCTTATTCTCCAAAAAAATTTCTTTCCACCGCCTCATTATAGCCTTGACAGATGGCAGCGTTAATCCGGATTAACTGCATTGATTTAAACCAAAATTTTACTTAACAAGAAAGAACGTTAAATTCTCTAGCAACGAAGCTAAAACCTTAGACAAATACAAATACATCTAACAACAACTGTGATCTGTGATCTATTTATATGGCAGCTATATGCGATAGTGGCTCGATTTAAACGATTTCTTCGGAAATTGCACGGTTGCAATAAACCATGCCTAATTTGGCGAAGAGCTCGTCAAATGAAAAATTTGTATGCTTATGGTCAACATCTTGAGACCCAGTATTCATTATTGGATAATATTCGACCAAATAGAATACGCTCAGCAAGCAGTGAAGCAAATATAGCATCCGTAGCGCAGAATGTACACAAAGACCGTGGAGAGTCGATTCGGCGCGTTCGCAGCAACTCGGAATGACGTATGGAAGATTGTCCAAGAACTGATGCCGCTCGATTTTCCTAAGCGTTATCCCTTCGCTTTGTGGGCTCTTGAAAATTTCCAAGAAGATCCGACGGTTTCTAGTTAAATTTTGTTCAGTGATGAAGCCCATTTCTGGCTCCTTAGGTATGTAAACAAATAAGTAGCCGCATTTGAAAATTAACCTGAAGAGATTAAAGAGCTGCCATTTAATTCAGAAAAGAGATCGATTTGGTGTGATTTGTGGGCAGGTAGAATCATCGGTTATTATTTCTTAAAAAATAGTGCGGATGAGAACCTAACCGTCAATGGCGATCGTTATCGCGCCATGACAACTGCTTATTTGATGCCTGAAATTGTAGCTCGTAATCTCGGCGACATTTGGTTTCAACGAAACGGCGTCACTTCTCACATATCGCATCTATTAAGGTATTTATAACGAAAATCCATCGGTTGGGCTGATAATTTCACGTTTTTGGGCTGGTCGATTGGCCACCAAGATCGTGTAATAGCATATGAAAATTCAGGTCTTGTTGCAAAACATTACGTCAGTTACCAGTAGAAATGGTCGAACGAGTCATCGAAAATTGAAGTCAACGGATGGGCCATTAGAGACGTAACCACGGCCAACATTTCAACATGGGTAAAAAATAAATGCGAAAAAATGTTCTTTTAAATGGGAATAAACATTTCCTATCAAATTTGAAGCGTCTATGTTTTTCTTTAAAAAAAGTAGGGAACCTCGAAGCGGATCACCCTTTAAAACATTTGACTCCCATCGTTAAGTTTGTTTCACAGCTATATGCTGTAGTGATCCGAAATCGGTGGCTCCAACAAATAAACAGAGTTCTGAGGAGAAAAATACTTTTCAAATACTATTCAAATGATATCTCAAAAACTGAGGGACTAGTTGCGTATACATACTTGTATATAGACAGATATGACTAAATCAAGTCAGCTCATCATGTTGATCATTTATACACATATATATTTTATAGGATCTGCGGATATTTATTTCAAAGTTTTACAAACTTTGTTGAGAATTTTGGAAAATATGCGGGGCATTAACCTCCTATAGGAGGAAAAAATTCATATGTTTGCAAACATATATGTAGGTACATATTTTACCAGAAAACTCTTATATTACAGTATAAAATTGGGTAAGATCGGGTCTCCACTGTCCATATAATACAATTTTTCATTCCATCTAATTATTTCAGTTACACTATCACATATCGTGATAATACTTTGCAAGAGTTGTTTTAAGGGATGCCACTTTAAGTTTAGAAATTTAAGACCCAGATATGGATTGTTGGACCTCTGTGTCTATAATTGACTGCTTAGCGAAAATATGGATCAATCTGAGATATATATTACTGAAATTCAGATACAATATTTTTATTTACCCATTCCTGTAATAATGTAGTCTTATGTCAAAAATGTTGAAAATCGAACAAAAACTTCTCTTAGCCTCTATATATAGAGTATAACTTGTATAAGGATTTTCAAATATCCGTTTGACTTTTACCATATAGTTCAGTCTGAATGCAAGGTATATTAGTCGACTTTGTCGTGCCATTTCTACAACATTTTAATACCGATTTTAATGTGAAGCTTCGAAGCCTTCAAACAATCTATTGTATCGAATCAGCGATGATTTTTTAGATTAAAAATAAATATTTGATAGTAATAAAGATAACTTTTTTCAATTTAAGCAGAAAAAGCAAACATACTGGCACTTTGAGACCCATAACTAGAGAATAACGGTAGAGCTCTGGCACTTTGAGGCCAATAACTAGAGAATAACAATAGAACTCTGGCACTTTGAGACCAATAACTAGAGAATAACGATGGAGCTCTAGTTTAAGGGTACCACTCTAAGCCGAGTAGATATTTTTAGTTCGCGACGTGACAAGCCAAAAATTTTTCAACCCGTGCAGTAGCACTTGTGTAGGCGCACATAACAATATTAAAGCATTTGTACAATTTGTAGTCAAATCACATCCTGTTGATGTCAAGGATATTTCCGTTTGCGACATTAAGCTATAATTTTTCGCGCGAAGCACATGTCGTTCAGGCGATAACTCTTTGCATGTTGATTTTGCGGCAGGTTCGTACTCACCACATAACTAAGCATGCAGGGTGTGTCATATTTCTTGGACATTAGATTGGGTGAAATCCATCTTTGGATTATATTTTGTAAAGAATCGCTAGATGGAAAGTAAACTCGAGGTATATTGGCTCATTACCATGAAGAAGTGAAAAAGAGCCATGACGAGCTTAAGGTGTAGAACCAATCTAAAAACGTTGCTATACCATCTGAGATGAGCGAATAAATAAAAATAAGCGCTAAATAAAGGAATTTTTTTTTTATTAAATATAGTTACTTGATTAAAATTGCATTGAAAAAATAGTCCAAATAACTTATAAGCAAACTAAACAAAAATATATCAAATTTTTTTTCCCCACAAAAAATAATTAATGGTTCTTATACAATATCTAAATACAGGTTTATTAGGCTTCACACCCTGTATATGCGTAAACACTAATAAAATTAAACACACAACGAGCAGGCGCGCTTATGACATCTGTTCTCCGTGCATAAATAAATAAGATTTATTGAATTTCAATACCATTCTAACGAAAGGACGATTTTTATTGAATATGCACTGTCTGGCTTTTCCGCTTTATTCAAATAAATTTTAACACTACCAAAAATAATCACAGCAATTAAATTTATTTTTTTAAAGAATGTGTTTTATATGCAATAAAATTTATTTTTAAACATTTTTAATCTAGTCAATGACCTCTTGGCAGCATTAAAATTAATTCAGGACGAGGGTTGGAATATCCTTTTATGTGTGGCGTCTGCAAATCCTTACGTGGGTGTCTATTTAATATTAATATCCTGTCAGTCAAGTTGCATTTCATTTACCCATTACCAACATGTTAGTTCAAAGTCAATTGCATGAGAAGTTAACGGCATCATAGTGGATAGAATGCGGTTAGTCATGTGTGTACAAGGCATGGCAAATATTAGTCCAACAGCATGTACATATGTGCTTATACACATACATATATATTTATGTAAAAAGACATGCAAAGTAACGAAATTGTGCATGACTTCGAGCAATTACAAGCGCCAGCCAAGTTGTGTCTCTATAAAACACCATGCATGTTGGACATACATATATACATATATGTATGAATATGGTACATCACATGCAAGCACAGAACAAATTCATAGTCACGAAAACATACATACATAAGTATTCTTGGCAAACAAACATATTTTATACACTGACCTTTGAAGTGACCGCACATTGCAAACTCATATCACAATTTTTGTACACATGAGAATTAGTTTAATATTGTTGTACTCTAAGATAAAACACTAGTATGTTCAGAGCGAACCGTTAAATGATATTCTACATAATTTTTCGATTATAAAGAAACATATTATAAATGAAATTTCATGTCGTATTTTTTGAAGATATTTTTAAATGATTTAATTGTGGGTATAAAGGTTGAACAAAAGTCCTTTTAGTATGAGGGATTATAATGCGTGATCAAATATTCAAATATTTATCATATTTCGTTTTCCTCAGATAGGCAAAAAAGTTTAAAATGTTTGGCTAACTAGTTGAATTTCTAAAGATTCGTTAACAAAGTCGATCTAGAATTGTTTGAAGTGGTTCAAAACACTCAAAATATTGAGATTAGGATACAGTGTCTTTACTCTACGTGAAAAAATATATATTTAACAGTCGTCACATTTGTACAAAATGGACGAAATAATGTTCTCACATGCCCACGACTAAATGTTGATGAATCAAAAATCATCAAGAATTAAATACATTGCTGTTATCTTAAGAGGCTATTCTAGTCTAGAAATCAAATTTTGGGCATTTTTTGAATTTTATTTAAAAAAAAAAAAAAATAATAATTTTACCATCCATTTTTTATGATATTTTTATTGATATCTTAAGAATACAGAAAAAAATTGAAGAAAAAAATATTAAAAATTAAAATAAAAAGGGGGGGTAGAGAGACAGGTGTAAAAAAAATGGCGCATCCTCGTGACATTGATCCTGACTCTCCTGGTGGTCTGAAAAAAACAAAATCAAAAGAAATTTTTAATCAGTAACACGAAAAATTACGACTACCTGAAAATAACAATCATTTTTTGCGTTTTTTTTTTCAAGTTCCTTAATTTTTTTAAAATATTAAAAACAAAAATTTTTACACGATGTTTGTAGGAACGATAAAGGAATATATAAAGAAGATCCACACAAAATTTCAAGTAAATCCGTTGCATAGAACTTGAGATAATGCCGGTACCGTATGGAAAAAAGTAGTTTCGAGAAAAACGCGTTTAAAAAATTCGATACGGCCGAACCGGGCTAGGTACTACGTCACTAAAGTAACTGTAGCTCTTAAAATAATTTTAATTTTTAAAGATGGAGGATATGTTCTTAAGGGTCTAAACTTTAAATATGTGAAAAAAAAAAACGAATTTTTCAAAATTCTAGAGTAGAATACCCCCTTAATGATATATAGTGGTACATGTCACGAAACTTTTGCTTCTAAAAATTACGTTAATGATAATTAATGATACACTTCTGAAGAAAAATTTGCAAATGATGTGCTAAGAAGTTTGTGGGGTATTTGAGCAAATCTGCTTACGAACTTAAACGCAAAAATTTTCAAGCACGTGGAGCAACTTTTGTAATTTTTGTAAATAGTAGTAGTTTCACCACTACATCCCTTGACTACAACAAATTCATAGTCGGCGCTAATTTTACTGCGACTCTTCCTAAAATTCAAAATACATTGTGACAAAAAAGTACCTCGAACTCAGTAGTGAGTTGCGATTTTTACAATGGATCAAAAACTAGAACAACGAATTTGTCTTAAATATTTGTATTTCTAAACAAATTTCTTGTGCGGAATCGTTTCGAATGTTTGAAAAGTCTTACGGTTATTTCGTTTAAGGATATGATGCTGAAAAATCGTCAGGCAAGTGTTAGAGTGATGGCAAGAGAGCTCGTCATGTCTTGTTTGGATGCTTGGATGGAATGATTTTGGTGGATATTTTGGGTATGAAATGCGTTCTTGCTCGACTCATTCCGATAAAGCTGAATTTTTTCAAAAAGGGTACCGTGAAAACAGCGTCAGGTCGCAAAAAAAAAATTTCCTCAAGATTAGTTTATGAAAATTGACAATTCCATTTGCTTAAGGAACAGTGGAAGGGAGAACTCAGTGAACGCTCGTTTTGAGGCTTCGCCAAACTTCGTGCGAGTACTCGGATACCGTTGGAGTTACTAAAGATAATCGAAACAATCTATATACATACGTGTCTCGCATCGTCACTGATAGGCAACTGTCACAAGAACGTACAAATACAGGAAAAAGCTAATTAACGGTCTGTTTTTGCTTCGAATCGTTCTTTAATTGTACTACAGCGGTATAGTTGTTCTTACTTGGACATTTGTCATTCTGATGAGGATATTAAGACGGTTATGAATGTTTTTCCGTTCGTTCGCACAACGTCACTCGAATAACAAACCCAGGTCCGCGACGATTCGACAAGTTACTGAAATATCCATGCACGTCTCCTAGAATTTTTTTCTGCATACGCCGCTGTATGATAACCAGAAATGTTAAATTCAATTTGGAAGTATAAAAACGTGTTATGGTAATAAATTTATGTAAAAATGTAAGCAGACAAGAAAAAATTTAACTTTGGTTCCAGCTAAAATATAATACCATTCATAAGTAAAAAAGTTTATTGTGACCTATCAGTTTGGATGGGAGCTATTTAGTTGTATATGCTACAGAGGTCCGAGAAATTAGTAGCTTATTTAGGAGAAAAGAATATGAGAAGAATTTTAGATCGATCCCATAAAACTGAATAATCAGTTGCCGTATATACAGATAGATTGTCATGACTTAATTGATTCAGCTCGTCAAGTTGATCAGTTATATAACGGGTGATTTTTTAGAGGTTAGGATTTTCATGCAGTAGTATTTGACAGATCACGTGGGATGTCAGACATGGTGTCAAAGAGAAAGATGCTCAGTATGCTTTGACATTTCATCATGAATAGACTTACTAACGAGCAACGCTTGCAAATCATTGAATTTTATTACCAAAATCAGTGTTCGGTTCGAAATGTGTTTCGCGTCCGTGTCCGATGAGCGATGAGGCTCATTTCTGGTTGAATGGCTACGTAAATAAGCAAAATTGCCGCATTTGGGGTGAAGAGCAACCAGAAGCCGTTCAAGAACTGCCCATGCATCCCGAAAAATGCACTGTTTGGTGTGGTTTGTACGCTGGTGGAATCATTGGACCGTATTTTTTCAAAGATGCTGTTGGACGCAACGTTACGGTGAATGGCGATCGCTATCGTTCGATGCTAACAAACTTTTTGTTGCCAAAAATGGAAGAACTGAACTTGGTTGACATGTGGTTTCAACAAGATGGCGCTACATGCCACACAGCTCGCGATTCTATGGCCATTTTGAGGGAAAACTTCGGACAACAATTCATCTCAAGAAATGGACCCGTAAGTTGGCCACCAAGATCATGCGATTTAACGCCTTTAGACTATTTTTTGTGGGGCTACGTCAAGTCTAAAGTCTACAGAAATAAGCCAGCAACTATTCCAGCTTTGGAAGACAACATTTCCGAAGAAATTCGGGCTATTCCGGCCGAAATGCTCGAAAAAGTTGCCCAAAATTGGACTTTCCGAATGGACCACCTAAGACGCAGCCGCGGTCAACATTTAAATGAAATTATCTTCAAAAAGTAAATGTCATGAACCAATCTAACGTTTCAAATAAAGAACCGATGAGATTTTGCAAATTTTATGCGTTTTTTTTTTTAAAAAAGTTATCAAGCTCTTAAAAAATCACCCGTTACATATGTACTTACTTACATATTTTAAAGGGTCTTCGACGTTTCAATCTACGTACTACAAACCTACGAGTATAGTTTATATGATAAATTCCTATTATATTATATTTACTTTATAAGGTCATATACAGAAAGCATAATATATTAAATTGCATTCAATGACTTTTCAACATTTAATTTTAACTGTGTGAAGGACTTCTTCATTATTTACGAAACAAATAGAAAGCATACCACTGCACTTATCCGCAAGTACTTTCAACAATTTACAAAACAAATAAGAGTGCTTAAACGTTCCTTTGACATTTACACTATTTACATACATACATGTATAAGTATGTAGATATGTATGTTCGTTTGCTCATTTAAAAGTTATAACGACTGAAACTATCGATGAGTGTGAGCACTAGAAAAGCTCACACACAGAGATGTCTGCACAAACATATTAATTTAATTGTGTGCATTGCAAACTCTGGCTTTTGGCGAGAGCACCAATACGTAGAAATAGTGTGTAAATACTATGCCTGACTGTCTGCACATGGAGGCAAGTGAGCGAAAAATCAGTAAAACACTCATCCGGCTCGCCACCAAAGCCAATAACCTTGTTGTCGCCGTCTCCTGTCGCCTTTAACCGGTTCAAGCATTTTCGTTGCGCATAAATAAATATTCCGTTTCTTATGCGAGCGCTTTATGGATTTGTAGGCATGTCTACTTGGCATTCGTAGTATCCTTGGCCATCACACAACGAGGCAATTGGCTTTGTGTGTGTTTGTATTTTTTTTGTTGTTTCTCTGTCTCTGTTGTCATTTTGTTGACGTTTTTTTTCGGGGTCTTCATGAGAGCGACTTCGACCTCAGTGCGCTTATAATATATACTACACATTTAGTATATCTTATGGCGTATATACATACATACATTCTTTTCGCTTAAATTTCGCGCAATTTTCTGGCTGCTTGAAGCCACAATAACAACAATAACGTCAGCTCGTCGCCTTTTCACAAAGGATGTGCTCTATTAATTTCATTAAATTCGCCATCAATTTTGTTTATGTTGAGTATTTAACAGCGGCACATCAAAGTTTTATTCATGCGAAAATTTTGTAAATATGTGCTTATGTGCTTACATATTTACTCACCCATAAATGGGCTATATATAAACTTAATACTTATATCTTGTGACTTTCTTGCGGAATTTTGCGTCATAAAATATTTAATGTCTGACGATTTTATGAATTTTCGTCGAAGAGATAAAGCAATTAAGAGACAAAGGCAACAGAAAAGTATTAGAAAAGTTCAAAGAGCAAAATTAGCATTAATATAAACATTCGAAAATTTGCGTCGGATGACAAAAGTATATACATTTTTAAATGCTCTTAGCTTTCGTACTGTTTCCGCGAACATTTCTTAACTTTTTTGTTCGGTGGGTGATTGTTTCGTTTAAGACACGCCTTAGCCCAAACTTCTGCTGACAAAGTTTTTATATTTTTGTTTTTCAAATTAAGGGTTATGAGTAAATTATGTATTCTTATCTGCAAAGTTTTTTAGAAGATAATTTCAAAGCGTGTTAGCCTATTTGTAATAAGTGAGTTGAAAATTTGTGGCAGATGCCTAGAGGCAGCTAGAAATTCGGTAGCTGTTTTCCAATGTCTGATGTATTTTAGCAGTGTTAAGCTAGACATCCAGCTCCCGATTTGGGATATCCGAAACGCTTTTGCTTGTTTACAAAATTGTCTTCAAAATATTTATAAAATATATATTTGGACAACACTTTCACATATCCGATTACAAATTATTAATATCGCTTTCAATATAGACTCCTACATCTATACAATGTGACAAAAAAGTCCCCAGAGATTATAAATAAAACGCAAAATATTAAATTATTCGACAATATTTACTCTGTCGCCTTCAAAGGCTTGTCAGCTTTATCAGAACTAGTCGAGCAATAACGCGTTTCATACTAAAGATTTCCTAAAAAATCATTCGAACGAACTCGTGAGAGATGTCGAGCTCTTTTGCCATTTCTTTAACACTTGGTTAACGATTTTCAAGCACCATGTTCTTCACTTATTTACAATTTTCATAAGCTGAAGAAGTCAAAGATCGTTCAAACGAGGCATGTCTTCAACGATCTCTCAATCGTCTTTGTACCACTTGTAGGCTTTTTCAACATTCGCAATTCGGTTAGAAAAAAATTTGTAGACAAATTCTTAATTTAGCTGGGATAGCCTTCAAAGAACTTAGATTTTTTAGTTTTATTTCATTTTTGGAGCGTAATTCGTTTAACAGTTTCGATGAAAATTTTTATCTTTTTCGGTAAAAGTTCACACTTCATACCCAAAAAATTTATCAAAATATGTTGAGCGGATCCAAAAGATATATTGAAATGCTCTGATATCTCTCTGATAATAATGATTTAGCAATACTCCTTCCTTAACTGTTCGTTGTTATTCTCATTAATAGAGCCAGATTGATCACTCGCAAAACGCAATTTTTCGAGTTTTTTCGAAAATTTTCATCCAGTTATGGAAAACATACTACATTATATTGATGTGACTTATACGCTGCTATATTTGTTCGAAACAGAACAGAATTGAGAGATATTAGTTTATAGTCGAATCCTCACTGGCTATAATTTACTTGTCCATACGAGGTGTGTTCAAAAAGTATCGCGAATCGTAACTGACAGTTTTCATCGATTGCAGGGGCGTTGTGCATCATGAGTTCTTGCCACAGGGAAGAACGGTCAATAAGTAATATTACCTGCAAGTTATGCGCAATTTGCGATAAGCAATCCGCCAGAAACGCCCGGATTTGTGGAAGAACAAAAATTGCCTCTTGCACCACGATAACGCCCTTGTTCACACACATCGTTGCTTGTGCGCGACTTTTTGGCCAAAAGCAACACACTAATGATGCCGCAGCCACCGTATTCCCAGATCTGGCCCCCTGTGACTTTTTCTTGTTCCCTAAACTGAAGAGGCCCATGAAATGACGACGTTACGCTTCTCTTGACTCTTGCTAAAGACGGCATCGAAGAAGGAGCTGAAGAAGATAAAAAAATGATTTTTTGAAGTGCTTCGAAGATTGGAAAACTGTTGGCACAAATGTATAATATATCATGGGGATTACTTTGAAGGGGACAAAATAGATATTCATAAATAAATAAATAATTTTTGAAAAAACTCAAAATTCGCGATACTTTTTGAACACACCTCGTATGTACAATGCGAAGGTGCAACAGTCTATAAAATATAATTTCATTAACACTTTGTCCACCAAATTAGAACGACTGTGTTGTGCTATTATCGATACAATTGTTCAAGCTAATTGATCTGTCGTTGTAATATTTATTAGAAGGTGTATTACATCTCGGTACTCATAAAACACACACATACATACATATATGTATGTGTAACAAAAGAGTGTATTAATGTGTTGTGGAACTTGTGCACAAAAGAAAATGTGTAAACAATTTCCCGCATGTTCGCATTAGTACAAATAACGGACGTATGTATTTGTATGTGTGTTTGTGTATGAGTGAACATATTGTAGTGCATATGTTAACCGACATGCGTGCCAGAGATTTGACTTCCATATTTGTTTGAGATATTGGTAAATACATACATATGTTGATATCAGCATAAAATCAGCTGCACACATATGCATTTTGAGAGCAATAAAAGGTTAATGTTGTTGCCATGAATAAAATAAACGAGTTGGCCATTTGTGTGCATACATAATATGAATGTACATATTTGTATGTACAGATGTTTTGATAATGAAAAAAAAATTATGGCGCCATGTAAAAGATAAATGATTGTAGTAAAGTGATCATATTTACTTATACACATCTATATACATTCGAACATGGCTAAATCAACTCAGCTCATCAACATAATATTGGATAGTCGAAAAAGTCTTTTCGTATTTTGACAATGACCAATCACATTGTGTCATACCATTTATTGTTGCAAAGGTGAGATTTTACGCTTCAAAACCAAAAAAGTAAATTCGGAGACGTTTAAAAAGAGTAAGAGCTGTTCAAAAATTAGAAAAAATAATGAAGAAATTCGCTATATTTTGAAATTTTTGTATAAAGGAGGGAAGAATTCCACGCAAACCACCAACGAAATTTGTGAAATTTACGGAGACGATCCTGTATCAGTTTGTGTTGCACAGCAATGGTTCGATCACATCTGTTTCGGAAATTTCGATGTGAAAGATGCATCTCGCTATGGTCGAACAATTGTTGAAAAAGTCGCCGAAATTATGTAAAAGATTGACCAGGACCGTCACATAAGCAGCCATGACATTGCTTAGGAACTTAACATTCATCATCAAATTGTGTTGAGCCATTTAAAAAAGGCTGGCTACAAAAAGAAGCTCGATGTTTGGGTGCCACATGAATTGTCTGTAAAAATTTTAATGGACCGAATTAACTTCTGCGATTCTTTGCTGAAAAAAAAAAAATGAAATCGAAACCATTTCTGACGTGAATGGAAACAATAGACGAAAAGTGGATCAAATACGACAAAAATGTGCGAAAAAGATCATGGTCCAAGCGTAGTGAAGCTGAACAAATGGTCACAAAGCCAGGATTGACGCCTCTAAAGGTTATGCTGAGTGTTTGGTGAGATTGGAAAGGAATCAACCACTATGAGCTGCTCTAGTCGAACGATGGAGTATTCATTTTACTGTCAACAACTAATGAGATTGAAGCAATAAATTAAAAAAAAAAAAAAAAAAAAAAAAAAAAAAAAAAATGGACAGAACTGATTAACAGAAAGGGCTTCGTCTTCCATGAGGATAACGCTTCACCCAAATAGTGTAAGCTAATGTTGCCACTCAGCAGATTGTGGGGTTTATGGGTTTAGAAACCAACTGATGGAATTGTGAAATTATATTTGGTTATAAAAATATTTCATAAATCCTTATCGAAACTCAAATAATCATTAGTCCGATTAAAATACTCAACCCTACTCAGCAATCCATTCATCCAAGTGATTCACATAACCTCTAGATATTGCGCGTTTTATATTTACTCAATTTTTAATTGCAGCTAAGAAGTATACTTTCGGATAGAGGTATGATTTCGAAGCTAAAATTTATGACATATTAAAATCAAAAAAATTTTATAAAAGCTTCTTTGATACATTTATTATTTCAAAGCGCCATAAGTAGATAATTGAAAACACTTTTCTGAAATACAATTCAATTATAATTAAATTTTGACGTCAACATCTACAAACGTACGCCTGCATTTTCACATAATCCTATTATTTTACTCGAAAAAAACCTTCTGCACGCATAATAAATTTCTCTGCATTACTTTATTGCACTCGAGCGTTCGATATGCATCAGCAATTTACTGAGCTTTGTTCAGCGTTTAGCTATAAAAATGCTATTATTCTTAGTACACACATACATATGTGTATGAGTACGACAATATAATAATGATGGCAATTGAGATATTAGATTAACGATCATTTGCTGCTTTGTTGTTATGAATTGGTCATAAGAAAGGTTGATTATGATGTCAATTGTAAGCTTTTTTATTAACATTATATATTCTTTATTTTTCTAATGGCATAGTACCAAGTTCTTTATGTATATACGTATCTCATTAAATATTCTGGTGTTACCTTTAACTTAATACTTTGAATAATTGTAAAACAGAGGCGCAATCTGAAGGTTTGAATAATAATAATTGGTTAATTATGAAAATTCAATAATTTTGTTACAACAAGTCTGAATTGATTGCAAAAAATGTGGAGATGAATTATAAAATTGTTTTAAAATAAATTAAATCTACAGTTCATTAATATATACAGGGTAGGCCATTTAAAGTTGACCCATTTGTTTCTAAAAAAAAAGAACAAAAGAAAACAATGTTTTTTGTTTATTTCAAAAATAATTTATTTTGGTCCAAGGGGATTTGTTTCAGCTAATATTTAAAAATTAGATCGCGTAAATGGGCACCTTTAGCTTTGACAGCTAAATGCACTCTTTTTTCGGCATTTTCCATGACTTTGGCCAATGTTTCGGATGATATGGCGGCTGTTTCACGTCGAATGTTGGCTTTCAGTTGAGCTAAGGTCTTTGGCTTATTAGCGTATACCTTGGATTTCAAATAACCCCACAAATAAAAGTCTGGTGGCGTCAAATCTGGTGATCTCGGTGGCCAGTCAACATCACCATTTTTTGATATCAATCGCCCGGGGAAAAATGGTCGCAATAAATTGATTGTTGGTCGAGCTGTATGGCATGTAGCCCCGTCCTGTTGAAACCAGAAGTTATCCATGTCATTTTCGCGAATAATGGGTATCACAAAATCCGTTATCATGGCTCGATAACGCTCACCATTGACTGTTGTCGTGGCTCCATCATCGTCTTCGAAAAAATACGGTCCGATGATCATATTCGCGCAAACACCGCACCAAACTGTTACTTTTTGGTCGTAAAGAGGCTGTTCTTCAATTAATTGAGGATTTTCGGTGGCATAAAATCGGCAATTTTGCTTGTTTACGCCTCCATTCAACGAGAAATGTGCCTCGTCTGACATGATGAGTTTTCGCCAAAAGTCAAGTTCGTTTTCAGCCATTTCGATGGCCCATTTGCCAAAATTAAGGCGTCGCGGATAATCAGCTGGGTTTAGTTTTTGTGCCATTTGAATTTTATATGAAAACATCTTCAAATCTTTATGAATTATGCGTCGGAGAGTGGTGCGAGAGATGTCTAATTCCTGAGAGCGGCGATAACTCGATGTCGATGGAGTCTCCTCAATACTGGCTCGTACAGCTTCGATATTTTCATCAGAACGTCTTGTGCGTTGTCTGGATGCATGACTGGCATTACTGAGATTACCGGTGTTCACAAATTTTGCGTATAAAGACTTAATTGTGTTCTTAACTGGAGCACTTTTCACTTTATTTTTTTTGCGAAACGCACGTTGAGTTAACACAATTGAAAAGTTATTTTGATCAAAAGCTGAACAATTTCAGCGCGTTCTTTTGGAGTGTACTGTTCCATGGTATAAATTGTCTTCGAATGACGCTTCTAACGCGGTATGACATTAGCCGATTTGTCAGCGCTGTTAAAAGTTACAGCGTTGCCAGATGGGTCAACTTTAAATGGCCTACCCTGTACATACATATATATATTCAAAGAACGTTCCAAAGTAAACAGGACTTTTTGAATCTTCAAATTTTATTTTAAAATTGGTAAACTTTTACCGAAACGTTTCAATTGATGAAACAAGTTTATGACGATGATTGCCTATCTCGTAGCAGATCATACAAGTTGTTTCAACGTTTTCAAAGTGGTCGTGAGGACATAAATGACGATAAACATGTAGGCCTATAAAAATCCGCGATCACCGGAAATTCCATCGAAACTGTGCGTAAATTCATCAAAAATCAGCCTAAATCACCATAGAAATTTACAGAAAATAGAATTGAACATCTCCAAAAGATCAATTTATTGCATTTTGACCGAACATTTGGGCTTACGAAAGGTGTGTGCACGGTTTGTTCCGCACAAATTGACTGGCCACCAAAAATTGCTCAGAATCGAACATTCGAAGGACAATTATTTGACCAATATGGCACTGTGCGATCTTCCTTTTCGGAAAAATGTATTTGCCCTTGAAAGAAAAGCGTTGTGCAGACGTAAAGGCCATTTAAAAGGCTTGCACCAGCCAACGAGCTAAACCACTCGTTCGACATGCGTTTGGACCGTGCAAAAAGCTGTATTGAAGCAGAAAGAGACTATTTTGAATAAAATGAATTGAATTTGCCGAAAAAACCATTTGTTCTGTTTTGTTTTTTATGTCCTGTTTACCTTGGAACGCACCTTGTATTTTGGTGCTTGGTTACGGCACTTTATAACTTTTCGGTTAATGGCGATTTATGGGTGTGGCAGTGGTCCAATAACGCCCATCTACAAACTCGAAATTATTTTGTACTAAGGAACCTGCATCCAAGTTTCATCAAGATATCATAATCAAGAAATTTTACTCAAGTTACAGCTTGCACGGATGGACGAGAAAAACAGCCTAAACCTATATGTAAGTCAAAACACAGTAGTTAATGCCCAAAATAGGCGAAATATTGTAGGTAACGACAAATTGGCGGACGGCCTAAACTCTTGATAGACTCTGATGCACGTTTAATGGAACGAGAAATGTGAAAAAACAGTTCGACGACATCAAAAAAGGCTACATAAATGTTAAACAAACCAGTTAGTGAATGAACTGCGCAATGAGCTCTAAATAGGATCGATTTGAAATCAGCTATAAGGGAAAAACCCGGCTTTATCAACCAAAAATATTAAATCGCGTCTAGCTTTCTGCAAACAGTACAAAAATAGAGCTTAGAGGACTGGGAATGTCTGATTTGGTCGGACGAAGTGAAGATTAACTGATTTCAGTCTGATAGGATAAGTTATTACTGACGCCGTCCTAAAGAAAGTATCCAAAGGCATCATGTGAGGCAAACCATAAAACACGGAAGAGCCAATTTGATGGTATGTAGTTGCTTTACATGGTGGCATATTGGACCTCTTGTAAATATGACTGGTAGAATGAAGAGAGAGGACTACCTAAACATTTTGCAGACTTCGTAGATTTGAGCGTCTACCCTGAAGAACTTCCGCCAAAGTAATTAAAAAGAGATTATTTCAGCAGCATTTTCAGCTAATGCAGTGGTTGGTAAAATTCCCTGATCTCTCAATCCAATTTTCAAGCCACTGAAGTTATTTAAAACTTCTTAATTTTAAGCAATTTTATAAATTAATTGAAGAATTAAATATATTTCGTTTTATTGAATTTAGTAAAGTACAAAACAAACATTTGCTCGGTTTGGCACGCTACTATATATACATATGTACTTATGTATATAGCAATATATTTTCATTTACATGCAACACAACATCACAAGGGAGCTTTATCATGGTTGACAATCTCCTTTTATGTAAACAAGCCTCACAATGATAAACTTCGTAACTTTGACACGAAGCAATTAGTCAATAACATGTCAACGTTGGTTGAGTTTGTCAAAATTTGACACTTCGACATAAGCTTTGATGTTATTCATGCCTGCAAATCCTTTGTGTTTGCTAAAGACTTACAAATGCATTCATGTACATATATTGATTGCTTTGGGAGATAGTTTAAAATGTGGATTGACACAGTGAACTGAGAGGTCTTCCCAAGATGGAAGGTTGAGCTTTGTAAATCATGCTTTCTGCAAAGGATTATTTTCGTCTATGTGCTAAAGTACTTGAAATCAGATTTTATAGCACCCCGAGCTGGCGATTGGGAATTTCACAGGCAATATTTTGGTATAAATTTAGCAGCTTTTGAAGGATTTTGTTAGAAAAACATTAAACTTTATAAAATTTGTGTCAATTTTCAAACTTTTCGAGAAAATAAAAAAATGGTTTAAGAATATTATAATTATTTTTAGAGCTAAGCCACACGCCTTAATGACTGTATTACTAAAATTTATTTCCAAACATGATAAAATGTGCGCTCATTTCTCTCAAAGAGTAAGTTTGCCTTACAAAATATAAATTTATGTAAATTAGTGCACTTACGTCATGCTAAGTACCGCTGCTTTCACAACACATCACATTAAAAACATGTGTGCACTATATGTGTAAGTGGACGTACATTCTTCATGAATACTTGGCATTACAAAGGCATCCAACAGCTGAACTTGTTGTTTTTGTTAATAAGTGCCGACCTCGATGCGGCGACAAAACCTTTTAATTTCATGCAAATTAATGTTTGCACGCACACACCCCCGCACTCACTTTGTGGTAGCGTGAATTCATTGTTACTTGTTGTTCTCACCGCTCAAATCCACGCCTGCAACAACACATTGCTTAAGTAATTATGTTTGCCTGCGCGGGTTGTTAGTCGTATGTAAATCTAGATAAAGCCATTTTTATGCGATTCGCGCTTTAAAACTAAATAATGCTATCAGCGTTCAAAATTATGTAGAATGTATAAAATTTTAGAAATTTTATACTTGAAAATAGATTATTGAGTTTAATAATAAAAATTTTCAGTGTAATTATTTTACAGTAATAACTTTAATCGAGTATTTAAACTAATTACTTGCGGAAAATACTCACGAAAATTTAAATTAAGGCATCTAATAAAAAAAATATATATATGTGGCCTGGTCTACGAAAAGGGGGCTTAGGTGTCAAAAAAAAAAAATAAATAAATAAAACAAAAATTGAAAAAAAAATAAATAAATTAATAAATTTTTTGACCCCTAAGCCCCGTTTTCGTAGACCAGGTCACAAATATTACAAAAATTAAATTGAAGCCTTAAATATTTTATTGTTTTTACATAAAATAGCTCCTCAAAATCGACACTACCATATTTAGGTCTCCAAATTATTTCAGATCAGCTATCAGCCCTTAAAGCAACAAACAAATTAAATTAGTATCCTTTGCTGTTAATGATGACTTCTACTAACAAAATCATATAGCGAAGCTTTCCTCTTCGTAATAACTAATTAACTTTTTAACTTGTTAGTTAAGAAACTTTGCCAAGTCTGTCAGCGCCTTGTAAATTGCTTTGGTATATTTACGCGTTGTATTTGTATGTATGTATAGATGTATATTTTTATACTTAATATTATTCATTTCTTTTATTCAACGCTCAACTTCCTTTAACTTTCCAACTATGTGAATAAGATTTCGTGAGCGGCAGCAGAAGATAGCTTCAACAAAGCTGATAATTTCACTTGAAAAGTTGCGAAATTGATGGTTGTGAAACTTATTATTTGCATGAATGGGATACAGGGTGGGATATCCTTTGAACTTAAAAAAAAATCATGCACTATTTGTATGAAAAATACTTTTAAATTATGGTTTGGCTCTTTTCAAAGGATTGATTGAAAGAAATGTAGCATTAAAGGGTATAAAAGGATTTGTATTTATTCGGTCAATTTATTAGGCAGCTATACGATATGTGCTTTACGCTTTAATACACAAAGACCGATCAAAATCAAGCCACTGACTGATCTTTTTATGCCCTCTATGCTATAAGAAATGCATCTGTAAAGAATAACATAACTTTGGTGCAGCCTAAGTTAAACAATTATTCGTTTACTTTGCGTACTATATCAGCGGTTGGAGAGAAAAAATGGTGGAAAAATTTCAACTCGATATCTCAAAAGGTAAGGATGGGCTAAATTCGGCTAAATTAGGCCAAATTGCTAATAACATGCCACATACTAAAAAAATATTCATTGCGTTTCACATACGGTCACCAATCATACGAGATTTGACAATTAAGTAATGAGACTGATTTTATTGCTGCGCTTGTGGTAAACCTGTAACCTTTCTCTTTTTTCGGCATCCCTCAACTCTCCATTGATATATGTACCATCGCTCTAGCTTGTTTAGTTCACTTGCTGCGTCAAGTTGAGTAGACGTGTGTCTCTAGTACTCGTCACGAAATCAAGGGTAACGCGTCGAGATAAAATTTTGCGCCAGATTGGGCGAAATAGCTTCGGAAACGTACGCTAAAATTGTAAGAGTGTATGGTGATAGTACTCTTAGTCGTGCCCAGGTGTTGCGATGGCACAAGGAGTTTAAGAAGGGGCGTGAAAGCGTGGAAGACGAGGTGCGGAGTGTTAGACTTTATTGCCTTTTTTGATAGCCGTGAAATCGTCCACAAAGAATTCGTTCCACCGGGGAAAACTGTGAATCAAATCTACTATTGCCAAGTACTTGAAGGATTGCGAAAACGAGTCAACAGGGTGCGCCCAGACATCGTTCGTAACTGGATCCTTCATCACGACAACGCGCAGTGCCACACCGCCCTCAGCGTGTCCCAGTATTTGGCCTCTAAAGGGATCGCCGTGTTGCAATAGCCGCCTTATTCGTCCGACATGTCACCGTGTGACTTTTTTTGTTTCCTAAAACAAAATCATCGTTTAAAGGAACCCGTTTTGAGTCGATTACGGACATCCGGGCGGCCGTGACGAGGGTACTCGCGGCTATCCCAGTCAAAGCGTTCCAGAAATGTTACAAAGCATGGAAGACGCTCTAGAATCGCAGTATAGCTGTCCAAGGGGACTATTTTGAAGGTGATGGCAGAGTTGTAGAATAATTTTTAAATAAACAGTTTTTATGGAATCAGTCTCATTACTTAATTGTCATACTTCGTATAGAGTAAAGCCAACCAGATGTTCGGAAATTTTGAAATTTGTTATATGGGGGCTAGGTCAAGTTTTCGCCCAATTGTATCTATTTTAAGCTCAAATATGCACTGTTATAAGTAAAACATCCTCTCAAAATGGTTTGCCCTCAGTTGCGTTATGCTACTCCATCCCTTGTGCTGAATTACAGTGCACAAAACTATTATCCTCTATATCAACATGTTGCAAGACTTGTTAAAGTTATATATACATATATATACATACATAGATGTTGCAGAATTTATGACAAACCGAATGCATTCTATTCGGGCTATTAAAAGAGTTCATATAGCCACAAGGGTAGTCAAACTAGTATACTGAATCAGACAACTCAATATAAAAATATGGAATATATGAAATTGAAATACAAATAAAAATATGTTTACCAGTTTTCATATCGCATACTATTTATTAGCAATGCGTCTAAGAAAAAAATTGTCAATTATTGAGTACACCATACCAGTAGCGAATTTAGAGAGAGAAATGGGAGACATGTGAAACAAGATGGGTTCAACGGCACGATGCACTTAACCAATTTGACGTACAATGGTCGTCGATCGTCAAAGCTCTGACAAAAATTAGTTGCTGGAAAAATAAGGAAACAGAGGAAAAAGCAACGATAGTCAAAGCAGCTTGGTGCAAATTTCAGTTTATAACAGGGGCTTTTTGCCTGAGTGATATTCTATCTCCCAACGCAGGATAACTCTTGCCAACAGGTGCTACTTCGGACTAAGTAGGCAATTGAGAAGCAAAGTTCTCTCTCGACAAACAAAAACCAAACTATATAAGTCACTCATAATTCCCGTCCTACTATATAGTGCAGAGGCTTGGACGATGTCAACAACGGAAGAGTCGACGTTGCGAGTTTTCGAGAGAAAGGTTCTGCGAAAGATTTATGGTCCTTTGCGTGTTGGCCCCGGCGAATATCGCATTTGATGGAACGATGAGCTGTACAAGATGTACGACGACATTGACATAGTTCAGCGAATTAAAAGACAGCGGCTACGCTGGCTAGGTCATGTTGTCCGGATGGATGAAAACACTCCAGCTCTGAAAGTATTCGACGCAGTACCCACCACGAGAAGCAGAGGAAGAGGAAGACCTCCACTCCGTTAGAAGGACCAAGTGGAGAAGGACCTGGCCTCGCTTGGAATATCCAATTGGCGCCACGTAGCGAAGAGAAGAAACGACTGGCGCGCTGTTGTTGACTCGGCTATAATCGCGTAAGCGGTGTCTACGGCAGTAAAGAAGAAGAAGAAGATATTCTATCTCTAACTCATTCCCTCAGCGTGACTCTTCAGAACGAATCGATCGATCTGGCAAACGCATCAAATATGATAGATATGCTGCTTGTAACGTTCCGAAATCGAAGTCAAAAAGCTAAGGAACACTTTCGATCCATTTATTCAGATACGAAAAAAACAAACTGAACTGAAGTTGACGAAGAAAAAACAATAATCTGCGACCGACAAATAAAACACGAAAATTTCTGCGTGAGAACTTACGAAGAATACTACAGGGTCTCAGTGTATATTTCTCTGTTGGATAAAATCGGCGAAGATTTGAAGACGCGCTTTTCTAGAAAAGTATTGGATGGATTTCAACTGAGTTTGCTGCTTCCAGAAAAATGATGTGCTTTGTAAATCAAAGAAACGGAAAAGCTTATTGTCTGCTTGATAGATATATTTAAAGGTATGTCGGATTATGACAACGTCGTGCGACGTTTGAAGCTCAAAGGTGAACTTGATCACTGGTTGTGCCATTAGGGGCAAAAGCAAAAGTCAAAATACAATAAGTTACTGACTACTACATAGGAAACGTTAAAGAACTGATGTAGACCTATGTGTACACCATAATTCACACTTTTCTGCGCATATTCTGCGCACTTCCTGTGCCGAGTTCTGAACGCTTTTCGACACTTCGCCGCATGACAACGTGGCAGAGGACGAACATGTTTCAAGGTAGATTGGTCGACCTTGCGTCACTGTATACGCATCATGACATTGAAGTCATTGCAGAGAAGTTCTCAAAAGATTTTCAAAACTTGGCCCACTTCGTTTTATTTTTTTCTATTCAATACATGTACTGCCTGCAGTATTATAAAAAGAGCGTTCCAAAGTAAACAGGACTTAAAAAAAAACAGAACAAATGTTTTTTCGGCAAAATCAATTTATTTTATTTACAATAGTCTCCTTCTGCTTCAAAACAGCTTTTTGCACGTTCAAGCCTTTTGAATGGCCTTTACGTCTGCATAACGATTTCCTTTCATGGGAAAATGCATTTTTCCAAAAAAAAGGAAGTCACACGGTGCCATGTCAGATGAAAACGGGGAGTGATTAAAGGTAAAAATGTGATTTTTGGTCAAAAAATCGTCCATCGAATGTTGGATTCTGCGCAATTTTTGGTTGTCAGTCAATTTGTGCGGAACAAACCGTGCACACACCTTCCGTAAGCCCAAATGTTCGGTCAAAATGCAACAAATTGATCTTTTTTAGATGTTCGATTCTATTTCCATGAATTTCAATGAGGATTTCGGGTGATTTTTGATGATGAGTTTCGAAGGAATTTCCTGTGATCACAGATTTTGATTGGCTCACATGTTAGTCGTCACATACATATGTCCTCACGACCACTTTGAAAAAGTTGAAACCACCCGTGCACTCTGCTACGGGATAGGCAATCATCGCCATAAACTAGTTTCATCAATTTAAAGGTTTCGGTAAAAGTTTTACCAAGTTTAAAACAAAATTTAATGCTGGCTCTTTATTCGAAGCTCATTTTCGCATCGATAACATAAACATACTGACATTTAAAACGCGATAATTTCACTTCTGGACAATCGATAAAGATAGCAGATTCCACCAATCGACATATAGATGGCGCCATCAGGGGGCGCTAGATTTAAAAAGTCCTGTTTACTTTGGAACGCACCTTGTACATTGCAATAAAGTATGTCACCCGCACGTCTACGATTTATATTGTGTTTTTTTCGATTTAGTAGGGTTGTTATATAACTGCAGACTTCTATATTTAATATAATAATATTCATGTTTCAAGTAAATGTTTATTTCTCCCAAAACAACCATTTCAAGATCCGCCCCTGACTATAATGACACCTTTAAAAGATATACCATATTTCATATTGCACAGCTTCACCAAACGTATCGCGATTTAACTTGGAAAATTCTTGAAAGCTTGTTTTACATAGTGTAAAAAAAATTATCTTAATAAGAATTTATCTTAGTCGAAAACTATGAAATCATGCTAATTAATGCTTTGAAAAATTAAGCTCAGAGCAAACTTTTTGTTGTACTTTTTTATATAATTAAAGACATTAATATCATTCAACTTCACTTTGTCCACCTCTTTGTACAACTTTAGTGTTGCGATTATTAATCTCAATAAAGCATAATTTCAAATTTAAGTTTATGCTCATTTTTCACACCACTCTGCACACAAAAAATATGCAAATGCGGCCACTCTAACACCGTAGCCGGCCACCAACTGCCAGCCACGGCCAAGAAATCGCAGATTCTTAGTGGTAATTTACATATTTTTTAAACTTTTGCCACTACGCACTGCTGCACTGTGCGAAACTGACATTTTAATAAATACAAAGAAATTTATTCCGGCAAAATTGCAGAGCGTAAAGCAAAGTCTGTGGCAAAAGTGTTGAGGCAGAAGTAATTTAATATAATCAAGCATTTGAAAAATTTCCGTCTGCCACTTATTCGCATAAATAAAGAAGAGTGCAACAAATCAGTACACTTATGTGCGAAATGTTATGGGGAAAAGGGCTCATAAATTATTAAGCAGTGCCGAGATTGCACAACCAGTTGCAAGTGTTTGTTGTAAACGCGCTCGCAACGAAAGTGCGGTTAGTTGCAAGCTATCGATTTTTATGCACTTCGCACTAACATGCTTTCGTACTTTGCTGTGAGTGAATTTGTGGCACACATCAAATATGGAGCGTGTTCAAAAATGGCTGCAACACGCAACATCCTTTCGACTTGCACTCAAAGGACGCTCATAAAGCCTGCACTGAGCGTTGGCAGCTGAGCGTTTTATTATTTTTATAGACAAAACGTGTTTTTAATAGTTTTCGCAAGCGTCACTTTGCATTAAAATTCAATTATTTAAAGTTTATTTTGTATTTGCTTGCCTTTATGTTTGCTGACAGCGCAGCATAACTCATACGCCGTGGCGGACGCAGTGTGCAGTAATCCAAGCAGCAGCGGTGACGGCACGTCTCCAGCACGTAAACGCTAAGAATAGCGCAAAGTAGCACACAAATTCAATTTAAAATGGCGTTGTCTTCGGGGCCGCCGCTCCACTGCCTTTCGAGAATCTTTTCGCTCTCCCTTCGTGACAGTTCCTTGGAGCGCGTGCTCACATTTGAAAGCTGTTAGGCATTAAAATTTAATTGGAATTTTCTGCTTCGCATTCTTATTTTAGTTATATGTAACTGTAGCATAACGGCCGTTGACGGCTATTGTGCCCATCGGTTAGAGATTCCAGCTATCTGGCCGGACGCAATTGCAGCGGAAAGCTGGGAATTACATAATAAACGTCGAAGTGCAAAGCTGAGTGTAAATTAGCTTGCCAAGCGGCGATTATTCTAATAAATAACAAACGCTTAAACAACAGTTAGCGCATAAGTATGTGTGTGCACGTTTGAGACTCGATGCTGCTGCTGTTTTAGTTTTGTTTGTGCAGATAATTAAGCCCAAGTGGCATGCGTAAATTCAACTCAACAATGACTATTAACGCAAGTACTAATTAAGTCTTTCTTAACTGTAGTGGCTTGTTATTGAATAGGTTAATTAATTGTAGCAAAGGCTGGCGATGTTAGAGAAAAGTTTCCAACGTGCAATTAAGCAATGGTTAGGGACTTTTATTGGAGATATTTATTTCTTTATTTGCAACTATTTTGAACATATCGGTTATTACTAATATTAAATCATAAAAATTAAGTTGTTATAATTCATCTGATTTCAGATAGTCATAAAATTTTCAATAAAATTTTTCACCTTGTACTTTAAAAGCGAGGGTAATGTGTATTCTTTCATTTCTTGTATACTTCGTCGTTAACCTGGATATCAACAGGCATGACGCCTGGCTTTTACTTCAGCAGCATCGCTTGATAACTCTTAATTCAGATAGCATGTGCCTATCTGGCGGAGGCTTTAATGCCTGTCGCTTAGATCCATATTGGAGCCGCATAAGTATAATACAACCCATCTTATTTCTTTGCAAATAAAAGTCGCAGGCTATAGCGCTCGCAGCTTTTATATGCTATCATTCTTGATAAGGCGTTTAAGGCTTTATTTGCTTTATCATTGTATTTTAGGGGAACCTTAAATTTAAGCCTTGAGTCTATTATTACCGCCAGATACCTCAGTTGTGGCTGTGGATGATGTACCTTATATCTGCTATTTTCAAGCCGCCAATAAAATTTGTGCAGTTTATGGACCCGATACAGTTCTCATTTCCACCGCACAACGATGGTTTCAACGTTTTCGTTCTGGTGTAGAGGTGGTCGAAGATACGCCACGCTCCAGAAGGCCTGTCGTCCAAAATTGCAATAAAATCGCTGAATTGGTCGAAAGAGACTAGCATCGTAGCAGCCGTAACATCGGTCAAGAGCTGGGCATTAGTCATCAAACCACTATAAAAAATTTCAATAAGTTCAATAAATCATTCAATAAAAATACCGCAAGACTTTTTTGACAACCTGATATTACCAGGGCTTCTGTCTTTTGCTCAGCCAGTTCTAAACACATTGAGAAGAGCCAATGGCGCAAACCGATTATGCACTTATTGCATTTGCTTCGGAGATATTTAGCCACTGCTGACACAATTAGGTCGCCTGCGTATGCAATTAATTTAACGGCTTTTGGGTTATTTAAATGGCTATCTGTCTGTATTTGTATAGGCAAACTAGTCCTTCGGTTTATGAGATATCGATCTAAAACTTAACAAACACATTTTTCTTAATAAGAACGTCCTCATTTGTCGGAATCGCCAATGGCCTATTGTCCAAGGTATCTCCGAATACATTATTTAGATCTAAACTTTATATCATACAGCTGTCTTACAAAATGACCAAAAAAAATCATTATAAAGATCTTCTTAAAGATATTTTTATTCAGTCTGTTCTCTCGATTGGCCATTCACTTTATTTATTGAGTCTAACATTTTGTGTTAAACATTTCTTATAAGAAACCTTCTGAGCTGCATATAATATTTCTATCTTTTCGTTACCACGATCTACGTAATATAAATAAAATAAAAATTTCGTTGATCCTATAAATTACACTTATATTTTTGATCAGAGTGATGTCGATTTAGTCATATACATCCGTCTGTGCGCGAATTAGCCTTTCAGGTCTTGAGAAATCGGTTGCCGTATGTTCTTTTCTCAGCAAAAAGCTGCATTACGCACTGAAAGATTCAAATTTAGTTTTAGTCCCTGTATGGTTTTTTTTTGTCAAGTTATCTTCACGTACCTCAGCATGTATTATAATCGAAGGCATTACAAAATATCTGACCGTATTGTGAAAATCGGGCCACTATATCTTATAGCTGCAATTACAGCTGACTGATTTCGAAATCAGAAAAAAGATCTTCATATACCATTTTATGGTTTTAAAAATGAAGTTGAGCATATCTTCGGTGTAGCCGTAGTTATATGTACTTCTTTTTCAGGTTGAATCACCTAAAAGCCCCGCTCAAATAAAGGACTATGTCGAGAAAAACAGAATAATTTGATTTGTTACATTTAATCTTTCAAATTCTTTGTTCAATTAATACGATTTATTATTCCTAAAATTTAAAATAATACATATTAATAGTTCTCCAATTTAAAAAAATTTTAAAAATATTTAATTAATACAAAAAACTATATAAGTCTCTAAGACAACCCCTTTTCTTACCTATTTACAGCTATGACTTGCAAATCAAGGCAATATAAAGCCTATCAAAAAATACTTAAACATAAGTGAGGACATTGCAACATGCAAAGTGTACGACTTGTCGATTTCTTTGACGACGCCAATGACAAATGAAAGAACAACAAACACGCAGAACTTTCCAAGGAGCCAAGATAAGTTGGACAGCATGGGCGGCGGCATTTACAGTCACAATAAAGTTTAACGACGCAGAGTCAAAGGTGAAAATGTTGATGGCCAAACTGGCATACTTAAAAGGCAACTGAGGCAAATATTGACACAGAAGAGGGTGGCTATGCTCAAAATGTTGGACTCAAGAACACGCAAGCCAATAAAAAATAATAAAAAGTGGCGATTCCATGAAAGAAAACAGGAAAAAATATCCTCGTTGTAGCACAAAGGCAAATGTCGCTATGAGTGGTAATTATCGCGTGTTGACAACACATCAAAGCGAAAGGCTAAATCAAAACAACGGCGAAATTGTGATAATAGTTAGAAGTGCTAGTAAAGTGCTGCAGCTGGTTAGTGAGACAGTGAGTAAGAGCCCGTTAGGAAGGTGTGCCTGGAGTAAAAGTGACGAATGGGTGGCCGCGCAGCGAGCAACATGCTGTGGCAACTACTACTATAGCTAAAGTGACATGCAACATGTTTAGTAAATAATAAATTATATTTAAGTGCATAATAGTAGCTACTTTTAATATAATATTCGGTGGAAAATAAAAATAGATAATTCTGGCTAAACAAAAATGTAGAAAAAAAATTAAACGTCACGACAGTACTAGAAAATAGCTTCAGTAGATAAAAATCGCAGAGCAAAAACAATAAAAAATCAGTGTGTATCATAAAAATAACGGCAAATATTAAAGCAGCGATTAATCAGCGTTGTCACGATAACATAAAGTAAGGCCGCAAAAGCAATAGCAACAAGTCGTCATAAGTGTCAGACAACAACAAATCAATGTTAGAACGTTAGTAAAGTGCATTCAAAATAGCGTTTAACAGTAGACACAACACCAATAACAACTCCGTTGGCAACTAGAACATTTCTGCACTTACTTACGCCCTCCTAAATAGTGAACAAGTATCACGGCGACGTTATCGCTAGCAACAAAATGTCATCGTCAGAGCAATTTGCAACACCGACTTCCTCAACAGGTGAGTTTTTGTGGCCAAATTGGCTGTCACTTCATTTTACACTTCCCTGCATACATATGTTTGCTTTTGTCTCGAATTAACTGTCAACTTCCGCCTTGTTGCTGGCTTTATTTCCGCTTCTGCATTCTGCGGAATTTGCAGCAATTTCATTTTGAATGGAGCACCAAGAAAGGATATGCAAGCATTTTGCATTTATGGAGACACAGCGACATCTCTTTTGTATTAATCTTTATTAGTGAGTACGGAATTGTTTGCTCTTCACAAGTTCAGTTGGTGGTTATTAAAACTTCGGACTTTAAGCTCTTTTATGGTAGTTTTGAAAGGACAGTTTGAAATTTAGTTTAACGAAAAAATTCCTGTACAAGAGCTCCTTTTACTTTAAGGCGTATAATTTGATTTTATGTGATTAGTTCAGGGATATCATCCGTTGATTACTAACGCGGCAATCACACTTCACTTTTTGGAAGTCCGAAAATATTCTTTGAAATATTTGGTTATAGGTAACAAACATATTGTTTAATAATTGAAACGAGAAAAAAAATTAAGTTTCTAATCTTAATTATACTTAAGGAAAATACAAAAATAGTTATTATGCCCTCAAGAGTATAAATCACCCAGAAAGATCTGTCAGATACCCTATGAAGTATATATATACATACATGAAAAGCATAACGAATTGAGTCGATTTAGTTATGTCTGTCTGCCTCTCCCTCTGTACATACGGAAACGATTTTCTCTGCTTTTGAGATATTTATTTGAAATTTTGCTTATTATTTTATATTTTACTTTTCCATCAAGAAATTGCCCATCCCGTAACTATAGCTTATAGCTATAAATTGCTATTACAGACGTATGTTTTTTGATTATATTTTTAAACGCATAAATACAATCATATTATCGATATGAAATTCGTTTTTCGAATATTTATGAATACATGTGATATTGAATAAATTTTAAATATTTATATATACATTTTTGTATATACTTTATTACATATGTACATAACAAAAAAAAAAATAGTTTAAATTGTATCTTTTGTCATCCAAAGCTTACATGCACATGTATTGTGACCATCAAATGTCTCAAATAGCATAGGCAGGGTCACAAGTCAATGTAACAGCCAAATTGTGGAAGCCCAAAGGTAGTAAATCTTAGAACAAAAACATTTTCAAGCGTACTTTCAACAAGCAGAGCAACCATCTTCACATGCAATGGCAAACGCAGAAAATTTTAAATTGAACAATTTTTTGAGATTTAAGAAGGGAAAACTGACAACCACGCAAACTCGCAAAAGGCAGAAAAAGTTGCAACATAGCCTTTGTCGTCTTATAATATTTGCCATTTCTAAAATTGCGCACAGCAAATTAGCGAATCTGTAAGCGCAAGGTTATTTAGCACTGAAAATGCTTAACTTTGTTATCCTCTGATGTATAATTGTAGTGAAACACGCTAATTTTTTGTGGTGAAACTCGCTCATCTCGAACAAGTAACCCTGTGAAAAGTTACGTTCTCTGCGTCGTGTATCTTATTTTTTATACACATACGTTCTCTGGTTTAGGCCTTTTTTGGATATGCGTTTTGATCGTATGTGTTGCGTAGCCCATAACACTGGCCTACACTCATTTTGGTGCCTTAGATTTTATACCTTATTTTAAATATATTTTATGAGTTGATACGAGAAAAAAAGTCACATTTTCTTTATCAGCTCTTGTTCGTAAGAAAGAAGAAAAACATACATATACTAGTAGCGGGAATGTGCTTCATCCTACCTACTATACCGAATACTGATGTGCACAGAGCTGCACCAAGCCAAACAATTTTTTTTGTAGGCCAAAGTAATATCATGCAAATCTGAAAAAGTTATTTTCCACAGTTTTTGACCAAGGTTGCGTTGTCTCTTACATTTTTGTTGCACATTTTTGGAAACAGACAAAAAAAAGGAGTCTCTTGTTTTATGTTATGAACGACAGAACTTTGGAGCCGCGTTTTTTTCTACTCATAACTCTGATTCTTATTTTTATATAGACGTTAACCTTGTGTCAATGACTTTTCTAACATACAATGGATTGTTGAAATCTCAAATGCCTCATAAAAATATATCAGACGGTTGCAGGAAATGGACGAAATCCTGAAATCATCATCTTTCAAATGCTTGCTGGGAGACAACGGATTTCTTGGACTACATATTTCGTTGCCGCATCATATGGTCAGGGTTTGCCTTGCTCACTATATCAGAAAATCTTTAAGTGAATCTACCGGTGTGGAGCTGTCAATTTTTTCCATCATATCCAAGGTTCTAGCGAAGTGCTAATTGCTTCCATTGTAATATGCGAACCGAAAGCGCTCTAGGTGAAAAATCAAGAAGATTCGATATCTTGATAGACTTACTATAATTCTATTCGACAGGACTGTCATCAGTACCGGCTCCTAATAAAGTGAACTAAAATTGTTTATATTTGACTTCAAAGGACAGAAACGAGATGGTAAATAGAAAAATTAGCGTTTGATATGTGAATCTATAAATATATAAAAAAATTATAAGAGAATAACAACTATTTCGGGTTAAGAACTTGATTCATAAGAGTCCGCTGGTAGCGACATGCCATACTGGATTTAAAATTCTATGATCAGAAATACTTTATTTTCTCAATCGACTGTTATTATATTTTAGTATATAGTACATATGTATGCATGCTATATGTTAGCTTCAGAAGGATGCACTCTAAAACGAGGTTAGCAATTTTTAAGAGTTTCCGCCACACTTAAAAGCATTCACGGCAGCCGACGCAACTTTGTTGGCTACTAATATTTGCAGCAAGAAAGAGTTAGGTGCTCTTTCTGTGGTGAAAACACTTTCGTATGCGTCACACACTTGACGAGCCGTTATGTATACGACAGAAGAATAACAAAACGCAGAAAATAACAATTTGTGTCGAATTTCTCCCAAAGGAGTTGCTTGCCGCCAAAACTGCATGAGCACATATTAAATTACGGGCATTCAAATATGCACATGCTATATATGGTAATATGGATGCGCACATGCATGGTATATATGTGTATGCACAAGCTCAACAGCGGCAACAAGCTGCTCTTGCTCTCGTTTATCCTTTGACATGCATGGCCAGGATAACAAATAACAAGCCAAGCAGCAGCTGAGTATACAAATGACTGCGTGCACATTCACCAAACCCATTCTGCTGATATTAACTATAAATGTTTGTGTGTATGTATATGTGTGGAAGTTGCTGAATTGCCGGTAATTTTCCTGAAAAATAACTGAGAATTGAAAAGGGGAAACAGAAGGGTAATCGCCTCCTATCGACGTAAAGAACGTAAATACTCACGTGCGCACGTAAGATAAGTTCACGCAAATAAAGTGGGTGCAATATAACAACAAAAACAACAAAAATAAAAACAAAAAAACTATATACCCCACACAGGTGCATTTTTTTTTATCATAAATGGGTATAAAAGTTGTAGTGATCCGATCTGAACAATAAGTTCATTGAATGTAGCGCTACCTCGGACAATAATCCAAGTTTTCAATACAAGAACCTTATTTGGTTTGATATTGGGCATACCGATAAATAGACAGGTTTTTTTAGATCGATTTCTCGATAAATACTGACGGTCTTTCTCCACTCCACGTCCATGCCTCTGCACCATAAAGAAGTACGGAGATGATGAGTCACTTATAGAGTTTGCTTTTTGTTCGTCGAGAGAGGACTTTGCTTCTCAATTGCCTAACAGGTGATACTGTTGCAAAGAGTTATTCTGCGCTGGATTTCGAAGCTGGCATTGTTGTTGGTGTTAATACTTGTTCCAAGTTATTTATTTCATCTGCGACTTCGAAGTTAAACTTCGGTTCAGGATACAAATACTGGTATTTACTTCACTCTCATTTAATTTTTTGCGGGTGTTATTGTGTTTCGCTTTCACGAAGACGAAATTGCGGTTGAGACCCATTCAAGTACAAATTGTCGCACATAATTTCTTATTTTCTATTTCATTTGCCTCACGCAATCGAGTGACAAGCGATGCGCGTATAAATGATGTAACGGTACTTATAGAGTTAATTAAAATTTACAACGTAACAGTATGATTGTTTTATACATATTTAGCTGGAAAACCGCAGCCAGCAATTGTTCGTGAGCTCAAACACCTCAATGTGAATAAAGTTTTTGTATATCGCACCATCACTCGTTGCAATGATAATGGTAGCATCGCAAAACGCTGGAGGTGGTCATCAAAAGACTGCAACGTCACATGAGATGGTCCAAAAGGCCCATGATCTCACACCAAAGCAGCAACAAATAAGACTTGAGGGAGCGAAGCAGTTGCGTCTCATATCGAGCAAAAGTGAATTGGTCCTGAATTTATGATTATTTTCACACATTTTGTACTTTAAAATAAATAAAAATAATTTTCCAAACCGAATTAATAGTTTTTTTTAATTAGTTACACTTCCGGACTCTTTCACCTAGTAGAAATTTAGTTTTAGATTTCATCTACGCAGAAAGCAGGAATCACTGCAGTAGTGAAGGATCTCATATTCTGGGCCATCGGAGCCGTTTAATACGAAAATTATTTTTTCTTCAAATTTTATTTTTTTGTATTGTGGATTAAAAAAATAATGGCAAGATCATTCTAGTCTTTCTACGTAGTCCATTTTGCAACCGTTGGTATATGTATATGTTTATAGGAAGTAGGAATCGTTACCCAAACATAACTATTGAAATCTCAATCCGTGGGAGGACGTAGTCTGATTTACCATCCATCTATCATCAATCATCTTTCCTGTTCCAACCTCCTAATTCCTTTTTCCTTAAGACGTTTATTGGCAGGGGCTTCAACATGAGCCCATCAGATAATATATATAATAGAAGGTAACCACTCACAAGCCACACAAGGTCTATTCTTCATTGTCCTACTAGAAGTTTACTTCACTATTTTACAAGCATATGAATACATCTAAGCCCCATTTATTTATTGTTGCTATGAAAAACGATTTTATTGAGCGCATCAGTCGGAAATGATATAATCTTTACTGGCGTAAAAACTGCTTACGCGGTTGTAGCCATTATTCTATTTATTTTCATAAAATTATCGTGTTTCTTTAATGCTAGCCATTCAGTTTGCTATCGATATGAACCACTAGGTATTTAGCGGAAAGAGATAGATAAATTGTTGTACAACCGAGTGGGGTAAGATTAAATGGTATTTTTTTTATCTGAAGTACTTATAAAAAAATATTAGGCTAGTCGGAGGTCCATTAACTGTTATAAACTATTTCCCTTACCTTTGTTCAAATTTAAATAATATTCATGCAGTTTATTAAATTGTACATTTTTAAAGTAATTTTTAGAGTGGGAGGATAAAATAGATACATACAAAAATCCAAGTACGGACGTAATCATTTCTGTAATGCTACAGAAAGTGTACTGTCTATCCTTGCCGTAGTTAAAGGCGATTTTTAGAAGGTGCATGTTCAGCTATATGTCACACTCATGGCGACAGGCTAGGGTAGTTTTCATACCGAAGGAGGGTAGAAACAACTCAACCCACTCGAAATATTTTAGGCCAATAAGCCTAAAAAGCGGGCCTAGCGTTGAACCCGGAAAAAATGGATCTGCTTGTGGACACAAGAACAAGAGTACGGAAGCCATTGGAAAGGGTTTAGAGACTCTTTGCGCTGTGCATAACGGGAGCTTTAAGAGCAACATCAACGCTGACTCTTGAACTAGTACTAAACCTGTAACCAAGAGACCTCTTCGCTGAAAAATGTGTAGAAAAATCGGCTAGACGATTACTGGCTGCAGGAAAATTTACATACAGAACCTACAGGTACTCAGAGGGAATGGCGGTTTGGCAAACACCGACTACATGATTCTACTTTTCAACTGGGAAAGGAGTTTCAAAGTAAACATAGAAAAAGATGGCTAGCGTGAGGGTATGTTAGCTACGCATAACACTCTAAACATTTTTACGGATGGCTTGAAAATGGACGATGGAGTTGGTGCGGGGATATATTGTCCAGAATAAGGCATAAGGCAGCTTTATACTACAGTGCCTCTAATGCACGTGCAGGCAATTCCAGAGTCAACATCCACGTAGACAGCCAAGCAGCAATCAAGTAATTTCATGTCGCATATCGGCCAAAAGTGCCTTGGGAAGCATGGCAGCAGTGGAAAGTGTAGCCATAAGCAAACAACTTCACTTCTACTGGGCACCAGGTCACAACGGTATGGAGGGCAATAAAATAATGGACGAAGTTGCCAATAATGGTGTACGGCTAACACTCGAAAAAGTGAGTGAAAAGTGAGTAAATCCATGCATCATAGTCATCCTAAATGATGACCACTGCTCATTAAATGATTAACTGAAGTCCATCTGGTACCGCAACGGACCAAAACAGACTTAGGTAGTCTGTTTTAATCTAATTTTGATTTAATTTAATCACAGAAATTTATTCTGAAAGTTCTACCGGGTTAAAGTATATATAGAAACTGCACGCGTTTATTGTTCAACTATAAACAAATTTCCATTAAACATTTTAATTTTCTCGGAAAAAGTGAAAACAGGTGTCTCATCAATTTGTTTCCGTGGTGTTTAGACACGAAAATATGCATTTATGTATATATAAACAATTAAAATGGTCTCTACGTACATATTTATGAACAGTATATACAAAAAAATCACTTCGAAGCGAGAAATTTGTGTTTAGATAATAAACTTGCCGTTATATGACCATGAGTTGGCGCAAGTATTCGTTTCTTATATATGGGTCATGCCATATTTATATATAGTATATGGTAAATATATAGACTGCCAAACTAAACAGGCGGTGAGACAATGCTTGGCACCTTTACTCTGGGCGGAGTGAAACCAAACAATAAACAAACAACACCTGCTACAATTTGAACTGTCCCATTTCCATTTTGCCAAGAACTATTTGCTTACGTAACATACATACGTACATACATATTTATGGGGAATGCTTATGTGTGCTTATATAAATGTTAAACATCTGCATATTCATGATTGAGAGCATAGCAGGAGTACTCGTATAATGTGTTTTGGTTGCTTTTGTGGTCAGATGTATAGCTTTTGACTCTAGCTTTGCTGCATTGGCATATGGTGAGCGAAAACCTCAGCGAACTTGCGGTAGTTGGCACATTGCAGCATTTAATTAATAATTTTTTTTTATAAAAAGGAAAAAAAATCATAATTTTTGCTGCAGAAAAAATAGAAAATAAAAAAACATTACTTTTTCTAACGAGTGATCCAAGTAAAGGTACCATTTTCCATTTCATTTTTTTGACAGATTGAAGAAAATACATAAAATACCAGAAATATGGACCATACTTTATATATAAAATTTGGTAAATTGGAGCTGGATTGTTCAAACCTGATCAGATATGATCCAGACTGAATAAAAATTTTAACAAATCTTTAATTTCGCATTCAAAATTAGATTGCATTTTAGCCGATACAAGCATTCTTAATCCAAGTTTTCACTTCTTACAAGCCTGAAATGGCCTTCAGGGTTGTCACCGAATTTTGGTATTTTCGGTTCCGATTCATTTTTAAAGCGCAATTCGTTAAATTGTTGGATAGGTCCGATCTGATACCACCATTCGCCTTTCGTCATCAGTTATGATGAATATGATGAATGTAAGGTCCTCAGCTATTTTGTCAATAATTTATTTTGGGACCTCTACTCCTGGTCATTTTTGCAAAAGAGCTAGATCTTTTAGTATGAGTTTAAAATTGAGGCCCTTCATAACCAAAAGATCAACCAAAAACTACCGAAAAGATTACAAAACTACCCAAAAATTACCCAACATATTGCCCAAAATATTAACTCAAATGTGTTAAAACAAAATTTTAAACAAACGCGTTGTTAAAATTTTTACAAGCTAAAAATAAACAGATAAACATAAAAAATTATTTACCAATCCAAAAAATTCGCTCCTGTTTGCGCATATAGTTTATACGGATCAGTCCGGGTTAAACTCGATCCAATGATACCATAGAATATTATAATTACGATTCACAAATAAATACTCATTAAGATAAGGAGATCAAACTTCATATAAAAAAAAATATTTTATAAATTTGGAAAAGGATTTTATCGATTTAAATCAGTCCAAGTCAAATTTGATCCGACACTATATCATAGAAGACTAATATTATGATTCACAAACAATTTTCCCGCAGGGCTTCATAAAGCGCATATTCATATAGTTCATAATGACACATGTGTGCATTTATGACTTCTCACATACATCTTACATGACAACCAGCTCCTTTAATATTTGAAAAGCGAAATTGACGCAAAAATTTCTCACATCCGCTACCATTTCCCACTCAAGCAAGCGCGGTTGTAAGTACACGCCACGATTTCTATGTACTTAGCATACATTTGCTCATACATGCAGCCGAAGCGTACGTGAGATGGCAGAGCATAAGCAGTTATTCAAAATTGGTTCACCTAGTCAACGGTGAATGCACTCACCAAACAACAACGACTACATGCATACCAAAGCAAGTCACGACATGTAATCTCGGTAACCCACATCAACACCAACAACACCAACAACAGCAACAGCAACAGCAGCACCCGCGAACAGCATTATGAGCAGCAGCTTCCTTTGTGTTGAGGCCATACATACATATATACCCACTACATGCATATCTTGATTTACATATACATACATATATGTAAGTATATACTTTTTCTTATGTGGGTGTGTACTTGCATTTGTTGTATATGCCACTTGAAACAATTTTCACTACACCAACGCGCGCTAACAACAACCCACACACATACATAAACTTATGTGCCTACATACTTGTCTATATGCAGCGCCTGAGGATGTGCTACACTTTTGTTTGTCGCCAAGTATGCATGAGCACAGTTGTAATAAAAATATTTACAAATTATTGTGGGTACGCGAGTGCTGCTCAGCGCATCACATTACACAGCAGATAACATTCAACATTCACGCTGTCAGACAGACGGGCGAGGCGTTTATTTTGAAGCGCAGCGGGTGTCCAATGTCACATTCCGATGCCAGCATGCGCATCCCCCCTGCCGCTGTCACTGTCACTTTCCTCGTGGCCGCTGTTGTTGTCGTTGGCGTCGTCGTCATCGCAGCTGTCGTCTCATCACGTCACTTGTGTGTTCACACGGTTGGCAGTCTTTTAGGCGCTCGGCACACAGCCGGTTCGAAATAGTTTTGCACAGTGCGTGCGATGCGTTGCACATATCCACACTTAGCGCGCTTATTAACTTGTAATGAGTTTCACCTTTGGCAATTTGTGACTTTAATCGTTGAAATAGTTTGTGCGAAAAATTCGTGCGAAAAATTTTTCATAAAAAATTTTTACGGTTAGCAAGTGTTTACATTATTTATGTTGCTGTGTGTTGCATTTTTTTTTTTTTTTTGTTTTTGTGCTCTGCTCTACTCTATTGTTGCGTTGTGCAGTGCGTATGAGCACTATTCTGTGAAAATTTATTATAATTGATATTGCATACTATAATGTCAATTTTAGACAAAAAATAAAAAAAAAATTAAATATAAAAAAATTGTAAAATTAAATTAATAATTAAATTGTAAAATACAAAAATCCCGTTATAATTAAGTTCATGATATTTTTGAGAATAATTTAGTATATAAAATTTTTTTATAGCGAATTAATTTCTGATGAGACATGTGTTTAGATATATGGTGTCGAAAGCAAAAAAAAAAAAAAACAAATTTTGGTTAAAGGGCTTGCTTTAGAAGCTTCAAAAAGTCGGTTTTTTTGAAGATTTTTGTTGGGAGAGAAAAAATTAATTGATCAAAGCGGAATCTCTGGGCTTATATTTATGAATTTATACACCATCTCTAAAAATTTTGGATGCGAAATCTTTTATATTCTGTCTTTGGGAAGCGATTGCCCGCTGCATCTCGCATGAGCATTTGTCGGACGGCGGGCAGGATGTAGGTCGCAATTTATATTTGAAACGAAAAATTCAAAACAAGTCGTATTTTTTAATAATTTATCTTTTAGCTGAACTAAAAAAAATTCCGGAAAAAGTGCAGAATCTTAAAAAATTTAAAAAATTGGAAAAAGTGAATTTTGACCAAAAAAATTTTACTTTATGTCGTTAAAAATATGTTCAAACTTGACTTAGTTTTTTTTAGTTTAAATAGAAAATAATTTAATGTCAAAGATAATAAACTTTGCCCTAATTCCATACGGCGTTTAGTTTTTTTTCTGTCCTGCCCACTAATTAATAAAATCGTTAAAATGAAAAACCGAGAAATTGCGCATCAAAGTTTTCACTTTCAGCCCAAGTGCTTATATACCTGCCAGAGGCCACTATTTGTACTCCAGTTTTGACGGTATTTAGATTTGGAAAGATAAAGTATTCTAATGTTTGTATTAACTCTAAGGCCGATTTTGAAGACAATATTTTATTAAAACCTAAAAAGGAAAAATCTTTCGTCTGTCCGTGTCAAATTTGATCAGATGTCACAGCTAAATAATTGTGTATATTTAACGCTCACTGATGTGTCTTAACTAGCGAATAATACTTTAACCTCTGTTTGAAACGGCATGCTATTTTATAAATAGATGATACTAGCCTCGTACCACTTTTATTAAATCAAAGTCATACTCCCTTAAGGTTTTGTTATACTCCTTAACATTGTGATTAAATTACTTGTTATTATTTATTTTCACCGAATGTCACACAGTTATTTAATTGAAATAATGTAGCAGTTCGCTACATATAATTTTTGCTAGGACACCATGGCGTATAAGTGACAATTTCCGTACTTCAGTGAGCAACGCTTGCAACAAATTTCAAATGCATTGCAATAAAAACAAGTGTGCAGTGAAATAAAATTATCTAAATGAAATTTATGTACCCAACATAACAGTGCAACTGAATATATATGCACCGTAAATGCACGGAAGTGCCAAATGCAACTCCTAGGAGACTCCACATACAACCACAACAGTGGCAACTGCAAATTGCACATGTACATGTTTTGGTGGATTGTAAATAATGCGGATAAGTGCAATTTACCAGCGCATAAGCAAACAAATAATAAAGTGTGTTATGCAGGGAGCGACGCACAAGCTTATTTATGTACAGTCACATATACATACATATAGTATATCATGTGAACCAACGCACTCTTGTGGATAAAATGGAATTTGAAAATTTATAGGCAAACTTTTACATTTCAAACACAATAAAACATTGCTTGCACAAACAAATAAACTTTGCCGTTAATTGAATAACAAAATCGAAATACAATGTAGCGGAATAATAAAGTCAGAAACTTTTATCGACATCAATGCGCCAAAAATAACGGCTCCGCACAATTGAGGAGTTGCCATGAAAACATAAAAAACATTATGTGATATTTTTAAAGTAATTTACTTTTTATGGCAAACGGCGTCTCGTGTAAAAAGTATAAGAAGAGCTTCAAATGCCCAGCGGCGCTCTGTGCTTGCTGCAGACCGAACAAAATTCACCCAGGTAATTAATAAGCACAATTCTCATCAAGCAAAATTAGCATAATTTGTCATTTTAAAGTATTTGTAACCGTTATCATATTTCTTACATCACTTTAAGCCACGTCTCAATGGAAATGTCACAGCTACCTCCAAACCTCGCACTTCGGCAACCTTGAAAATATTGAGACCAGCTACACAAATAAATATTGTCGATGTCGCCCGTTTTTATTCGCCGCCTTGTCCTTGTCAACTTTGCTCTTTTGACATTATTCGAGCTAATAAATATGTCAATTTAATTTGTCTGCAATATTATTTGCGTAATTCGCTGTCATAATATTTGTTTACTTTTATACTTCTTCTCATAGCTAGTTTATTTCTTTAAGCACTGAAATAGATGTCTGGAGCTGTATTTCTAATTTACAACTTTTTGCATAACTTTTTATTTATGGATATTGGTTTATTTGGGGCACAACCAAGTTTATATGCATTTTAACTAGGAGCGAAGTACATTTGCTTAACAAAATTTATTTGATTATGTACTTACATTAAAGTTATTAACATTTTGGTCGACCATGCTTTGCCATTTTTCAGCTAGAGATAATATTCCATCAGTACAATACTTTTATCAGTGTAAATTTTTCACATCGAAATTTACGAAACGGTGCGAGCAAGCCATTGTTGTGCTACATGAACGGATACAGCATTGTCTCCGTAAACTTCACAAACTTCACTGGTGGTTTACGTGGTATTATTCTTTTTACTTTTTTTACACAAAAATTTGAAAGTATAGCGAATTTTTTCTTTATTTTCACACAGTTTTGAACAGACGTAACTTTTTTCAAATGTAACTTTGTTTGGCTAAATCTTAAATTTGAAATCTCACTTTTGCAACACTAAATGGTATGGCACAATTGGATTGGTAGCCCTGGTGATATGCGACTGCGACGACATCTTTTGACAAAACGAAAAGACTTTTTTGACTACCAAACATATGTCTATATGAAACCTTGAAGTTGATCCGGCCGTTGAATCGACTTAGAAATATGAGCATAATTGAGTGAATTTTCTGACACAATATAATCGTTTTCCAAAACTTTAAATACATTTTTCTCGACACGCAGATTTCAGAATTTTTGATAAAATGTTCTGACGTGGCATTTTCACATCAACTTCTTCGATGTATTTGTCAAGCAGCGATCGATGAAATAAAACCAGAAGAATAAGCCACTTTGAGGTGTAAATTACTAATAAAAATTACATTTTTTGAGTAAAATGGTGGCTTACCAAAAATTCTTTCTACTGTTATCTGTACATATAATATCTGTTGAAATAAAAAAATATTTTTTTTGTTGATTTGAGATAATTTCATATGGAAAAACCGTCCTCACTGTTAAATTCCTACACCAAGTTTTTTTGTTAGACAAAGAGGCTCTTCAAAAAATTCACAAAAAGCACATTTTTCTGACATTTGATTGGATGCATATAATACCTCAAGGTTGGGCTCATGCCGAATACAATATATGCTCTAATTGAAACAGCGTTATTTGGGTCATGGTTTCAGAAAATTTTATTAATTTTCTCAGTATATCATTATGAACGAGAAATAGTAAAACTTTCTACCTAATTTTAAAATTCTTAATTTATTCTTCAAAATCTATCTCGCCGCTCAAATTATTACCTCTTGGCCCAATATTTGTGTTAACGTATTTTCCTTTAAACAGTTTTAAAATCAGTTTTCGGAATAGCCTTCAATGCGCGTAGTCATTCACGTTTATTGTCTTCAGTTGACTGTAATTAGTTTCTCCGGAGAAGTCGTTTAAGTTTGGTGAATAGCCAAAAGTCGCACCGAGTTTAATCAGTTGAATATGGTATTTGTGGCACGTAATTGGATGAAATTTTGTGAAAAACTCACGAAGAATCAATCCAGTTTGTGACAGGACATTGTCGTGGTACAAAAACCAAGAGCTGTTGGCTCATTATTCCGACATCTTTCTGCGAAAAGCTTCGTGCAAACAACGTATAACACTCACATAGCTTTCCTTTTTGACTTTAGGACTGTTAGGTCAGAAAGAATTCGGAGTGCACTACACCTCGATAGCCGAAAAAAGCTGTCAACATACCTTCGATTTTTCACATACTTTGACGTAGTTTATTTGGCTCACCTTTGTCACGATATTCGGCCGATTGATCGTCTGTTTATGGGTTGTTAGCATAGATTCAAGACTCAACGCCAGTAAAATTATGCTTCATGACATCCTGGTACTCGGAAAGCATTGTTTCACAGACGTTAAAGCAGCGCTGTTTTTCGAAAAAAAATAATGATTTTGGAACCGCTTATGCTTCCACTTTTCTTAGGCCTAAATGATCTTTCAGAATAGTATTCTCTTATCACTCCAATATTCTAAAGACGCAAGTTAGATCTTTGACTATTTATCATTGATTCTCAAGTACCAATTCCTTTCTTCTGTTGACGTGTGATGTGGTTGCTCGTCAACAGGCTTTTTCCACCATTCTAAACGTTTCGGCATCACAAATCATCATACATTTCATAGCAACTAAATTTAAATTTTTGTGTCAGTAATTATTTTCTTTCACATGTATTAAGAAAGTTATACCTTTTGTTGCCTAAATATCTCCTAAAAAACTAATGAGAGATCTTTAAAGAGTCTATGCCGAAACTTTTATCGTAGAAAAACGTGCCAGAGACACAGACATGAGTATTTTAAATAATAAATCTTGAAAATGCACTCTGTGCTCATTATGCTCACGCTACAATAAGACAAAAGTGCTGAAGTGTTACGAAAATATAATTTGGCGCCAAGCCAAAGCAAAGAATGAACACCTGAGCTCTAATTTTCTAACAGAGCAGTCTTTCAGTAAAGTAAGGTTAACAAAGAAACTGTATGATATATCGATTTTCAGCTAGTTTGCCGGAAGACATACACATATATATTAAACATAATAAACATATATTGAGAGTAAGAAAAATATTTCAGAAATTCATTTTAAAAATTTCTCTTAAAAAGTAAAAAAAAAAAACCGATGCTATAATGCAAACTTATTATTAATTACTAAACCATGCTTTTAAGCATCCATTTGTATTTACCTAAGTATACATAAGGATGTCCGTTGTTCCCAAGTTAATTGTTTTTATTTTTTTTTTAAACAACCCTAAAGTTTAAATTTTTACTCTAAAAGCCTGGACCTAAAGGTAATAATATATACAAGAAAGGGCATAAAAGTATTGAGAACATGTCATTAATACCTCAAGAGTACACAGCTGTGCTTCCTTGTAAGACTCACACAAGCACCCAAAGCTAATCTGCAATGTTGCTATTCAGTTGTGGAAGAAAGCCCGTGTGAGGCATAGCAAAAATGAATGAAATTCCTGCAGATGAATTTTTAAAAACATCAAGGGGCGCAGCAATTGTTTTGCGCTTTTCATGGGCAATGAATAGACTTTGCATGCACATACTATATGTATACATTTGTAAGCAAATGGTGTATGTTATAGATACAATGGTATATATTATAGATATATTTATTGTACACATATAAAAGAAGATTCTTACAATAATAAATGTTTAGCACCAGCGCAGACTTTCACGTAACTGGCTAAGTGCACTCGAATATCAAAAACACTCAATTGAAAAGGCATAAAAGTATTCCCAAGTGGAAGATTGTTGCTTTGCTTTTGTTGTATAGGCCGCTCATATATACTACAGGGTAGGCCATTTAAAGTTGACCCATCTGGCAACGCTGTAACTTTTAACAGCGCTGACAAATCGGCTAATGTCATACCGCGTTAGAAGCGTCATTCGAAGACAATTTATACCTTGGGACAGTACACTCCAAAAGAACGCGCTGAAATTGTTCAGCTTTATATTCAAAATAACTTTTCAATTGTGTTAACTCAACGTGCGTTTCGCAAAAAAAATAAAGTGAAAAGTGCTCCAGTTAAGAACACAATTAAGTCTTTTTACGCAAAATTTGTGAACACCGGTAATCTCAGTAATGCCAGTCATGCATCCAGACAACGCACAAGACGTTCTGATGAAAATATCGAAGCTGTACGAGCCAGTATTGAGGAGACTCCATCGACATCGAGTTATCGCCGCTCTCAGGAATTAGACATCTCTCGCACCACTCTCCGACGCATAATTCATAAAGATTTGAAGATGTTTCCATATAAAATTCAAATGGCACAAAAACTAAACCCAGCTGATTATCCGCGACGCCTTAATTTTGGCAAATGGGCAAATGGGTCAACTTTAAATGGCCTACCCTGTATATAACAGTAAAGGTGGTGCGGCAACCTTAGCAAGTACGCAAGATATCACTGTGTTTAGGGAATATTGTTAGACGTGCAATTGTAGTTTAGCGCAACAGTAGTAGTTTAAGCTGAGCTACTCGTTTGAAGTATATAATCACAATTAACTTATCTTAAAAAATACGTGCGTATGTACTTGTATATTATAAGGTTCTCAACACTTTCTAGATGTTACAAACTTGGTGGAAAACTAAATATACGTGTTTCGAATCGATGCCTCTAGTAATGTGCCATACATTAAGGTGAAATATATCCAAAACATTCCATGATATTGGAGACCAGAAAACGAACAAGGACAAAGTCTCTTAAGAGTTGTGAGAATATAAATAAGGCTTTTCATGTAATAATCGGAAAGTCGGTTTAACCGAGAAGCTTCACCGACATACCAACGTAATAAAATTACCTGAGGAATATTTGAAGGTTTTGACCTTGCATCATACTTAGAAAAGTGCTTTTTATTTTCTAAATAAAAATTCACCAAGTTAAGAGGATTCAAATATTTCGGGAAATTGAACACGACTGCTTTTGTATAACAACTTTAACCGAAAAAAGATGACATTTTTGCCCAAAATAAGGTGACACTGTCAGTCACATTGATGTCAAATTTCATGTCAAAATATTCATTAGTGTTTGAGATACGTGTCGTTTTGTGAGCTGCTAAAAGTGAGTTTTTCGTTTTTTGCGATGTCGAAATTTGTTGAGCAAAGAATTTGCATTAAATTTTGTTTACGGAATCAACTGCTACAGATACGTTTAGGATGGTGCAGAAAGCCTTTGATGATGAGGCTATGTCTAAAAAAATGTTTACAAGTTGTATAGTGAGTTCCAAGCCGGTCGAAGACGAAGAGCGTCTAGGGCGACCATCAACCTCAACCGACGAAACTCACGTCCAACAAATCAAAGATTTGGTGTTGAAAAATCGTCGATTAACAATTAAAGACCTTGTTGATGAAGTTGGCATATCGAAAGGCTCAGCCAATACCACTTTGAAGGATGGTTTGGGCCTCAAGCGCGTCAAATCGAAAACATTGAATTTTTTTGGATAAAAGGCGTCGCGTTGAAGTGTATGAAACGATGCTTTCCGACTACTAGGGTGTCATGAAATGCATTATAACTGGCGATGAGACTTGGATATATTCTTACGACCCCAAAACAACCGATCAATCGAGCGAATATCGTGCCAAAATAGAGCCATGACCAAAAAAAATCGCGTGTTGTGCACTATGAATTCCTTCCAACCGGTCAAACAGTCAACAAGGAACATTATTTGAACGTTATGCGTCGTTTGCGTAACACTATCCGCCTAAAAAGCCGGAATTGTGGAAAGACAGTTCTTGGTTTTTACACCACGAGAATGCACCATCCCATACTGCCCTTGTAATTCGTGATCATTTCGCCAAAAACTCAACCCATATCGTTCCGCAACCACCGTATTCACCTGATCTGGCGCCGTGCGACTTCTGGCTGTTCACGAAGCTCAAGAGACCGCTCCGGGGACACCGTTTTTATACGGTAGCGGAGATTCAAGCCTCAGCGAAGACGGAACTGAAGGCCATCCCGGAAAGTGACTGCGACCAGTGTTTCGAAGATTGGAAAATCCGTTGGCATAAGTGCATTGCATCGGGAGGGGATTACTTTGAAGGGGATGAAATTGATTTGGAAGAATAAATAAAGAATTTTCAAAATAAATACAATTGGGCACAGGGTTTCACATTGTCTCACAAAGTTATAAGTTATAACGCTCCGAAAACATAGCATGGAGAATTGTAATTGCGCAAACACAGTTTCGTATATAATCCAACAATGATTGTTTTAATTTTATGATTTTACCATGTTTTGTGACATATTTTGACTACCACAATTGATAAATGATGCTGAAAATATCAAAATATTTCCTTCAGTATACACCATGCATATGTTAAAGGGTCAGTTAGGTAATCTTCTTTTCAAAAAAATTATTATTTTTTGCTCCCTTATACCCTTAGAATTAATGTAGAAACCCTCTTTACCATTGGAAGGTTCCGAGAAAGGCCTAAAAATAATAATTAGGGGTATGCCAAAATTAAAAAAACTAAAAGAAAAACGTTAATTACTTTTTTATTTATCGAAATTATTTCATCAAAAAATTCCGAAAAAATTTGTTTATACATTCCACCATATACTTCCTGATATGTGAAAAAAAGTTCCATTGTAGAATAAAAATTTCCACTAAAAAACAGCACAGATTCCCCAACTGACCACTTAAGTCGAAAATCCAAATGCATTTCTATACTCTTTCAACCTGTTGCTATAGAGTATAATAAAGCTGATCCATATCGAGGTGCCCTACTTTTTCAAATAAAAAGACAGAAACTTCAAATCTAATGGGAGGATTTTTAATATTATTCCGAAGAACATTCCTTGGGTTTTTTTTGTTTCATACTTCAATACGAGTTATTGCGAACGCCAACACTGTTCAAGCCTCTAGGTACCGAAAATGTTGATCCCCGTATCTATAATTGATTTTTAACCGAAAATTTGGACCAATGTATGGGTTATGCAATTGAAATTCAGAGATAATGCTTTTTCTGACAATAGTTACTCTGTGTATCGAAAATGGCTTGAAACGGATCAATATTTCCCGGAGCCCCCATATACCTAATATAACTATTTTCAAACATTTGACTGGCTTTACTCCAAGTGATTGGTGATGGCACATAAGATACCTTAATGAAATCCAGGGACATTTTTTTAGTATTTGACATGACACTAATAGATAAAATTGGGTCGAATTGACCCCAACTCCCATATATTACAGTAAAGATTTTCGTTTTTTAACAAACCTTTTGTTAAACATGTCGATAATTGTCAAATACAAGTCAACACTTTATCAGATTAGCCGCCGCTCTTTATGCGCTACATTTCTTCTCCTGAGATTTGTTTCATTGAATGTCGGGTGACCACAAAATCCCTTACGAATTTATTACCAATACTGTCAATACAAATGCCAGTTGTTGTACAGCAACAACGCGGAAGGTTGCTATTCAAGCAAAAATAAATCCTTCCAATTTATGTACACTTATCGATAACTTTCTTACAATTTTTCTTCTTTTGTCATTCGTACTTTCAGCGCGCATCCATTACAGCGAAGACTTGCCGAGCGTCAGTGGAGGCGGCCAATATACGCAGCACTACAGCAATAACGGCGGTCAGGCATCACAGGGTGCCACACCGCATGGCTCGCCGCAGCTCACACAACGACTGGGCCGCCATTTAAGTAAATCCGCATCGGAATTGAACGGACACGACTGCCATAGTGAACGTGATTCGCCACGTACATCGCCGAAACGTGCCAAAAGTGCTGCTACAGCGCATAGTGGTAGTGGTGGTGGCGCCGGCGGTTCGGGGCACAGCGGTGCCGGTGGTGTCTTCCAAAAGACGCACGGCTTTTTCAATACGTTGAAGCATCGTTGGAATCGTGCGAAAAGTAAGGATCGTTCGGGTCGTAAGTCGCCGAGTGATTTCCTCGAAGAGAGCACTGATTATGCAGCCGATTATAGTTCCGAAAGTAGCTCGGTTACACAAAGTCCACGTCACCGTGCTACAACGATAGGTGGCTCACCGTTGGCGAAGGAATTCAGCGCTTCCGTGAAAATGGCGCAAATGATACATCGTTTTGGTGGCTCTATGGAGGGACGCATCGAAGAGCATCCAGAAAATGGTAACGGTAATGGTAGTGCTGTTGGCAGCAGCGGGGCGACGATGGAGGATTACGTGTCGTCGAAGCAAATCGAAGTGCTGCAGGTGAGAAGAAGAAAAAAATTGGAATTACAAAATAAAATTGAAGAAATATCGAGCTTCGACACAGATAGTCTTCAGATGACTAAAATATATGTAGGTTCACAAACTATACTGTCGGAATTATTCCTCTTTGCGAGTATTTCGATAATGATTTGAACAAATAGTTCGAAATGGAAAATATTGTCAGTTCTTGAGACCAGTGACTGGTTTTTTATTTGCTGTGTATAAGTTCCACACTGCACTTTTACGAAGGCGAAAAAAAAATTAAATTTTTTCTCAGCAGCTGGGTGGTTAAATGAAGCTCTCAAGAGAGGACTTCGACTTCTTTTTAGTATAATAGTTTAAATTTGGTCTAGAGCAGTAGATTAAGTTAGGTTAAGTTGTGGAGATGTTACTAAACGATAGATCTCATTAGCATAACTGTGAATATAGTTCTCTGATCTTTTCTAAAGATGGATCACCAGATCTTTATAGATCAACGAAGCACCGAAGCTGTGTCTATCTTAGTATTTCCGTTTGGCAAATGCCGCGTAATAATATGGCGAGCAACTTTTTCAAAGAGTGCCTGAATAAATGTTTAGCATCAACTGTGAACCCATTGGATAGTGTTTAGTCAAATGCTTACAATTATGGCAAGATTGACTTTGCTAAGAGCAAAGCACCTTCTACCGTTTAAGCTGATCCACTTATCGAACTCACAGGAGGTTCATAGATCTAGAATGCAAGAGGAAAACGGAGTACAGGATTCAAAAGGAGCCATACCTATCAATCATCAACGCTACTGTGATCTGTTAGCCTGAAACTAAAGTTGCTGAAAAGCTCTTGAGAGAAGACTCCACCTCCTAAGAGAGCGCAAAGTAAAATTGGTTCAAGTCTTAAATGAACAAAGTAATTATCGAAAATGTGGAAACTTTAATTTCATTTGAATAAAGCAACGATCTAAATAAGTTTCCCTTTTCGCATTCAATTATATCAAATTACTTAAATTCTCTCTTCCTTGCATTAAGGCATTAGCATCCACTCCTTCTATTGCTCTCCACCTTTCGCTCATTCCATGCCACCCAAAGCTCTATCGCCGCTATGCAGCTGGCATTAACTCACGTTTAATCTGCTTTGCATTCATGCGACACTCACAATTTTATGTCCCTTTCTTTCGGTTGATTTTCACTACTTTAGCTAAACTAATTTCATTTGTAACTTTCGCCATCGTTGTGTCCTCCTTACTAATTTCGTATGTAAAATACTAACGTTTTCATTTGCCAGGCGGAAGAGTTGCGCCGCAAAAAGGAAGCGCATTTACGACAGTACGTCTTCTTTCAGCTGCGCGTGCATCTGAAGAGCGGCAGCGATTTGATGGCCATGGATAAAAACGGTGAGTATTACGCTCTGTTTGTGTGTACCAACAATAATTTTTAAATGATCCAATTTATTTTCGAAATTACTCGTGTAAGCGCTTTATTTCAACGCTGCGCTGCAAGCCAAATCTAATTTCACTCATTTACATGCTTCCTTTATCTCTTTATATTTGTTGTTTGTGCATTTACGCAGGCCTAAGTGATCCTTATGTAAAATTCAAGGTTGGCGGTCGCCTGCTGCATAAATCACGCACAATTCATCGAGACCTGAATCCGGTGTGGGATGAAGTGTTCATTGTGCCCATCGAAGATCCCTTTCTGCCCATTAATGTTAAGGTGAGTAAGCACATATTTTACTCTTGCATGATATATGTGTAAATATGTTAAGAGAGAAAGTAATAAAATGAATTTTCAATTAGCAAACACAGCGATTTTCTGTCATAGAAAAACTACACAGTCATGCTCAGTTTAAATTATTATTATTTTTTTTTTTGATATTTTATCCTGTGTGAATGGATAGAAATATTAAAAAACAAATTAAATCATAAAATATCTTAATTAAACAATGAAATCTTTAAAAACATATTTTTTTTTTATAAATTTGTGCAATGCTTTTTTATACTTGAACCAGTTTTAAATTTAACTAATGATACTTATAAGGCGACCATCATTCGGAATAAATATCATTATGCGGTTAATACATTCCGGTAGCCCCATATCTTATGCATAAAAATAAGTTGTGTTTTTGTCTGTTCGCTATAGCTGACTAAACCGTTGCATGAAATAAAAAATGGCCATAACCAATTTTAAGGCTATACAATGAGGATGGTTTGTAAAAGCAGCTCAAAAAATGTTAATTTCTAACCGACTTACGAGCGTAAGTTCAAAACAACTTCATTACTTACTTATAACAGAGAATGTTAAATTTAAACAGGGAATGTTATTTAACATTTAGCTAAGCTGCAACATACTGATAAGGGCGAGTTATAGCCTGAATAATAAAAAAAAAAAAAAACATTTTTTTGGATGCCCCAGGGCATTGACGAGACGTTTCTTGCAAATTTAATACTTTCTAAAATAAGACAATCAGCGAAAATAGCGATAGCAGTTGATTCGTGAGGAATTGCTACAACTTGAAAACAATCAATATGTTCTATTCGCAAAAATGAGTCTCTTGGTTAACTATTGCAAAACACCTCATTGACTATGTGTGATGAATGCACCATGAGCCATAAAGCACATATAAAGAACAATAAGTACCTTAGAAACTCCTTTGCTCTCATGGGCGGGTTAACTTTTGTATTTTCTGGAGAGTTCCGACAGACCTCTCCTGTCATTAACATAGGTACGCCAGCAGATATCATCAAAACATGCCCTTATGGACTTGGGACTGCTTAAATTTGGGAAAGGAATTTTTCCCCACTCAAATTTTGAGCAGTAATTGTAATTTTCTTGACATCGACGAGAATTTGCACGAAAAGGTCTTTCATTGGTTGTGGTCTAGGGCAATAGTGTCACCCTGGAATGATAATGTCAACAAAATAAACGATCCAATTATTCAAAAAGTTCACGCAAAAACAAAAAATACAAATCGATAGACACCAGGACTAATATCGAGTACGCAGGAGTTATTAAATTCTTTAAACCCTTCTGGACTGCCACTACATGAATTGGCTTTGAAAATTGGAGTTCCAATTATGCTTTTGAGTAATTTAATCCCTTAAAGCATCTGCAACGGGACGAGGTTGCTTTTTAAGGAACTGAAGGACAATTTAATTGTAGCAAACATTATCATCGGCCCAGCAGCTGGTCAACTAGCTCATATACCGAGAATTCCTATGATCCCAAGTGATCTGCCAATCTCATTTAAACGGCTTCAATTTCCGTTGAAAACATATTTCGCTCTAACTATAAACAAGTCCCAAGGCCCAACTTTCGAATTAGTAAGGATTGAGCTACGAACTGTATATTGGTCTCTCGCGGGTCGGAGGTCCTGAAAATAAATTTATATTGCTGCCACAGAATAAATTAACAGCATCATCGTTTACAGGGAAGCTCTAACTCAATAAATTATTGTTCAGGAGCAGAGAAAGTAAAATATATAGTAAAGGCATTTTTACAAAACTTAAAAAAAAGTTATAATATAAAAAAATATACTTTTATGTTCGAATTTCCTATATTAACTAATTTTTAATGAAGCGAAAACGAGAAAGTATGTGTGGGAGAGTGTGTACAAAAATACCCGTGTGACTGCTAGTAAAAATATAAAAACCAAGAAGCTCACATAAAAATTTGGAGATTTCAATTAGTCTGCTTAGCTTATTTTTGAGTTCTAGCAAAATATTCGTATCACACGGCTTGCTACTAAAATTATATGTTAATTTGTGATCAAAAATGAAATTACTATCTTTATAAATTCTCATCGCATTTAACGTAAATGCTTTTGAAAAAACATTAAAAATACTAACTAAAAAATATAGCCGTAGGTAGCTTAATCCCCATTGGAGTACATGAGCAAGTGTCACTGTAAAGGGCTTAACTTCCCAATCTATTTTTCATCAATTACTCATGCATGTAAGTTCGTCGAACGACAACCACAAGTAAAAACTTTTGTATGTTTATTCAATGATGTGCCACGAACGCATATATACATGTATACTATGTATGTGGTACTAAAATAAATATTTGATGCGAAAAACTTTGGAACCAAAAGTCATGCCTGTCAGTTTCACACTTGATTTTTATGGCTTTTATGCCACATGTGGAAATGGGCGTTTTTGCACACACATGCCTTATTTTATATATGAAGATATATACATGAAAAGAATATACATATATGCATATATATATATATGTTGAAATGCATACATACATATTTCATATATAAAATGTTTAAGCCGAAACTACTTAAATTTGAATATTTTTGTTGAAAATCATTTGGCATTAAGAACAACCTCTCTTTGCGCTTCCCAACCGCGTAACTGTGAAACTGCTCAATTAATATTTGTCAATTTTTAATGCAAGTAATTAATAAGAGTATGCTACTTGTGGTACTTAAACTAAAATAACAAATACATCTAATGATGCTTGCCAGGGTACTTAGTAGAATTTTCTCTAAATATTTACGATGTCTACGGTAATGCCTTAACATCCACCTTTATATGTCAATATTTAATATTTCGTCTATAGTTTATTGATGCAGACATTTAAAACTTCGCTTCTGCAAACACTTGTCTTCTCCAAGTGATGGTCTTACTTATAGAGAACCGTTGCATATTGTATGTGCATACCATATACAAATATACACGATTACAGACAAGAGCGCAAACGAATGCGCAGTACTGCTGAAAAATCAAAATATATTCAAATACAACAATATGTATGTGTATGCTTGCATGTATGTATATAGTATGTATGTATAACTAGTGCCGGCAAATTACGCTTTTCACTGGAAATTAAACGATAAACAGCACGAGAAACGGATGAGCCAACTTGGTGCTAATGCTTCAGCCAAAATTTAATACAAAAGTTTGGCAAATATTTGTGCATTTTTCGAAGAAACTTGTTTGTGCACGTCTTCATAAATTCATGGGTAAATGTGGAAAGAAGAAATTAAAAAATTTTGTAGAACAAAAAGTTTCAACTGGCGTACAAACTTTTGAACACCAGCTGATATCCACTTATCATAGAAATTTTCTTATTTAGAAGTCCTAATTGTACACTATTTTCGAATATGATGGAGTTCGTTTTGTATACTCTCAGTTACTACTAGTTACCGTTAACTTCAGGTACAGGCTTCCTGACCATTGCAACATCTCTCAAGCAAAAGTGGCTGCACTAAAAGTAGCAGTGGATCTACTGCTTAGCCCCCAGTGTTACCCATCCATTCCGATAGAATGGCGGGGATACTAATTTCATTGACCGCAAACTCGAGACTAGTGAAGGGAGTTCTCGATCGACTCCTTTGCTCTGGCATTCTATACTTTCATAATTAGTCTTATTTGGTGTCTGCCCATAGCGGAACCTCAAGTAATCACAAAACGAATGAATCGTTCCCACGGCAGCTGGGTCTACGTAATCGGAACCAACCCGTGTTTTCATTACGATAACAACAAGAAAAGCAATGTTGAGCTTACTGATTTAGGTACCTCTGTCTCACTGGTTATAGAATGGGGTGGTTGGACTTCAGCGAACTGGTCATATACTAGTAGTTATGCGCCAACAAGCTCATTCTGTGCCAGGTTAAATCATAAAAAGTCTAGGGAGCTCCGCGCTCTCAGCAAAGTTTCCATTTCGACAGTTGTAGCAGTTCTAACGGGACACAGCCCAATCGAGATTCATGTGATATTCAAGTTGATAAGTTGTTTAGAAGAAGATGATATATAATCATCACAATGCTTTCTTACCGAATGTCCGGTCTTTGCTAGATCAAGGCCAAAATACTTCGGATCTCAAACCTGTAAACATCCTGGTGAAATGATGGGAATATGAATAAAATATCTATAAAGATTGTGATAGCTCAAGGTGCTTTGTCGAGAATTAATATTCAAATACAAAACTCTTTACCTGATTTCAAAAAGGAATCCACAAAGTAGTCCAAATGTGATCGCCAGCCACCTACGAGTATACATACCTAGCCGTTAAATATCCTTCATTACTTAAATAAGTGTTTTTTTTACCAAAGTACCTCTCAAGATTAAGCCAACAATAGTGATTTTCTGATTTTTCGACATTGTTATAGCAAATGAATGACTTTCACAAACCTCAAAGACTCCACACAGTCTAGAACACAGTCTAGAACACTATCTCTTTATTGTAGCTAAATTTTTTTGGAGAGATTTTTTTTAAGTTGGAGACTCGTTGGAGGTCGCATTGTCTTGATAAAATAAAATTTTATTCTTATACAAATAAAAACGAGCTTCTTCGATTTGATATTTCAAATGTTTCAAAACGCTTTTTAATATATGCAACGCCAAGTTTCCCGAAGGCATCGCAAACTATAGACCATAGTCTCTTTTCATGCTTTTAATTCCGTACATCACGTTTTGATTCACTAGAGTATCGATATCTTGATCGGCTGCATTTTAGGCTTATCAAAATTAATTTTTAATTTTTATGGTTTTTGTTTCTTTGACGTATTTTCGAATTTTTTGAATTTTTAAATATTTTACAAAATATTCAATTTTTGGCTTGTGTGAAATTTGCGATTTTAATTAAATGCCACAGCTACTCTTCACTCTATTTTGTCCTTCGTTTATTTACTTCTACTAAATAAGTCATTATAACCTCATAACTCACAAGCTCACCATCATTATTTATGCAAATTAAAGCTCAAGAAATTATTAAAAATTTAAATTATACACACCGTTGTGCATACCTTACTCATTTATGAATTCCCCCCCTAGGTATTCGATTATGACTGGGGACTGCAGGATGATTTCATGGGTTCCGCACAAATCGATTTGACGACATTGGAGTTGGGCAAAGCGGAGGACCTCTGCCTGCCATTGCATGACTTAAATCATCCAGAGCGTCAAATGGGCGAAATACTCGTAAATCTAACACTTTGGCCGCGCAGTCAAGAGGATAAGGAAATGGTGAGTTAACAGCAATTAAAACCATATTTAATTTGTCTTTGAGCGCACGCAGCGAGGACGCAATAAAAGCAAAGCGAAAATACCAAAACGTGCAATATTTAAATGATTTAATTATGTTATGTGAGTAGTGAACTCAGTGTTGCGGTAACTCATTGGTGCAACACGCTAGCGTAGTTCAGAGTTCAGACAACGTGAGTGACACCTCTGCTAGTCATTTATCACTTTTGTGCTGCTTCTCGACTGCTTTGTTTTATGTGCTGCACGTGTGGGAATAAAATTCGTTGAGTAGCGGAAAAGTGCGTGAAAATTGAATGTGGAAGTAGCAGAGCTGTCAGAAAATATAAACCGTTAGTTTAGCAAATATGATCTGTTTGCTGTGGAAGCGACTTGCTCACTTGTAGATGTTGTTGGTTTGGTGCGGGTGATTTGTATTGTTTTCATTTTTCATTATTATGAAATAAATTCATCATCACTTTTACTTTTTGCGCAAAAATAAATTTAATTCATTTTAGCTCGCAATATTTGTATTTATTAGGGTTGGCCACCAAGCCTTTTTTCATTTTCAATTCCCTTGAAATGAATTACGTACGTAGTAAATGCTTGAAGTGCTTTGGGAATATGGTTTCGAATAAATTCTCACCGCAATAAAATTTATAGGCCTTTTGAGATTTGCTGTTTATAGCAATATGTTCTGCTTCGTCAAGCAAATTTAAAATAAATTAGTCATTCATAATAGGAAGTGAAACCTCACACTCATTAATAACTCTTTGTGGCAGAGTTGCCTTTTTAAAACAATTGTTTTTTGTTTTTATGCTCAAAATAGTGAAAAAATTCTAGAACAGAATTTCCGCTTAATTAGTGTTTTAAAATTACTTTCGTAGCCTTTTTACTGATCCGAAAAATTATTTCTTTAGCTTTTAGTGTTGACGACCAGTTTTCCAACTTACTTCACTAACATTATGACTCTGAATCAGAAACACTTCTCAATAACATAGTAAAGGTCTTAGAATCATCGCAAATTTATGCCATGCAAATCATTTCTCTTAACGACGATACGATGGACGAAAACTAAAGAAACAGTGTTAAATACCGTCTTGTTGTCTTCAGAGAGCTGGCACAGGATCTCAACATATGTTATGGGTCGTCTAAGGCATTTTGATTAATGCTTATCTATGAAACATGTGATTACTAGACTCGCACCAAACGACGAACTGATTCTTTTGCAAGAAGGAGTTCAAGAAGAGGTCACAAAACGGACGCTTGGCAACGTAGCTGACGATGAATGTGCTGACAAAACTGTCAAGCGAATACCGCTCCAAAAATGAGCCGAAACCGAAAAAACCAAAATTCTCTGACTTTCTCCCAGCCGAGGCTTAGTAAGTGTGTAGTAAAATTGTCGTTGGCATGACTGATTTTGGTTTTCGAGCTATTACGTCTTTAGGGACCCTTAGCCATAAAGTAAACAAAGTATGTTTTATGTTTGCTATTTGGAGACACTCAAACATAACTAAGAACATAATTTGGCTTTTCTTTACAAAATAACAATAATAGTACCCACAATTAGTTTGCAATCAAATATTATTCTCCCATAAATAAAATATTATTTTTAGTTTCAACAATTATGACACATATCACATATATAAACATATACATACATATATTATATATTATTTTCAAAATTATGCTCACAACTTCTCAAACTTGAACTTCATTTCTCCAGTTGGGCGCAAAATTATATCGTTTACATATTCTAGTGGCTTCTCACCCACCCAAGTCACACGATAATTGCGTATCAATCTCACTAAAAGCGTTTCCATCTCTAGCTCGGCAAGCCGCTTGCCAATGCATGTGCGTGGACCAAAGCCAAATGGCAAATAGACAAACGGGTTGTGTTTCTGTGAGACTGGGCAGGTGGCTTTGGCTGCTTTAATCCAACGTTCTGGCAAGAATTCTGCACTTCTTTCGAAGTACTCATCACTATTGGAAAGTGACATGGTAGCCATATAAACGCCGACGCCTTTGGGCACCTTATAACCGGAAAGCACAATATCACGACCGGATAGGCGGAAGTTACCGTTGGCGATAGGCTTTAGGCGTAGCGATTCCTTTATACAAGCGCGCAAATAAGGCATATTTTTGGTATTCTCCTCAGTTAAAGGCATTTTTGGATCAGGCAGCAGCTTAAAAAGCTCTTTGCGCAGTTCTTCCTGCTTTTCGGGGTTTTGACCCAAAAAGTGTAGCACCGAAATAACTGTGGCGGAGGTCTAGAGATGAATGTGAATAATTTTGTAATGATCTTTTAGTTTAAAGCTTGTTGTACTTACCGTATCCAAACCGGCCATCAGCATGTCGATAGCCATCACCACAGCCACATTCTTATTGATGCGATAAAGTTTCTCCAGCACACTTTGCGCTTCGACGTTTTGTTCATTTTTGAACTTCTCCATTGCCTTTTCAATATAGAATGTGGTGGCGTCGGTAACATCATCATAAGCTTTCATAAGCTCTTTAAAGCCGGGTGATTCAATGTACTTCCAAAATGACGGTGACACATCGTATGTATAGGCCTTTTCGAAAAATGCATTCATACCGTCGACAATTTTTAGGACATTAGGATCTGGCTTGTCGCGCGCTAAAAGACCCAAGCGCGTGTTGAGCGCGACCACCGCGACCGACTCGAAAGCCCACATTTTAATTTCTTCCGTAAAATTGGTGGTCAGTTTGCCGTTGTGGTCCAACTTTGAGTCCAATCTGTTTAAGAGTGTGGAAATTTTAAAAGTTTTCACGTGGAAGTATGTTATCTTAATAACCTATTTTTTTATCACTTTATTAGTCAACTTAAAACAGAACCCCAAAACTAAACTAAAAACTCATAAATTTACTCCCCAACTTACCTATCCAAAAAGTCTTGTGCAATACTATCAACTGCCGGCAAATTCTGTCGGATATTCTGTACCTTCATCATAACCGGATTAACTTTATTACGTATATCGCCCCAAGCTCTGCCCTGTCTGCAAAAAGTTGAAATAAATAAATAGTCTAAACTCTACATATTATTTGTTATAATTGCATTAGATCTCCAACTTACGACGTGACTAAGCCAGCAACGCCTTGAAAAACATCTGGTCGCTTCTTAAGCCGATAATGTCCCAAACTCTCCAAACCTACCCTTACCGGCCAGATGGTTTCATTGCGGTAGACTGTTTCAAAATCTGCTGGATTGAAGGTGAACACAGTGTCGGGTTTACCCAAAATTCCACCTATGCGGAATATATCGCCATATCGTTCACGATAATGGGTTTCCAATACATGCATGTTACTTTTATATAGACGACCTAGGTATAGTATCGATATTTAATAAATTTGATTGATGGTGATGAATCATATTTGTTACCTCCTGGTAATTGATCTCTCAACATACGATAGCTGCTAGGGCCAGGAATCTGCTTGTAATCTTTCGCATTTACCCATTCGGGATCCTCACGAGTTTCTTCCTTGGTTTCGAAATGCTCAAGAATCACCTTAAATGGTTAACAGTTAGTAATAAATATCATTTAAGTACAGTTTTCTTGTTTTTTGAAAGCTTTTCTCCACTATTGAGTAGCAAATATAAGAAAACGAGAAGATTTGAAAATAAGTAACTCGACTGAAATTTTTTTATAATCTTTCGAAACTAAATCATATCTCAGTTTGAAAAGTAAGAAAGAATGGAAATTCAGTACATGGATTGTGTTACAGGGTAACGTCAGGGCATTTACAACGATAGTGACTCGCCAAAAGTTCTACGAGCTTGGTTGAGAAGTTCTTGTGTATTCATTTTATAGCTTAGACCTGGCTTAAAGTAATTACTACTTGTTCTTGTCTATGGCGAAAGATTTTGCTGGTAAAACATTTGCTTTAAGGGAAGCCTATGAAAATTTACTGACCCAATATCTAACAATAAGAACAAGAGTTTTTATGAGAGTAGCCTTTTAAATATACTTTGTTAACATCGAACAAAACGCTGCATATTTTACCTTAGTCGGATAATTTTGACTATGGTAGTTAAAACTTTCAGTAGAGAACGTATATTATAGAGAAGGCAGAGAACATAAAAAAATGTTTTGGCATAAAACTATGTATGACGATATATTCCATATAAAACAATGTTTTGTGTTCTCTGTCTCATTTTTTTATTTTCTCTTGCTCATCTTGTCCGTGTTAGTCAGAAATATTTTAACGTTCTCACCGACGTGAACCTACTCTATGATATACGTTATCTGCCATCAGTTTAGTACGATGTGAGTCCAGAAATGCTAGTCGTATCTAGCTATGCCCAAACAGTTCGCATGTACTCGTAGTATATACTATATATAGAGACTATATATAGAGACATAAATTTCTTTAAATTTCAAGTTGTTTGTAAACAAATGCCGCTGAGTACTCGCATTAAAATAGAATTTAGTTAGAGCAACTGAGAGGTGAGTAGAGCACAACTTGTTATTCTCTAATTTGCGAGCATGAGAACTACACAGGTAATATTATTGTCTAACAAAAGCTTGATTAATTAAAAGATCATAGTAAACAAATCTATTAAATATACTTTACTATAATTATTGTTTTTGTAAGCACGATACTTTAGATTGATGTGGTGGTAAACTCATTATCTTGCGTGACCGCGCAAAATAATTCTTATCATTTAAACCCTATCCGGCTCTATCAAAATATATATTTTTTTTTTACCCTGAACGGGAAGTATTATTCACCATACAGCTAACAAACGGAAAATCAGCTAAAGAAATAAAAATATAAATACGTATATATATATATATATATATATATATATAAATGATCAGCTGAATGGATTTAGCTAAAACTGATGTCATTCGGACTGTCTGTATATACCGAATTAGTTCCACAGTTTTGAGATATGGATTCAGATCCAAATTTCATACGCTCTTTTCTCGACAAGGAAATTTTCATTTGTCGAAACTGCCGATATCAGACAACTATAACTGTAACTGCCATACAAACCGAATGATCGAAAACTTGTTTATTCGAAGAGATATCTTTATTATATTTATTTGACATGATATTTATTTAGTATCATCCGAAGCAATGTATATTCTCGGAAGAATATTTTAGATTAGAAACTGAAATATCAAGTTCAAAGTCTTGTATTGAAAACTTAAATAATTGACGAGATATCTTCACAGAATTTAGCATGGATTATTGTTCAAAGCAATGGTATATGTTCAGATCGTGTTCGTATAGCTTCCGTACAAAGTGATAGGTAAAAATTGCATTCTTTAAGGCATCTTCTGTGTAGGTGAAGGGCATTACAGTTTCGGTACAACCGAACTAATATTTTTGCTGATTTTTTTAATGATAATTTGGTGAAATTATTTATTCAAAAAATTGAGGGATGAATATAACGAGGAAGGAAAATAGCGCAAACAAATGACTAAGCAAAAATAACGAACTGCTTATTTTATTTTTTAAATGTGGTCGTGATAGAAATTGGTAAATGAGAACTAAAGTGAGGGCCTCTCAAAAGACTATAAACATGTATATACTCGTAAAATTCCAGCTTATATCATTTGGAAGAAGAAAAGCTAATATTTTAATAGTCCACATGGCTCACTAGCCTGCGACAACCATACGAACCGAACCTAAGCTAACTCTTTAGTAAGCAGAACCCATTCAATACCGAAAATTTAATAGAAGAGAACTTTATTTTACTTGTTTAAAAGTAAATAATATAAATAATCACTTACATGTTGAGCGCGCGGCGAACTATTTGACAGCTGACGCACCAACAGCTGATCCATTACGCATTTGGTCGCCTGCTGGCCACTGCCGGCGTACAAAAGAGTAAACTTTGATATCATCACGGTTAATTGCTTTTTAATAATACTCGTAGGATGGGTAAAAAAAAAAATATTTTAAAAATGTAGGCACAAGACAAACAAACTGAAAATATTTTCTATATCACAAAATTATGCGCAGCAATATTTACATATAACTATTTAGATATTTGTGACTGATACAGTTTATTTTATAACTGAATGTGTTTGCTAGCAGCGAAGAGTGAATCTAAACTAAGCAGCAAATATAATTTTAGCAAAGCAAAACCAAAAAGAAAAACATTAATAGTTGGAAGCTTTCACTGTAGCAAATACAGGGTGGGAAACCTAATAAGTTTGTTTGCGTAATGGATCAGCTGTTCGCTTAAAAATTGTTGTTGTTAAGCAGTTTAACTTAGTTTTGTTGTGAGAGCGCTTAAATAGTTCAATTTATTGTTAGTTTGACTTCACTCTAACCCTTGCGTATCAAAAATATTGAATAACCTCTAAATTGGAAATTTTAGCTAAAAGTTGGCAAACGAAAAATAAAAAAATTCCTTAAAATATTTTCACTACCTTCACCGTTGTACTCTGTATTATAAGCGCACCTAATTTCCGTGTTATTATAAAAGCTTCAAACAAAAGCTCTTCAACGTAGACCATCTAACGCACATTTATACAGTTTATTAATCTTCCTAATCAAATTCTGTTTATGTGAACATAAACAAGTTGTGTTTCGTGTGCGGATAGTTAGCCGGTTCGGTTCCTAAGTCTAACTTTAAGCTTCTGAAGCTTACTATTAATATTAGATATGTTTTAATTTTTTCAATAGGCAGGCTTTATACAAGTTTCTTTGATGAAATTTTGGACCTTAAAGATTTCAGATAGCAGTTTGTCTATATATTGCCATATATATATACATACATATACCCATAATAAGTGAAGAGTCGGGCCCACATTTTGTATGCGCTGTATGATTAATTTAACATTAGTACGAATGTACTCTACATATATATTATACATATATAGGACCCTAAGTGCTATTTTGAATTTGATAATATACACATTTGTACATTATTCTTGTTTATATTACATTCAAGCTACATATTTTTACACAACTCGTCAGGAAGTTGGTTGCACAAGACTTTTGTTTGACTTTTTTATATTTGTAAAAGTTCCATTTTAACTTTTTCAAAGTTTTAGCTGACGTGTGGATAAAAATATTAAGCGCAGAAACCTATAAGTCTATTACCTTAGCCGTAAACTAATTCATCTCGGTCACTTTAGTTTGTTTAAGTTAAAAACTCGTTTCGAAAATCGGAACCTTCTTGGACAACTGAGAACACAAGTCTATTGTGCTACCTAATTTCTCCTAAGTATTGTTCAAAAATACTCTCAAGAGCCAATAAAGCGGTTTGAAATAAATTTTCCAATGCTGCTGGTAACAATTCCGGGTATTTTTCCAGGTTCCGGGTTCCTTGGTTCCAACTCATCTGCCTCTATGCAACTTTGACAGTTCGTGACCGACAAAATTCTCAGCCTTAGCGGATGCACGCTAATTTCTTACATTCTGCACTCATCCAGAAGGATTTCGTAGTCACACAGCAGCTAATTGTTGATCAGCGCCTGCTTAACTTTGATGTTAACAAGACACAGGTGTTCTCTTTTTCGAACTACCGGTTTTGCAGTTTCCAGCGACTACACTGTGACCAAACATTCAAACTATTGAGTTCGGTAATTATCTGATCCCGAAGTGTTCTCTTAATAAATCCATTGATCGATGCGATGTGTGGGAAGTGGTGCCGTCTTACTGAAACCAAATAACGGTCGTCATTGACAGTTACCTTCTCACTGGCATCATTTTTGAAGAAATATGGACCGATAACTCGACCGATCTATAAACCAACACCAAACCGTTTTTTTTTCTGGATCAAATGGCAGCTTTTGAATCTCCTCAGGCTGCTCTTCAACCCTAAATGTGGCAATTTTACTTGTTTACATACCCATTGAGCTAGAAGTGGACCTCATCGCTAAACAAAATTTGGCTCGAAAACGTGGGATCTTCTTGACACTTTTCAAGAGTTCATAGAACAAAGCAATATCGCTTTGGAATGTCTTGCAGCTTCAGTTCTTACACAATCTGTATTTTGTACGCTTTCAATTTAAGATGTCAATGAAACAGCGCCAAGTCATTCCACCCGTCAGCCCGAGTTAATGTTTTTACCAATTCTCGTAAGGTTTTTCCTCGAACATAAAACGGCCTATTTTGCATAATTTTTATATTTCCATATAAAAAACGAAATATTTTATTCATGTTTTTTTTTTGTTTCAAAGATGGATATATTCAAACTATTTTGGGAAATTTTCAAAGCAAAATATTCAAAATTTGGCCATTAGGACGTCATTTCCGGCAGGTACCCCGAAAACTGGTGCCTCTACTTGACATCAGAACTTCTTGCAGGATCAGTAAAAGTAATATGTTAAAAGTACTTTCCATAAACTAAGTATTGGATCAACTAAAGCCAAATAAGCAATAATCTGGAGACATTTCAGCATGAAATAAGAACATAAAAACTCTTTTTTTTGAAGCTATTAAACCCATGTAACCCCTTAAGTAGAAGTAAACGTGATTCCTCGAACTGTTACTCCTGGTATCGAGTGTATAATAACTTCAACCACAAGGGCAGCTGTTACGTAGCAATATGAAATAATTACATCATATAAATGCCAAATTGCATGTGCGCCGCTATTTTTAAGAATAAGTAAATAGTCAGATAAAAATTTGTAGCACTCGTGCGGTCAAATGGGAATATCAACCGGCATAATAACAATTATGCCAATCATGTTCAAAGTTGCATCATTTTTTCATTTTATTTACTATTATCAATGTAGCGAACACCTGTGGATACTAAAAAGCGAAAGTAAATTTCGCAGCCAATATTATTTTTTACATATAAGATCATAGCTGTGGTTAATATATTTCATCTAGAAATTAATGTTGATACACCATGAATGGCATATTTTTAAGCAACATCAGTCAGTTGTGGTTCGAGAATAGGTTACTGTAAGAACACGAGGGCATTTATGACACCATAAAAGTTTTGATTTCCTGAGGAAAGAATCTGAAAAAATAAGTAACAAACATGAGAATGCAAATTTTTATTTATTGAGGAAACAAGTAAAGGAAGGGCTAAGTTCGGGCGTCTCGCATGATAAAGTGATAATGATAATGATTTCATTATCCGTCATTCACATATTTTTTTATTTTGCAGTAAAATTAATTAGATTAGATCAAGTTGTGTACTTTGAGTATTGAATTGTATTTTCATTTATTTTGACTGTATTGAGGACTATGTAAAAAAAAAAAACAAAAACAATCGTTTTTCGAATTTATTGCACATTTTATTTCTTACATGAATAAGATTATAAAGGTTTGACTTAGAAGTAATAAGTATTATATATTTTAATAATTAAATGTTATATTTTTAAATTCTAAAGATATGTTTTTACAAATAGCAAAACGTATCCCACGAGAGTATAAATTACATGAAAATATCTGAGAGATTTACCGATATTTTCGGTGAAAAATTAGTTTAGGTTAGGTTAGGCACCGAGTTCTTCGTGTTCGATATCAGGGACCTTGAAAAGTTATAAACCGATCACGACAATTTTTCCACAAGGGATACCTCAACTCAAATACCGTATTTATGTAAAGTTTTATTCCGCTATCATCATTGGTTCCTAATGTATATATTATACAGAGAGGGCATCAGATTGAATTCAAAATAGCGTCATATTGGAAGAAGGCGTGGTTGTGAACCGATTTCACCCATATTTCGTACATGTAATCAGGGTGTTAAGAAAATATTATATACCGAATTTGATTGAAATCGTTGGAGTAGTTTCTGAGATATGGTTTTTGGTCCATAAGTGGGCGACGCCACGCCCATTTTCAATTGAAAAAAAAGCATAGGTGCAGCTTCCTTCTGCCATTTCTTCCATAAAATTTAGTGTTTCTGACGTTTTTTGTTAGTCGGTTAACGCACTTTTAGTGAATTTCAACATAACCCTTGTATGGGAGGTGGGCGTGGTTATTATCCGATTTCTTCCATTTTTGAACTGTAAATGGAAATGCCTGAAGGAAATGACTTTATAGAGTTTCGCTGACATAGCTATAGTATTTTCCGAGATATGTACAAAAAACTTAGTAGGGCGGGGCCACCCACTTTTCCAAAAAATTACGTCCAAATATGCCCTCCCTAATGCGATCCCTTGTGCCAAATTTCATTTTAATATCTTTATTTATGGCTTAGTTATGACACTTTATAGGTTTTCGGTTTTCGCCCATTTTGTGGGCGTGGCAGTGGGCCGTTTTTTCCCATCTTCAAACTTAACCTTCTTATGGAGCCTTAGCAACTTTGTTGCGAGAGTATAAAAACTGCACAAATAAATCCGATAGTACGGAGGAAGAACCTATAAATTTTAATTACTACTTTAAGACTGTGTCAATGTTTCCTCTCATACAAAAACCCGACGAGAAATAAAAGATGAGTCACCTAATTTTGATTGCTGCTGGGCTAATAACTATAGTCTGTTAAAAATACGGATCAATCAGGCTAACGTTGAAGCGATTCGAAGGAAAATGGTAACAAAATGGGCATTTTCCCGCCAAATATCATAAATAAGAATATTTTGTTATACTTTGAAAATATTTAGTCTCTTCCTTCTTTAATTATGAAACCTTCAGTGAAGTTTGGAAATAACTAATATTTCAATAACTCACATTTACTCCAATGTTATAGTGTAATCTATTTTAATGTACTGATAAGCCCAACATATTTACAAGCATAAACTCTGGGAGCGATGCTATCTCACATTCATATACATACTGTATAATGGCAATACCGATAGGTCCCGTGATGCGTACGCGTACATGAGTACTTATCGGCAACCATGGCAATGTAGATATAATTAAACGTTCAAACAAGACCACAAATGCCAATTGGCATTGATAAATATTAACATTCCATAAACATAAATATTTACAGGTGAAACTCCAAGTTTAGTGTCAACCCACGCGCACGCAAAAAATAACCTATACATAGTAAGGCGATCACAGGTGGAAGTGACAAACATTGTTTCGAAGATTGTAAAATTAACAAATATTGCCTTTATGCTACGATCGCTGCTCGCTGAATTGCGGCAATTATTTACATATGTATAGTATATTGGAAAAGAGAAAAAAAACAGTTCCATTGGAGTACAAATTTACATATAGGTTTGGCCTCTTAGTGTTTCTATAGACAGGAGCGCATTCAAGCGCAAATCATTAACGAGGGCGCTAAAAAAGTGCGATAGAAATATTCAGTTCCCCCTGATTTAAATTTGAATATTTTAAAATAATAAGTAATTTATTTTAAGTGCGAGTTGAGTATGTTCTCTTGACAAAACACTCAAAATATATTTTTTTCCACTTTACTGCAGTGAAAGCGCCCCAAAATCAGCTCGTTTCATTTCGTCGTTTCAATACGGCCATGTTCCGATGTTTAAACAATACTCGCACCGATTAAATTAACTTAAGTGTGCCTAGCTTTTGAAGCCGAGGGCAAAGGTTCAGTTTTCAGTTTAGAGCAATTCTCAACTCTTTTAACACATATTTATTTATTATGTCACCTAATAAAATACACACGATGTTTGTATGTGTAATTTTTCGAAAAATCCCAAGTATGACTCCTCGCTTCCATTGTGCGAGCTCGTAATGACTCCGCTAGTCATTGTTCTTCGTTTATTTGCTCACATGCGAGTACGTAAATGCTTGTTCACATACTCAAATAGAAAATACCCTGCAGGAAATCAATCGTCGAATTGACTTATATATCAGAACATATTGATTCTGCTTTTCGTGACTAATCGTTATTTTTATACCATGAACGTGTGCAACATTTCAGATCGATACCATAAATAGGTTAATCTAGTCACGTCTTCAACGTTTCTTTCTGTGTGTTACAAACATCGCAGCCCTCTTATGATTCAAATTTTGATAATGATTCTTCATATTGGAACTTAAGCTGTTATTTTTGATTAGGCATGAACCAACTATAAATTATTTCAGAAAGTTTTCGAAAAAATATGCTTATATATTTTGGGTAGTCGAAAAAGTATTTTCGTATGTTGTCAATATTCGTAGATGTCGTTGCAGTCGTATATCTCCAGTGCTACCAATCACATTGTACCCAACCATAAGTTTTGGAAAGTTAAAAACTTCATTTAAACAAAAAACAATTAAATTCGGAGAAATTTAAAAAAAGTTACAGCTGTTCAAAAATGGGTGAAAATAATGAAGAAATTCGCTTTATTTTGAAAATTCTTATAAAAAAGGGAAGAATCGCACACAAACTACCAACGAAATGTGTGAAGCTTACAGAGACGATGTTGTATCAGTTCGATTAGCACAGCAATGATTCGCTCGCTTCGTTTGGATATTTTGATGTGAAAGATGCACCTCGCTCTGGTCGACCTATCGTTACTAAAAGGGAATTGAAATCAAACCCATTTCTGAAGAATGGTAACGGAGACGAAAAGTGGATCAAATACGCAGTAAATAATGTGAAAAAAGATCATAGTGAAGCTCAACAAATGATCGCAAAGGCAGGATTGACGCCTCGAAGGGTTATGCTGAGTATTTGGTGGCATTGGAAAGGAATAGTCTACTATGAGCTGCTGCAGCATGGTCGACTATTGTTTCTACATTTTACTGTCTACATCTAATGAGATTCAAGCAAGCGAAAAAAACGGCCAGAACTTTTTCCAACGGGGGCTTCGTCTTCCATCAGGACAACGCTAGACCACAAACATCTTTGATTGCTCGGCAAAACTGGGAGAGCTTGTCTGAGTAGTTTTGATGCATCCACCATATACCTGACCTTGCACCATCGGCAAACATTTTTTTCGGTCAATAAAGAACCCCCTTAAGGATAAGTGGTTTCAAGAGAAGCTGGGGAAATTTACTTTCGCAGTTTTTCGCCGTGAAACAGAAAAGTTTACCATTATTTCCATTATCCATTATTTTTGATGGAATAATGTGTCTAGCAGAAAAAAGGCAACAGTAATCTACCAAAATTTTACATATTTGGTTCATTAAAGTTCATTATAAATATAAAAAAGTTGAATTTCATTAGGAATACGGAAAGACTTTTTCAACTACCCAATTCAGCGTAAATTGAAAACACTTTCATTTCCAATAGGGCACACATGCATTGTTGTAATGTAGTAGTTGTATTATCGACAGAGCGTGAATTAGCCGCTGTTGCAAGCCAAAGCTTTATCTACAGCGCTCCAGTAGTTGATAAGCAAGCAAATGGGTTCGACTTAAAATTAGTATTGCGCGAAAAGATTCAGGCGTCGGTAATAAAATTGTGGCGGGTACATTCCAAAAAAAAAAAATGAAACAAAAAGTGAAGAAAAAATCAGCGAAATTTATTTCTAAAACCATTTCCAGTCGAAGCAGTTTAAAACTTTAGTGCAAAAGCAAAAAAAAAAAATTTATTTTTTTATTCGAAATCTTGAAATCAACTTGCTGTCTCCTCAAGCTTCCGCCATGGCGAGCTCTGCAACAGGCAGCAGTGATAATAGCAGCGAAAAGACGTGCGCCAAAAACAGCGTCGTGTTTTACGCCAATTCAAATAGCATTAAAATCGGCGCAGCCAATTCAAATTGGCCAATGGATAAAACCAAGAAAACAGCAGTCTGCAAGTGGCTGGCAGCAGCAGGCCGTTGGGTAAATGCACGTCGGAATTGTTGATGCAACGGCTGCGACGCAAACGCTCTGTCGTGCGGCAACGACTGCAAATGGAGTTCAGTGAGTTAATGGAGGTATGAGAGCGGGTGTAGTTGGGTTGAGGCGGTATAAAGTGAGAGACAGCTGGCTAGTTGATTTTTTAGCGGGTTAGTTGGTCAAATTGGACACGGCAGATTCATTTGATTTTTTTTTTCAATTACTTCCTGCTCCGTCTGACCTTGTTGCAGCACGGATTCATTAAACTTGGTTACATAATATAGTTGACTTTTAATGTCTAACGAATTTTTGCAATGTCTACTTTTATTCGCAGCACTTTCAGCGCAACACTAAATTGGCCGAATCATCGAAGCGTTTGAAATCACAGATCTGGAGCTCGGTCGTCACGATATTGTTGGTCAAAGCCAAAGATCTGCCATTGGCCGACGATGGTAGCAAACTTACCGATATACATATAAAATTCAGGTGGGTTCAGTTAAGATCACCAAATGTCCCATTTAGTAAACAAAAATGAAACTTAATTTCACAAATTTACTCGCCTTCTCCTTTTTTCTCTCTCTTTTATATGCCAGACTCGGCAATGAGAAGTACAAAAGTAAGTCTTCCTGGACCGAACGTTGGCTAGAGCAATTCGATTTGCATCTCTTCGATGATGACCAAAATCTGGAAATCTCGCTTTGGAATCGCAATGCGCTCTACGGCAAGGCCAACATCGATTTGAGCGTATTCCAACGTGAGACCACACATGGCATTTGGCGTGCCTTTGAAGACTGTTCCGGTGAAGTGTTTCTTATGTTGACCATAAGCGGCACTACCGCGCTGGAAACAATTACCGATCTCAAAGCGTACAAGGAGGATCCACGTGAAATGAAAATATGCGCGATCGTTATCGTTGGCATCGTTGTTTTCAGAATTTACGCGATGTCGGACATTTGACCGTGAAAGTGTTCGGTGCGACGGGTTGGCGGCGCAGACATCGGCGGCAAGTCCGACCCATTTTGTGTGCTGAGTTGGGTAATGCGCGTTTGCAGACACAAACCGAATACAAGACGCTAACGCCGACGTGGAATAAAATTTTTACCTTGTAAGTGGAATGTGTGTGAAGAGAGGTATGATTTTTAAGTTTCACAAAGATAGAAAAAAAATGTTTTAAAAATAAAGGGTTTTGGGGTTTTTAGAGTTTTATGAGTCAAAAACCGAAAGTTTAGGGAATTTTCTATTAATTTGTGCTTCCAAAACTTATATTCTTTGCATTTATACATTTAATTAGCGGTAAAAGCACGGCAAGGCTTACTGTAAACGATATCCTTGTTATAATAAGCAAACACAGTTCCATAATTTTTGACTTCAAACCAAACTTCCATATCTTTTTTATCCACTAGCAATGTTAAGGACGTCACACAAGTACTCGAGATAACAGTCTATGATGAGGATCGCGATCATCGTGTCGAATTTTTGGGGAAGCTGGCAATTCCACTGCTGCGCATCAAAAATGGTGTCAAACGCTGGTATACTCTAAAAGACAAAAATCTTTGCGCGCGGCCAAAGGGTATCGCCCAGGTAAGTTCCCATATTGGATTTAGGATTTGCAAAACCCACTGATTTCCAAAAACTTTTCCTAAGTATAATTAAATTATTTCCTTCTCTCAAACCACAGATCTGCCTTGAGATGACGGTACTTTGGAATGATGTGCGCGCCATTTGTCGTATATTACAGCCGAAGGAGGAAAAACTGATACAGCAGGAAGCGAAATTCAAACGCCAACTCTTTCTACGAAACGTCAATAGACTGAAAGTGATAATTATGTATATCTTGGATGCGGCGCGTTACGTACAGTAAGTAATAAACTGAAATTAAGAAGTTAAGCACATCGCGTGTTTTACGAATCAATGGCTATTTTCTTTCACTTTCCATTCGCAGAAGTTGCTTTGAATGGGAGTCACCGTTGCGCTCAGCCATTGCTTTTGCACTGTGGATATTGGCCTGCGTCTACGGCAATTTGGCGACTGTGCCATTAGTCTTGCTGCTAATCATAATCAAGTGCGTTGCCGTGTTTGCAATATTTTATGTATTAGCAAGTATTTACTTCAATATTTATGCTCTTACAGAAACTGGTTGGTGCGCATGATTACCGGTACAAGTAATGATCCTGCCGCTGGCTACTATGATTACGACTACGATGAGGATGACGACGATGATAAGGAGAAGGAGGAGAAGAAATCGATTAAAGAGCGTTCAAACCATACAGGAAGTCTCGCAAACGGTGCAAAACACGATTGGCTATCTGGCGTCGCTCGGCGAAAGCACTAAAAAGTAAGTGCGAATTACCTGTGCAGGTGTGAGTGGGGGGAGATTAGAGAGGTTTGGTATTTAGGCAAGCTTTCGATTACTCATTTAGGTCAATGATTATTATTGTCAATGAAAAAAAGATTCCCACTTTGGATGCAACCATGCTATTTTCAAAGACCAGTTTTTTGAAGACTGTCAGGTTGAGCTATTTTCGGTCTCAGACAAATATTGATGTCAAAAAATCGAATAATATTGATATTTCGGTAAACGGTTCGGAGAGCATTGCCAAATTTTTTGATTACACGGCCAAGATAAGGATTAGTTAAATTGGAAGAAACGGCTAAACTTACAAGAGCTCTATATTTTAGAGGAGGTCTCTGTATCACTTGCCAGTGCAACAACAGTTTGCCACATTATTTAAATTTTATTTCTTAAAATATTCCAATATTTTTTAAAATAAACTGGCAAGGTCATAAAGTCTTATTTTAGCTCTATTGATATCTTAACCTGAATTACCACCTATTTGTATCCTTATTTTTCCAAGATTAAATATATTTCTGTGTTTATTCCAAAAATTCGGATAAACAGCTATTACATCCAATATTATAAATATTTAGTAAAATTTTATATTTTTTAAATTAAAATTAAAATTAGGTGGTAACTCCAAAAATATAATAACTTTTTTTCTAATTTTCCATAATATAATTTTCATATTTTATTATATTTTCCAACAATTTGAATATTGAAACAAGTGGCAACTCTAAAAATAATTAGAAAATATTATTAATCAATCAATTTATAAATTTAGAGTTTTGCCATAGTTTATATGCTCCATTAATTTTAAAGTTGAACCAGGTGGCAACTCTAAAAATTATTACTAAAAATATTATATCAAAATTCAAGTTTTTTATATTTTATTTTTTTTTTTCAATTTAATTTTAAATAAGCTGTCCACAATTCCAACAATTTGAATTTTAAAACAGGTGGCATCTCTAAAAAATTAGGATTTTGTTTTGCTTACGCAATATTTACATTTGAAGTTTTGCCACATTTTATAATCTCCAACAAGTTGGAAGTTAAACCAGGTGGCAACTCTAAAAATTACTACTAAAAATATTTGCGCACCCAACAATAAAAAATCAGATTTTTCTTATTTTATGGTTTTTTATTTAAATTAAAATTAAGTGGCAACACTAAAATTATAATATTTTTTTTTTCTATTTTCTCATCATAAAATTTAATAACTGTATTATAATTTCCAACAATTTGAATTTAAATTTTTTCTTCTCTCTCAATATCCGCATTTATACTAGTTTTGCCATAATTTATATGCTCCAACAATTTGAATGTTTAACCAGGTGGCAACTCTAAAAATTATTAACAAAATTATTTGCTAACCTATAACTAAAAATCCAAGTTTTCTGATCTTATACATATATTCATATATTTTTTAGAATGAAATTTTAAATAGGTGGCAACTCTAGAAATAATATTTCTGTTTAAGTGGCGTAGGAAATTTTATTTTACGAATATTTTTATTCAGCCAATATCGACACTAAAATAATGTTTTGACTACAATTAAATTTTCTAAATTTTTTTTATATCGCTATGCGTTCTAGCACTTTTAATTTTTCCGTCCCGGAACTGACGTGGCTCGCAGTGGCGCTGCTAGTTGGCGGTATTGTGGTCTTGCACTTCATACCCATACGCTTTCTGCTACTCTTCTGGGGCATTATGAAGTTCTCGCGACGCATTCTACGCCCGAACACGATACCGAATAATGAGCCCCTTGGACTTCCTATCACGCGTGCCAGACGATGAACAAATCGTGAGTATCTCAGCTTTAGTTTTATATGGTTTCTTTAATATTTTGAAGCTTTTTTTTTGTAACTTTAAATTTTCAGAATCAATTCCGTGAACTGCCACCCACAGCGCCCACCGATCAGTCGCGCAATAATCCTAAGAAAAAATTCAAAGCCTCATAGTCCATCGCCAATTTAGATGCCACTGGTGCGCTGCAACAATTCCAGAGCACGACCGTGTCGCAGCAGATTGGCTTCAATGATGCTAGGGGCCGAAGCAGGCATGTTGCCGCAACATGTTGGCAGCGCAAGAACACGCTCCGTGCGCAACATATTCAAAGCAAGTCGTGACAACTTGAAGCAGCAGCTGAATAAAGCTTACGGTAAAAGCGTAAAAAAATCGAATTAGCGGAAATTGTGTAAATAACAAGTGATCCATACATACTTTAGCATAGAATCTCAAAAAAAAAAAGAACAACAAAAGAATAGAAATACTTATGACTTTATTAAACTAAACTTAATGATTGACTTAAATGTGAACTTTCGAAAACTTAAGCAATTTATTGAAAACACATACAAACAAGGCACTTCCAAGTTCCAAAGCTTACACAATTAATGATATATGATATTCAAACTTATGCAATTAACTGTTGAATACTGATGAAATTAACTGATAATTAATATTTTTACTTACAAATATACACTCATACAATCATTCATATAAGTATTTACAGTATTTATTGAAAAGAGCAAACTACACTATTTACAAAACAACCAGTTCTTAGCACTTTACTAAAACTATTTCATTCGAAAATTTAATTAGTATAACTGTAAATACAAATATAGTTGCTTAAGTACTAATTAATTCCACTTAAGTCATACCCAAATATTTTTCACAAAATAAATAATTAATTTTTTTAAACAACATATAGCATAATATTCAAATTGTCAACTTAAAATTGAATTAGCAAATACCAAAAACAACAAAAAATGCTAGCACATACCTAATTATATTGAAATTTATACTTAGCATAGATATTCAAATATTATTTAAGCGATTTGTTACAAGATTTGTGATATTTTCTAAGAGATATATTTATTAGACTCATATTTAATAGGCGCACGAATTTAGTTAACAAATTTTTTAAGCTTAATCAAAGCCAGTATTCCTGCTAATTGTCCCAGCAGTGTAGACATCTATTATTTAGTTATGATAGTAATGTAGAGTTTAATTCATTTGTTTAGTTCACTTTTTATTAGCGTGTAAGAAAACATTTATTTTACCCGCACACGAAGCTTATGCACCATTAAACTATAAAACAACAAAATTCTAAAAGAAAAATTTTATTTTATTTTTTTATTTTATTTTACTATAAAGTTAAATTAGCACCCAAGATTTGATTTTACTAAACTTTTATCAAACAAATCATTTCGGTTATTACCCCATTTTAACACTTTGAAATAAATATCCAAACGAAATCCTGCCATGAAAAAGCTTTAAGCTTTAAGTTTTTCAATTACATCTCCTTTGTTGTTTTTAAACCCCATTTTTTAAATTTTTTTCGAATTTTTGGAAATATCAACAAAATTATAAACTTTAAAGCTCATCAAATGGTGAAATTTTTTGAAAACTTTTTTTAAAAGCATCGCTAGTGTGAATTTTCCAAAAATAATTTTTTTTGTTGGTTGTTGGATAGTATACACTGTAATAAATATTCTCTTTTGAATACGGTCAATGTGTTTGATATACAATTGAAATTCAGAGAGAATCCTTTCCTGAAAGTAGCATATATATGTGTCAAAAATTAATTAAATCGGATCAATGCTTTTCTTAGCCCCCAATTACCTAATATAAAGATTTTCGAACTTCCAGGTGACTTTATATCGCATAAATCGGCCAATGTGAATTATCTTAATAAAATTGAGAGAACGCGTTCTTCTTATAACGGTGCATATTTGTGCTTAGAATGAATAAAATCGGCAGAAAACTCGCCCTAGACCCCACATAACTAACAAGCCTTATGTACCCAAAGACACTTCCCTGGTTTAATACTTGCAAGTGCCAAGAGTATGTAATTCGGTTATGTTTAACTACATTCCTTCTTGTTTTAATCTAATTAAGGCTCCCAACAAGAACGCGGGTTTTAAAATGAAATTAAATATTTAAAATTTTCAAAATGGTTTTGGGTTTGGCGATGCACATTTCGGCAAAAATTTCGGCCGTAGTGCCTTCCATTTTATTCGAGTTCTTTGAGCGTTGCTAGTTATTGAAGTAAACCTTTGATTTAAAATAGTCCAGAGAAAATTATTTAAGCTTTTTTACATATGTGTACATATACATGCATTTGGCTGACATTTCTCGAAATTAACGAGACGCTTAACTTCGCATGCAATCTGTCTCTGTTTGGCCCCTGAAACATGAAACGGCGCCCCTTTCCCTTTCCCTTTAGAGACGTCTGAGCCCGTCGACCTGAAAGATCAGTTTACGTTATTCTCTTTAAAAAAAAAAAACTTCAGCTTTATCGGGACGAGTCATTTTTTGTTACAATGTTTAATCTCTCTTCGAAAAAAATTTACAAAATCGAATAATTTTTTTTTTTTACTCGGAAATGGATAGTCATTACATGATATACTGAATATTAAGCACTCCCATCTTTTTGGTTTACGTTATAATATTTCTTTTAGGGAAGGAGCCCTTTTTAAAAAAGATTCAAAAAATCGATTTTTTTTGGGCATAAATCTCTTTTAAAGAAAAATCTGAGAATATGTACCCAAAGTTACAGATGGGAATTCGAAATATTTTCGAAGCTAGAAGGGCAATAGTGACCGAGCGCCAAGCAGATATATTAGCGCTTGGGCAAAAAGAGAAAATTTTTGACGCGCGATTCATTTTTACTATTTTCCGAATTGGCGGGCAGGATAGAAAAACAAACTAAACGTCGTTTGGAATTGAGGCAATGTTTATTATTTTTGGCATTAAATTATCTTCTACTTAAACTACGAAAAGTCAAGTTTGAACACACTTTTAAAACACAAAAAGTAAAATTTTTTTGGTCAAAATCCATTTTTCTACCAATTTTTTAAAAATTGGTAAAATTTTAATTTTTTTTGGAAAATTTTTTTAGTTTAACTAGAAGATAAATTATTAGAAAATATGAATCTCTTTGAGTTTTTTGTTTCTGATAAAAATTGCGACCTGCATCCTGCCCGCCGTCCGACAAATGCACACGCGAGATGCATCGGGCAATCGCTTCCCAAAGGTATAATATCAAAGATGTCGTTCCAAAAAAATTTGTAAATAATGTTTAAATATATAAGTATAGGCCCTAGAAATTTCGCCTTAATCACATATTTCTTTCCCTCCCAAAAAAATTCTTAAGAAATCGATTTTTTGAAGCCTCTAAAGCAGACTCCCCCATTAATAATAGGGCAACTAAATTAGTATTAATTGTTATGCTTGAAAACTACTTGAATTTTATTGAATCGGTAATAAAGTTCAACACCAGCATACGAACGGAGAAAAGTTTTTCCCTATGGAAACTTTTGTTGCTTACAAAACTTTAAAATTAAATTTAAATGCACACTAAATGGCGTGATTGTTGATTTTGTTGTACGCAGCACTGACAGTAGGAATTTATGAAAAGCTTTCTATTTGAAAAAAGCTTTTTTATTTCTGAGCTTTCCGAGAAAACATTAAACAAATGTAAAGTTATTTACAACATCACATTTTAAAAACTTAAAAAATATAAAATAAAATTTATGAAAGAGCTTTTCGAGCTTAAAGCTTAGCAGTATGTTGAAATGTTTATTCCGAAAGTTCTCACTTAGCATGAGGTATTGCGCTCTTACTCTACGTTATTTATGGGGGTATTTAGTAAAACTTTTTGTTGAGTGAAATGTGGAGAAAGAGTTGATAAGTATTTACCCCTCCATGCGGATATTTTTTGTATATTTTATCAGTGTCCAACACATCTAGTTTCAAACATACAGGTTTATTTCATATATATGAGCAGTAGCGTACACATGTGTAGTTGGCAAATGCTGGTCTATAAAAGTCTAAAAATCTTAATATCTGCAGTCCAACTGATAAGAGCAGCCTTACCGATAAGCTGAGTTCTTGAAGATACCAAAAATTTTAAATGCCAACCCACGCATCGTAAGAGTTTCTTATGATTTTCATAAATAGGTTATATAACGTTGGCATTAATATAAAATTAATATAAAGACATTAGTTTGAACTAAAAAAAATATAATTTTTAATTATATTTTACTTTTTAATATAAAAATGCTCAACACTTATGTTTATATACAATTAGATGTACAAGTATATAAAATTTAATATAAAAAAATATTTCAATAAATGCAATTCTGGTAAGAATCCCAAATGCCACAAGTACAGTTACGAATACTTGCAGTTTAAAGCTAAACGGCTCCTTAGTTGTTGGCCTCATTCTTCATGAATTCATAGACAACCGAGAAATCCTTATTGCCCAAACCGTGAGCCTTCAGCGTACGGTATATCTGATGTGACAGAGCGCCCAAAGGAATGGGCGTGTTTGTCGCGGTGGCCACACCGGCAGCCAAACCCAAATCCTTAGTAATCAAATCGGTGGAGAAACCACCAGCATAGTCTCTATTACTCGGTGCAGTGGGTGTTACGCCGGGCACTGGGTTGTATAGCTCTGACGACCAGCAGCGGCCAGTCGACGAGTTAATGATTTCGGCAAATACATGTGGATCTAAGCCTTGGCGTATGGCCAAATTCATGGCCTCCGATGTGCCAATCATAGAAATGGCCAACATCATGTTGTTGCACAATTTCGCCGCCTGACCCATGCCATAGCTGCCACAGTATGTGATACGTTTACCCATACCCTCCAGAATGGGTTTAACAGTGTTGTATTCATCTTTCGTGCCACCAACCATGAAGGTCAGTGTGGCCTGCTCAGCGCCGGGTACACCACCCGATACGGGTGCATCAATAAAGCGCGCACCCTTTTCGCTAATAAACTTCTGCAACTCTCTAACCAAATTTGGATCGATGGTGGATGAATCGATGAAGACAGTGTTCTTGTTAACGCCATCGGCTGTCATATCGTTGTAAGCCTTCCACACAATATCATTATTGGGCAACATTGTGATCACGTAGTCAGAGTTCTTCGCCAAATCGGTGGTCTTATCATAGACAGTGGCGCCCTTGGCCTTCAAATTGTCGCAAGCCTGCTTCGAGATATCAAAGACATGCAATTTATGACCCTGCTTGATCAGATTGCTAGCCATGTGACCGCCCATGTTGCCAAGCCCGATAAAGCCAACATTCTTGGAGGCAACGGCCTGTGATGACATGGCACGCACCAATGTTTGGCTCATAGCCTTGGTCACGGGCATTGTGAAGACGATACGTAGCGCCATTTTCCTTACGATTTAATTAACTATAATCGAAAAACAATAAGAATTGATCAAATGTGTGTTACGCAATTGATACTTCAAATATTCCTCGCCGCCACATAAATTAAAACATATGTGGGTATGTAAATATGTATCACCAAGGCGTAAATATTCTCCAAACACACGCACATATGCATTTATGTAGTGCTCACTATATTTCTACATACCAGTTCTACAAAAGTTCCACAAAAGCAATCCACGTCGTTCAACGCTGAGCAGCACACTGAACTATCTATAGCTTTCGTATTGCTGCCTAACCTAGTAGAATGCTAGAAGAACTTATTTGTTTGGAAAATTAAAGCAGCATGCTCATACATTGTGACCAAAAAGTACCCGGAAATTGTAAATAAAAGGCAAAACATCTAATTATTCGTCAATATTTATTTATGTCAATGATCGACTGAAAATGAGTTCCACAGAGCGAAAATTCCAGTTTGGGGAGCAAGAAAAGATCACACGGAGACAAACTTGGTGAATACGGTAGTTGATCGCTGGTATTAATTGCGTTTTTGGCTGTAAATTTGGTCACAATCGTACCCTTTATGAATGAATTCAGCTTCATTGATACGAGTCGAACAAGTATGCGTTTCATACCCAAAATATCCACCAAAATTATTTGAGCGGACACGCGAGAGATGTCGAGCTCTCTTGCCAACTCTGTAACACTTGTCTGAAGATTTTCAAGCACCATGTCCTTCACTTTTTAAAGTTTTCATCAGTTGAAGAGGTCGAAGCTCGTCCAGAACGAGGTATGTCTTCAACGATATCCCTACAGTTTTTGAAGATACATTTTTTTACAATTTTTGGGTGATTTTTTGTCACAATGTATGTATGGAAACGTGTTTTGCATTGGCGGATCGAAGAGCTTTGTTTATGGGAGACGAAAACTGAACTTTGTATATTCAAGAAAAAAAAAAAAATTATAACTTTCATAGGGAATATTAAATTTGCCAGTGGGTAACACCCAGAAAAATATTTGATATTATTTCATCAAACTAATTCATCAAACTCAAGTTCCTTTATCGAAAACTTTTTTATTTGACAAGGTATTGTCGAGAAATTTTACACCTAGAAAGTGGATCTTAAATGTGTGTAATCAAGTTTAGTCGTTTATTTTACTTTATATTTTGGTTTCGGTATCGAAGCAAACCCTCTTCATTGAGGATTTTGAAAAATCGCATTTGATTGCCGAAAAGCTACAGTAACCTTAAACGACAGTTTGGAGTAAACCTTTGAACTATATGTAAAATTTTAGTGCATACAAAGGCCTTATAATATATTATATACTTGTCCAAACCTTAGTTCTAAAAAGTATTATGACCTTTAATTATATTGGATGAATCCATGAAGAATCAATAGTTTTCGAATTATCTTTTGTTATTTCAGTACCTTGACTTCTGTTCTTGTGTGAAATATCACCGAGGGCTTACAAAAATTTTAAGAATAAGTAAAATATTTGAGTTGAAAGCAGGATCTCTGATTTCTTATCTCAATTGTTAAAATTAAACCAATTTTCGAACCACCAAGTATTTAATGCGAAATTATTATTTTATAAATTCTAAAAGTAATAACATAAAACCTTGGCATTTAGTAGGATTTATTTCATTATAACTTTTTAAAACAAATCAGTAACAACTTTTTTATTAACTCATTAATACTTTTAGGGCATAAGACCCCCAAGGCCACTTGTGTTGCCCAGTAAACTACTTCGCTGTAAACCAGAAATTTTTCCATCATAATTATATAGTATACTAGAAAGAAAACTTACTTATAAATAGACATAAAGAAAGAAAAAAGCCAGCGCGTGTTTAAGTAAACCCAATACGCACACCTCTAGTTCACCACCTCTTCTACAAAAAAAAATAAGTATGTATATGCTCAGCTGTGTGGGGGCACGATTGGCAACGATATCGTAAACAAGATAACAAGAAACAAATTCTGTCACAATGTACTATGCATACTTCTATAGAATTTCCATTTATTAATATATGTATATTGGCTTATATTCATACGCATCCATTCGTACATGAGGCTACTTTGCTAATTCATCGTATGTACTATACATATAATATATGTATATCGTCACCTAAAAGGCAAAACAACGTATCATCAAAAATATCGAAATTGAGTTTTTTATGGTTTACGATTCACTACATCATATTACATATAATACATGTATGTATGTAGCATAAAATTTTCAGTTTCCGCTTTCAGTTATAACCAATATATAACCATTTTGTTACCAATATTTAACCAATATATAACCATTTTATAGTATAACCAAAACTCAAATTTGGTTTCAATATGAGTGGTTTCTATTATATCGTTTTTCCTTCGCCTGTAAACTTATGAAAAGTGATGTTATGTTATTTTGCATTTTAGGTGACGATATTTATGAGTTTATGTGTAAACAAGTATATGCGTTTATAAGCGGCCACTTGTTACACATGCTTTGCCGGCAACTCTCAGCTAGAGAACAAAAATAATGGGAGAGCGCCAATTGTATTGTATGAGCATACACATATTCATGTATAGGATAGCCAACTTGTTATAAAATGTGATGTGGTTGTGGGGTTTGGGTGTTTAAAATAGATATATTGAGACTACTATTTTTTCAAGTGGAGTGAATTATTTGTATGATATTGAATTAATTTCGTACAAATTGAGCTCAGAAAAAAATCTAAAAAATATGAATTTAAAAAAAAGTTTAAAAGTAAAACTATCTGTCAAAATTTGTAAAATTATTCGAAAAAACATAAGAATAATAATTAAATTAAATAAATATATTTTTATATTAATATCATTATTATTACAATAATAATGTTATGACGAACATTTTTTCTGGTTTTCATATTAATTTCGAAAGAATTAAGTTTCTACAGGTACAACTAAAATATTATGCAAAAATATGGTCTAAAATTTTTATTTATTTTATTATTATTTTATTTGTTATTATTTTATTTATTATTTTTTTTTATTTATTTTATTATTATTTTTTTTTATTTATTTTTTTATTTTTTTTTTGTTTTGTATAAATCAACTACATATTTATTATTTATTAAAACATTACTTTCGAAGTAATATTCAAATATTTGAAATAAAATCCAAAACAATACAACTAGGAAGTAATATGTAGTTACAATAGACAAAAAATGAGAAGGGAGAGAGAGTTAATGTATAAACGCTCTTTTTGCACATACATACATTTATATACAAGGAACAATGTGTTATCGCGCCCATGACATTGACATTTTGATGCCAAGCTTATTCTCAAACCCGCGGCGTGTTCTTTTCACCACATATATGTAAATATATATAACATCCAACTAGTCAATTTTTTGTGAGAGTAAAGCATTAGTTAAACACGCTCCATGGCTCTCCAATTCGTTATCAATTTACTGTTAATTAAACATATATATTTGCCTTTCATTTAATTAAATTAGAAGCGATTCTCTATCGAATCATCATATTTACTGAAAAGCTCGCCAAAGTTTGTGATACTCTTTAACGCTTTATTTACATAGGTACTCAAGTATATAGTATAAACTTATTTTCGTATATTCAATATTTGTTTGTGTTGTTGTTAGAAATTAACGCGCGTGCAGATATTTTTGTTATTATCTAGAGTAGATCAGCGCGCATTGATTAAAAATGTTTATAAGTGTTAGTATTTGCTTAGGGTGGGTAAACATACTAATTCGCTTGGCTATGATTTTTAAAAGTTTTTTTGTATAATTTTTCTTCCTCTGCTAGCAATTATATACCCCACAAAATATTTAAAATTTCAATTTAGTATTTCTCGTTTCTTCTTTTGAAAGGGAAATGAGTATATGACCAATATTTTTGCTAAATTAGTTGGCAAATGTATTTCGAGTTTCGAGTCTACTTCTGACTGCGTCTTGAAGAGACATCGCTTCAGTTCATGGCTGTACATAAATGATGATCCATTCGAGGTTCTTTAAAGAAACACAGAAACTTCAAACTTAACTTGGAATGTTTATTATCATTCGAAAGAAGATTCTTTGGTTTTTTTATAATTATCCGTTTCACACTTTGACCGCGAATACGTCTCAGATGGTTCACCCGTAAAGTTAAATTTTCGATGACTCGTTCGAGCATTTCGATTGGTAACTGGCGAATGATACGCGTGATGTTTTCCTCCAAAGAATGAATCGAAGCGCGATTGTCCACAGAGAACTTAAACTTTACATAAGGTCTAACGGTGTGAGATCACACAACCTTGGTGGCAAAAACGTGATATTATCTGCTCACCGAAGTATTCTCTCAATATGGAAAGTGGTGCTGTTTTGCTGAAATCAAAAATCGCCGAGATCTCGATCTTCAATTAAAGGCATCAAATAGTCGACTATTATGGCGTGATAACGGTCGCCATTGATGATTACCTTCTCACTGGCATTATTTTTCGGAAATATGGACCGATGAATGCACAAACCACACCAAACCGTTGTTTTTTCTGGATGAAACGGCAGTTCTTGAATTAGGTCTTCAGGTTGCTCTTGGTGTAAAAAGTGGCAATTTTGCTTGTTTACATACCCATTGAACCAGAAATAGGCCTCATCGAAGAAAAAAATTTGGTTCGAAACCGTTGGACTTTCTTGGAACTTTTCAAGAACCCTTAAAGCAAAGCGATGACGTTTGGGAATATCCAGCGGCTTCAGTTCTTGCACAAACTGTAATTTGTTCGCTTTCAGTTTAAGATCTTAACGTAAAATGACCCAGTTCGTTTGTAAGTCCGAGTTACTGCGAACGGCGTTGAAACGACTCTCCACGGTCTTCGTGTACAGCTAGCTCGTCCAAGCTGCGGCTGCATTATTTTTACACTCGACGTAGGCTATTCGAGCACAATATTATCCAATAATGAATGTTGGGTCTCAAGATGGGTGATGGTGTTGCGAGTACGCTCAGTACGTCGATTCTATTGATCATAAGTTGAGCGAGGCGCGCGAAACTCATTCTTTTACATTTTAATAAAAAAATTTGTGAACGGTGTTCAGGCGTAAATCTCTCCATGATAAAATATCAAACAATACTGAATAAAAGTAATATGACAGCCTGACACATGTATGTACTGAAACCCACTTGATGGAGCATAAGTCTACAATTAAAATCTAATTTTCAAGCTAAAAAAATATTTTTAATCCCTAACTTTTTTTCTTAGAAATAAGTTTCTTAATGCTCGTGTTACTTAAAAAAGATAAAATACTATTAATATAATACTACATAAAACACAAAAATGCATTGCCTTCAAACTTCCTTCCTTAAAGTACATAAAAATTTTTATTAAAAAATTACAAAACAAAAAAAAAAAAAATTAAAAAAATAAGACGGCAATCTTTATTTGCTGAGCGAAACTCCAAATCGAATTAAAGCTATTAATATATTAAAAAAAATGTCAAAATCCTGTCAATATATGCACTTTATTCAAAAATAAAAAACAAAAGAACTTAGTACCTAATTGTTATTATAACGAAGGGTTCACAGGAACAGCGCGCACGTAACTCCCCGCATGTATGTATATAAAGTTCTCTGTAAAGCTGCTGTTAATACTGTTACATAAAATTTACTGACATTTCTACACATCTGTATTTCAATATGTTTATATTGCCACTTTACTTAAATAAATAATATAACAAGCAATTGCCAACATTCTTCAAATATTTATTTATTAAGTCACATTACGCGAAATTCTATTATTGCACGGCTACTTGTGTACATTCATACTATTTACATTTACATTTACATAATTCTGGTATACATAAGACATTTTTACAAAAACAAATTAACATTAACTTTTGTAAACCATTGAAATATTGAATTTGTAACACGAAATAATTCTTTATACATACATACTTTAATTAAGATCGATGAAATCAAACAAAAAAAAATATAAAAATAAAGTTCGATTTAAAAAATTTTGCTGGTTTAATTTCGTTATATGTCTAAACAAACAGATATAATATATCGATTTCAAACCCATTCTTGTAGAAAATTTGTCGAAATCTCAGGATGTTACAGATACAAAATTGTTTGTAAAAATGCCTGTCAAAAATCCAATTTTAATTTTTTTTCCTTCGTTCAAGTTATAAATTAAGGTTTTAACTAAAACACGTATTTTTTCACTTTAGAGGATGCTATAAGAAGTTCTCTTGTCAACACGGATGCATGTTTTTTCCGCGGGGTCACCGAAAATGGTGTGGCAATGGCCGAGCTTAATATATTTTATTCCAAAAATTTAAAAATTTCTTTGTTAATAGTATATGTTTGTAACAATAAAAAAGTCTAACAAAATATTTAATGTTTTATATAAGAAATTTTTTTTTGGAAAAATGCTGTTTTTTGCCCGAGGAAACCCATGTACCCCCTTAAAAGCCATATTGTGGAACGAGACTTCAGAGAGACCGAATTTTTAAACTAAGCAAAAGCTAAAGAGATTTCTCGATGTTACCGTTATTACCGGAGGTTTTGCTGCTTCTTTTGACTCTCTCGAGGTATATCATAGGTTTATATGCCGTACTTACTTCTCAAATTATGTTTCTCTGAGACTACTTGAAAAGTTTCGTATTGGCGTCAGCGATAGCACTGTATCTCAACATCTCTCATGGTTTAATTCAACACATTTTGGTTAGTGTTTTGAGTATGAAGCGTTCCAATAGTAGACTCATACCAAAACGTCAATCTTTTGCAAAAATGACGTGAAGTAGAGATCGCAAAAGAGATAACTAAGAACCTGCATTCATCAAACACATCATTACTGTTGACGAGACATGGGTTCATGAATATGACATTCAAACTGTCCAACAATGTGGCGAATGACGCTCCACAAATGAAGCGAAACTGAAAAAACCAGATCAAAATTGATCAAAAATGGTTCAAGAATACGTTACAACGCATCAAACTCTCAACAAGGAATAGTACTAGAAGCATCTACATATAGCATTTCGTCGAAAATTATCGGATTTCTGGCCAGAAAATTCTCTAAAGGCGCTGAAGTCCATCCAACCGAGGCTTACATATAACAGTATATGGAGAACTGGATAAACCGGGGACTTGATTGTTCGAATTGGCTCAAAAGGAGCCAAAATCTGGGAAAATTTTATCAGAAGGTATTTCTGTTTTGGTAAGAATCCCATCTGCTTGGATTTTTAGTAGCCCAAATATTCTAAGAAAAATTGAGAATTTTTGCTTCTTGATTACTGTTATTATCACCACTATATGCCTTTTAATATGTTAAATGCGCATAGACCTGAATCCAAGTATCTCCAGTTATCAAACTAATAAAAGAACTAATCACTCTAACCAAAGCATCCCTGAAATCAGACCAGTTAACTAACTTAAGTTTAAGCAGCAGTTTATTTTGATATCATTTAATAATGTTCAAATGTTCAAATTGATAACAACAACAAGTTACTAGACGAAGCAGCGTGGTAAGTATAGGATCTAGTCGATATTATCTACTCACGTTGGGTCATATGTACCATATACTCGTACATCTCATATAAAATATGAGTCACATATTACTTAACATAAATTTGTGAATGAATTTTCGCTACTAAGCCGCTCTCATTAAAGTCAGTCGGTCAGCTATTTTTTGATTGCACGAAATGCCAAAGGCATTAACCAGAACAGTAATTATAACGAGCGATATTTTCACGCACCAAAATAACGAAGTAACTGCATTAAAAAATGTAAAATAAAAATAAAACATAAAAAAGACTTTGACACGACATGCGTAATTTGTAGACACGAGCTGCACTTGCACCATGCCTCGGCATCTGTGCACTGTGTGGTGTGTGGGAATTGCATAGGCTGAATTCAACATTGCATAACGAAGACTTGGTCAAGTGTGTACTAAAAAAAATTAGAGGAAAAATTAAAAAATATTTTTTTACTTAGTACAACACCATATACAAAGAGAAATGTCAAAATAGCAGAAAAAAATATTGCGTCGCTTGCTGTCTATGTATATCGGTCTACTTTTGTAATGTTCTTATTGAAAAACCCGTTACTTAATATTTTATTAATAATTAGCTCCTTATTATCGATCTGAGCTCGTTTGTCAGAGCCGCCGATATATAGTAGGACTACTATAGCCATTCAAACTGAACAATCTAAACCAAGTCGTTGTATGGAAAATCTTTTTATTGAATAAGCCATTGTGTATTCTAAAAATACTCGTACTATTTAATATTCTTTTAAAACACTATGGCCTTAATTCGATTTAAATAACTTTTCATAATCTCTACAACACCAAAAATTGTTACACAATCGCCCCACAAGTTCATTGTTCCACCCTGATTGTGCCCCACCTTTGAACTTTTTAATTTACATTGGCTTTGGTCGAGAAACACAACAAAAATCTGCACCCGTTTTAATTAACAAGCTTACATAATCTTTAGTTCAACCCATTTCTCGAAACTATTTCACTTATTAAAAGTAAAATTTGCAATGACAGCTGAAACGAATCAATGTTTATTTACGAGCTTTTCTCACCGATCCTCTTTACATAAGTAGTGCAACTAAATCTAAACAAGCACACACACACATACTGACAAACATGAAAATAAACAAAAATAAATATGTTTATGAACACAAGAGTAAACTTGGAATCAATTCATTCAACTAAAGTGGAGCGTATTTCGAACGGCGTCAACATGTTGACACACCGGTCAGCCGCTGACGAGGCAGCCAGCGCAGCATTCGCAATGTTTTTGACACGAAAAGCAACAACAAGCTGAGAAGACACAGATAATAATAATAACGGTGAAATAATGCAATATTTTCGCTTTACTTATTTGTACTGAATATTGCAACAGTGAGTCGTGTTGCGAATTCGGTGAGCATGAAATGTCTTTGAAACAGTCTTCTTGACTAAATTGGTTCCAGGTCATATAAGAAAGCATTGAGAGGTAAGGATTTCGTAATGTTACTTTGTTAAGAAATTATAGATTATAATATCAAAATAGTTTTAGTTATTTTAAAACTAGAAAAAATTAAGTTTCAAGTATTTAGGCGGGAGCTGTATATGTCTATATTCGTGGGAGAGACAGGGGAAGAAGGAACTTAATTATTATTGTATCATGGTTTCTAACTACTAAACGTACATTGAAAAACAGCTTTTCTTCATTACTTTAATATAAAGGAAATCTCAACCGAAATTTATCGTATTTCGATAGAAGTTTATTGTGAATAGCCAAGCTGCCAGATACTTTCAAAAGCAACGAAATTGGTTGACATATGAAATGAAGACTAGAGGCGTTAAAAAACGATTTTAAATATCAGACCTGCTACTTGAAGCAAGAATGCCGAGTATTTTCGAGGCCAAGGTAACGCTTTGAATTTGATGAAATCAGAAAGACGTGATATTGAGCATTTAAAACTGGCTAAAGCCATTCTTGGGGATCGTGAATCGAGCATTAATTCTCCCTCATATGCTGGACCTCATATTGAAAGACCGGTTAAAAACGATTTGGAAAGCAGATCTTGGCGCTTCTGATTGCCATTTGTTGCGGTCGGTACAGAACGCTTTTACTACAAAACATTGCTCATCATAACAAGGTATAAAAAATAAACTTAAATCATTCTTGGACCCTAAGCCGGCGCAATCCTTTTCAGATGGAAACCATAAATTGTCAAAAGGATGGAAACACGTTTTAGCATCAGATGGGATGCTTTTCTCAAATAAACTTTGAGTTCCCTTCCCCTTAACCCATGACCTCGTGTAAAAAACAACATTTTTTCAAAATTTTTCTCATATAAAAATTAAAATATTTTATTATAATTTTTTATTGTTACGAACATACACTATTAGGAAATAAATTCTGAAATTTTTGGGAAAAATACTTTAAAATCGGCCATTGAGACGCTATTTCCGGTAACCCCTCGGAAAAAAGGTGCATCCGCGTTGGCAGAATAACTCCTTACAGGGTCATCTAAAGTGAAAGAAATATGTGTTTTAGTTTTTAACTTAAAACTTGGACGAAGAAAAAATATTTGAAATTGGGGTTTTAGCAGACATTTTTACTAAAAATCAAAGTAATGAAAATTTCAGAAGAAAACTGAAATTGGAGTTTTAGCAGACATTTTTACAAACAAAATCAAAATTTCAATGAAAATTTCAGAATTTTTTGTCAAATAGTTGCAATCGAAAAAACATCTTTCGTACAAGTCTTTAAGGACTGTATCTCAAAAACCTGTGTAAAATTTTATGAAGATCGGCTGAGTAATTCTCGAGAAATCTAGCCAAGGGACTTCAAAGACACAGTTTCAAGAAAACCAAGCTTAAAGGCGACACACCTAGCCTTACTAGCCTCGAGTGCAGAAGTTCTCAGTGCTGTACCTCCGAAACTTTTACCTGGATCAACTTGAAAATTTAGGACAACATTTCAAGAGTGTTGTAGAATTTAATGAAACAATAAAAAAATCGATTTTTTTAAACCCGCAAACCCACGTAACCCTTTAAAAAACAAAATCGTGGAGCCATAGGTAGGCAGTATTAGCTATAACCTCATTGAAGAAATAATTGGGAAAGAAAAGATTTGCTATAGAATCAAACTTTGGGTAAGTAGTATCAAGGTAGTATATTTTGAACCCGAAAATATGTAACTCCATTTAATTTTATTAAACTTCTTTTTTTAATTTCGCTGTTTGAAATAAAGTCACTATGTTATAAAGTTTTTATGAGAATAAAAGAAATATTCTTCTGTTTTATGATGTGATACCAGCTCTAAGCTTTGAAGGTTCATCGAAACTCTTAGCATGTTATAGAGTATATTTAAATATTGTGATAATATTGTAAATAAATCTTAGGTTAAATAGCTTAAAAATGATGGCAGAATCGGGATCTATGATATGGTGTTGTAAAAAAAAATATGGAATTGTAAGTTTTTTTCTTTTTTGAGTTTAAACTTGTTAACCATATCTTAAACTCTCGTAAATAATAATTCAAAAACTATAAATCTATTAGAAAAAAATCAATATTAATATTTAGCACACACATTAAATTCCAGTTCCATACTTCGGCTAAAAAAAGAAATAAGAAAATTATTAAAAAGTTGGAAAGAAAATTAAAAATTCTTTCACACACTAAATAATAAAATTTAAAATTTCCCACAAAAGTCAGATAATCAATCACTTCTTGTCTCATAAAGCACACACAGTTACTAAATAATGCATTGAAGGCATTTACGAATCGCTTGCACTAAATGATCGACAGGGAAAAGAAATTATCAGTCACTTTCAAAAGAAGTGCGGAGAAGTTGAGCAAATAATAAATAGAAAAAGATTCACTAAAAGTAAAGCCGACGCTGAAAAAATTGTATGCAAAAACGATTTCTATACTCGCGCGCTGTGACTCAAACGCAGACTACAAACTTCACACATAAATCAAGCGTTAATGGGTTTTTAATATTGTCAAGCAGTCATTGGCAAAACGTTGCGGTTTGTCAATAAATTTTCGGTAAATGTAAAACGATTCGAAGCCAAATAATCAATGACTTGTGAAGCATAGACGGAAGTGCGCGCTTCACACACTTTTATTCAAATGTCAGCAGCAGCAGACAATGCAAAGCAGCGTTGCGGTGAAACAAAAGACTTAAACAGCGAACTTTACGTTGAGGGAAGCGCTTCTCAACAAATTTAATTTAAATGATAATTAAACCGCATGTAAAACACTGACACTATAAATCTAATCAATGATGTAGAGTACAACCACACAAGGCACTTGGCTAGGGAAGCAACAAAAGCAAGTGGTTAATTTAAAGGCACTAAGCACGCACTGTGGAATTGATTTCTATTGGATTTTCGCTTGCTTTCACAAAGGCAAAAAAATCGTTAAATTATTTAAAATACACAGCTTTACTATGTTTATTGTTGTAACTGCTTTTTTTGGCATTACTTATTAACATTTTTATTACTTAAAGCAAACAATCACACATACAAACTTATATTTGCTGAAGTAAGAGGGTTGCTGACCTACGTTAATATCGCATAAACACACTAATTTACATACAGTTCAACTTTTTTTTTGTAATTTTTCCACATTTTAAAATAGCAGTGAAATAAAAAAATTAAAAAAATATTTTAAAAAAATCCGAAAGTTATTTTGTTTGCTCCTCACTTGCCACCACTTAACACTTTTTAATGAACGTAATCGATTTTGCTTTTTTTGTCTTGTCTTCAAATCTATCAACCAATTTGAATCACATATTTCTGCGTAGCAATTTCTGCGACAGCTGCACGCAGTCCAGTCCAGTCCAGTTCAGTTTTTATTGCTTTCGTTTTCTATCGCCGTCTCTTTTACTCTGTCACACACACTTGACTCATATGCTTGTCATAGCTTGGCTTTATCAACATGAAATCGCATGCAAAATGTGTGTCTGTGTGTTTATATGTCATTGCGTCGACTGCATTTATTTCCACTTGTCATGCGTGTCAAATTTCATTTCCTTGTTAGCTTTCAAACACACTCCTTTTCCATTTATTTTTGGCGGTGAAATGATGTGCAAATAATTTGTGTGAAATTCATTTAAAATGCGATAAATCATATCGTTGATTTTTGTTTTTCATATTTAAACTGACTACTTGACATTTAGTAGACTAATTTGATGATATTTGGCGCCGATTAGACTCCTGTTTTATATAAAAACTTATGTGGCGATCTGAAATTATGACTTCTTCCGAACTATAAGAGTTGAGAGAGAGAGTTGAAAGGAAAAATGTATCCAGTAAAAACCAATTCATACAGTTTTCTTTGTTGTTGTATTAAGGTTTTTAAATCCCTATTTTGTATGCCTATATCTATTTACTTGATATTTCCGTTCAAAAAATTTAAATTAGGGTTCTAAAAAAGAAAACATATTGAGATCCTAAGATACAAAATCGTCTGCTATTGTTAGTGCATGAGTCGTTGTTGTTGTTATAACGGGTCCTAATCCCCCCTACGATGTTAAGAATTAAATAAGATGTCATCGAGGTCATCTAACGGTAGGCCTAGGAAACGTGCTGGTTCGAAGGGGTCGGACCCAATGGGAGAAGGGTGTCAGGTGAGTATCATGCGAAGTCTCTTTCCCCGCTAGACATATGTTTGATATGTCAGGGTTCTAATCTAGATAAGTAGGAGTTTAACCTGCTACAATATCCGGAACGAACCCGTTTTTCACGACAAATCGAGCTCTACGTCTGCAATGGATGGTGATTTCACTCCAAGTACGCCATACACTGGGAGGGAGTCGGTGAAGGTATTATTGGCTTCACTGTGAATATCGATCAGTGCTTGTCGGAAGTTAGTTTGCGTTCGAAGTCTTGTCGGCGTATTGTTTTATGTTGCCGACGTAGTTGAGGAATGATTGATACTCCTAGGTGGCCGTTCCGCTCCAAGCAGGTGACCCCAGGGATGATTTTTGGGAAAGTACCCCTGCAGGAACTGCTTAGAATGTAGTCCATTATGCTCCTTGTGGTACGTTTGCCCACTATTTCCTATCACAGTCTAGTTTGCCAAAAAGAACCAAAGATTGTTTTCTCTGAGGTAAGAATGCTCTTGTCTACTATTGCTTCACTGGGCTCCCAAAAATTTTCCCCGACGTCCATTTTTCCTTCGAGATGGTAGGCAATTGATGTCTCACGCTCTAACTCGAATGTTTCAAAGACTCATATAAATATGTTATCCACCATATATTAGATCAAAAACGACCCGGATTGACAAATAAATAATTTTTACGTTCCTTGATACATCGTTTTTTAAAATAGAATGCCAACACAAGTATCCTCACGCTTAATTCAATACACTTATTATAAGCTTTGCCTGCGACGACCTTCTGTACCTTCAGCGAATTTCCTTTTTTTTTATTATTATTTTTTTTTTTTTGTTTTATTTCGGCCCATCTTTGATTACAATTTCGGCGTCTATTAATGAACTCACGACCCGTCATCAGTAATGATGAGTTTGATAGCGAAAGGCAACCTCTAATGGACGTCACTTTCGCCAAAGTTTCAGCACTTTTGGCACGAGTCTAGCATCGAGACACTTCACAGTGTTGTGTCGATCAATTATAGGTGTTAAGATCCCCGACTATCTTTCTGATGTCAACACCATGATTTTTTTTTTTTACATTTTCAATGTTATCCTCATAAACTTTCTCTGAATGTTTGTGTCACTCCAATAATTGTGGTTGTGTAATGCCGACTCCGTAAAATAGTTCTATAGCATTTTCAATGAGATTCCGTAGCTGAGATTCCATTGAAAACACAAAAATTCCAGCAAACTCGATTGTTAATTTTTTTCCTGCATCATAAAAATGAAGAAGCCAATAACACTTCCACATATAAAATTTTAGTTTTCTACTGCTCTTCTCTAAACCATAAATCCAATTTTAATTACTTTTTAATTTCCCACTCATGTCAAAGAATACTACTGTTTACATAATAAAATTTCCGAAATGAAGACATTAAATGCATTTGCACTTAATCCTCGCCGTAAAACAATTTGAACTGGCGCATAAGTCGTAACGCCATACATAAGCTGGCCATATTTTTACGTCAAACCAATTTGGACCAAGCATAAAATTGCGTAACTAGTCAACGCAATGCGACTGCCAGCGAAATCTCCAAAAACAGCTGCTAAAATTTGTAGCTGCTGCGAAATAGTAAGTACGAACCCGATGTACATACAAACAAGCACACAACTAATGGAACAATAAACCTCGACTTTAAGATTGGTGCGAATGCATGCTGTGGGACTTTATAGAAATGCATATAACATTTAGCCAGCGGCGCGTGAGTAAACATTAAGCAGAAATAATACAAATATATATTTTAGTTGCTTTGAAGCACTCAGGAGCCTGTGTGCTCTTTGTTTCACAAGCCGCACGGCTAAACACAACCATGCAATGTACCCGTAATTAAATTTGTAACGAATCGACATAGCAGGAAAGCGGTGTGGCCAGCAGCACTTAACACTTCCTGGTGACCAGCTAGGCAGGCTGGCTGGCTGACAATAATGAATAAATCGTCCAAAAAAATAAATGAAAATGAAAAAATGCGAGTCGAAAGCTTGACTGGTTTTATGAATTGTTTGAAAATAAGGATTAACAGTGCTGCTGTGGTGGGGGAACCATTTTTCGGTTAAAAATGTACTTTCTGTTTTTGACCGTTTTTTTCGCTACCGTGGGGACCTTAGTAACATTATCACATGAAATTATTTGTATAGTCTGTTTTGTGAGAAGATTCTTACAAATATAAAATGAGCTATTCACATAAAGTGTTGGAAAGGTGAGATCTTATGTGATGTATTTTCACTCTAGTCGACCTATCGTTGAAAAAGTCGATGAAATTATGGAAAATATTGACCAGGATCGTCACATCAGCAACCACAACAGCGCTAAGGAATTTAATTTTCATCACGGTTCACATCATTCAATGGTTTTGAACCATTTAAAAAAGACTGGCTACAAAAAGAAGCTCGATGTTTGGGTACCTCATGAATTGGCTGTGAATGGACCGAATTAACATCTCCGATTCTTTGCTGAAACGAAATGAAACCGATCCATTTATGAAGCGAATGGTAACAGAAGACGAAAAGTGGATCAAATGCGGCAATAATGGGCGAAAAAAATCATGGTCCAAGCGTGGTGAATCTCGACAAATGGTCGCAAAGGCAGAATTGACGCCTCGAAGGGTTATGCTGAGTATTTAATGAGATTGGAAAGGAATCATGCACTATGAGCTGCTCTAGCCTGGTCAAACGATTGATTACATATTTTACTGTCAACAACTGATGAGATTGAAGCAAGCAACCGAAATGAAACGGTCAGAACTGATCAACAGAAAGAGGTTTGTCTTCCATCAGAACCACGCTAGATTACACACATTTTTGATGGTTCGCTAAAAACTGGGAGAGCTTGGCTAGGAAGTTTTGATGCATCGGCCATATAGCCCAAACCTTGCATCATCAGGCTACCATTTGTCGCGGTAACAGAACTCCTTCAGTGGAGTAAAGTTGGCATCAAGAGAAGCCCTTGAATAGTACTTGTCGCAGTTTTTCGTCGATAAAGGAGAAAAGTTTAACACTAATGGATTAAAGTGGTCCACTAAAATGAAACATATTTCACCCATTAAATTTCATTATAAATATAAAAAATAAGTTGAAATTTGATTAGTAATAACACAAGTCTTTTTCGACTACACAATTTTATTCAGAACGGCTCATTATAGTATACAACTGCCATACAAAATCATTCAAAATAAATTTTCTTGTGTGGAAATCCTTTTTATATGAGAAGATATCCTTCTGCTTGGATTATTGTCCAACGCAACGGTATAGTCCCGAGCAAATTGTTGAGATCAGATCGCATCGCTATAGCATACAGCTGTCATACAAACTGACCGGTCAAAATCAAGTTAAGAATTTTTTTATAACCTCTCTTGCTATAAGAAATACAACTCTGAACGGTGTTATAGCTTCGATACAATCAGAGTTAGCGTTGTCTCCTGTTTTCTGCATACTTATACATACAAATGCAACTCTGCGTACAACTAAATAACCGAAGCAATACCCAAATGCAATAAAGCGTCCATTTAATGGCATAACAACAACTACAAATGAAGTTGCAACAGGTTTCTTCTAGCTGCGTTCATAACAGAGCACTACTGGCTTCCTTCCTTGTTCAAAAGTGGTTCAAATCGAGATGCAGTTTTTATGATGTCAAGTGTTCAATTGCAGCAAAAAACGAAAAGCTCAAAAAATTGAGAAATTCTCATGCGAGAGTAAGCGCCAAACAAACTGAGGCTGGCTTAATTTTATACACACATACATTCATATGTATATATTTAGTAAATGCAGGCCATTCAAGCTGTCACACGCTCGGGAAAGCCGCATGCCTATAAGAAGGAAATGATGTCATACTTAAGTATTTACTTTTTGAAAGAAATAAAGCGATTACCTAAGTGACACACTGAAAGCGCTTAGGAAATTCTTACATGAGCGATTGCATAAAATTATGACCATTTTGAAAGTATAAGAAAGTAATAGTATGTGGTATTATGGCACAACAACTTGTCGCTCGGACTTATTCTCAAACAAACAGCCACACTTTAAGCCGGATATTGCACTGTAGCACTTGTACGGGTAATTTCTGCCCAAGTGTACGCTTCTGAGTTCATAATGCTTATGCTTTCCCTCCTCACTTTCGATTTTTTGTTAATTGTTTTTATTGCTTGCTAATTTTTCAATTTATTAATTTCACTATAGACTTTGGCACGCAGCCGTGCCTTAAATTGTCTTAGCGCAAGCAAACAAACATACATAAGTACATGTACATGTATGTATTTACGTATGTTTACCTACACCTTCATTTCAATTGCTAACCACTCTTTTCGACTTTGATTCATTCGATTTCTATTGAACTTTACGCATGCGCGATGTACTTCATGCCGTGCTGTGCGGCAGACGCGCATGCGTTCGGTGCGCCACAATGCGTGCATGCTAATGAGTTCCACGCATTTGCAGTAGACCTAACAAACTGCCGAACTTAGCCGCTTACAATAGACACTTCGATGAAAAGGAAAATACTGCATAGACATATATGAAAATGGAAATTGCTGAGACCCTATAGCAAACGAGCGATTTGTGAAAACAAAAGCTGCCTAACAATCGACTAAATTTCAAGTTTCATTTTACTTTCGATTTCGATTTCCCATAATTACACGTACGCATGTGCGCTCGCTTATGCCCATCTGATGTGCAGACATGCTAAAGCTTACTAATCCATTCATGTGTCTGATGTTTTTATGTACTTTGTGAAAATCTCACTTATCAAGCGCTTCACGGCAGTGATTTACAAATTAGACTGCAATCGGCTTATAATACGAACGCGTGTTTTGTTGAAGTGAACTTATGACCCGACAATTGTTCACATGTATGCTTATGCAAGTGGTGGCACAAATAGAGGTAAGTGGTGACTATTTGTAAGAGAACGATATCAAAAATGCCCAAAATATTGACAATAATGAAGGGAATTATAACAGCAACACAAATAATCGCTTGAATAAGGTTTTATTAATTTTAGCTTATCCACATTGGAAACCTGTCTTCCGATTATAGAAGTATACTTTCCCGAAAATTCCATGCCTTAACAAGAGCTCACCCAGTTCAGCTGAATTGGGTGTCATTATAATGTTAACGGCAGATAATATTCCTCAAATTTATTCTTAAAATAATATCGGGTTTATAAACATTGGCCAAAGAGAAATCTGGGTCCACTTCAGTATAATCGATTATTTAATCTAAACACTAGTTTTCTCCATCATCCTAAAACTGCATTAAATGAATTGCACAGATGTCATCGCGATTTTTCTTTCTATATAATATCAATGATTTTAAAGGGTTGATTTTGGGTTGGAAGGTATTTTGGGCGTTCAAAAGCTGTTAAAATGAGGAACTGAAAGCAGTTTGGTATAACAAAGGCTGTTAAAATGAGGAACTGAAAGCAGTTTGGTATAACAAAAGAAGGGCTCGGATCCCCACGAGGCACTCGAGCAGCCATTTCAAAAAGTTTAAACACACGACACAATCAAAAGCAAGTAAATTAGGTTCCATATGAATTGAAAGAGAAGCTGAAAGACGATTTTGCATGTTAAAAATGACGGGGTCCTTTTAGATTTTGACTGGTGATGAAAAATGTAGCCATTACTGTAACTTTAAGCGGAAAAATTCATATGTGAAACCTAAACAACCAAGCCAAATAAACAGAAAATTCGAATATCCTTGACGAGAAAGTAATTATCTGTGTTTGGTGGGATCAGAAGGGCGTAGTGTATTATGAGCTTCTAAATTAATTAGAACGCCGGCTGGTATGGGATGTTTTGCCTCACGCGCCTTATAGCCCTTCCATATCCATGCTGACTACGATTTGTTCTGGTCGATGCAGAGCGTTCTCACAGGAATACGGTGCACATCAAGGCAATCAAAAATTTTAAAATATTATAGCTTTAGATTGCCAATACTTTGAATAGCGCTATTTCATATTTAAATGTGAATAAAAGTATATGGATATAGTTATAGGCTCAATAAAATTATTGTGACCGAAACTATAATTGAACAGCTCTGGAAAAATATATTATACTTGGCGAGAGAACGATACTTTTACACACATTAAACAAAGTGTTACCAAGCTATCCGTATAATGTGGAAGATTTGGTGGATAGAAAGCTACTATTCACATATTGTGTAGCTTTCTTGCTCGAAATGGAGCTTGTTTCCATTTTTTCGTCCTTCGTATTTGAATCAATTGAAATTCTTTATTGAATGTGTAGAAGCCGCACAGCGTAGATGAAAAACAGAAAGCTTCTGTACCAAACTCGAGAGGGACAACGACAGATAGAGATCACGTCAGGACAAGCATAAGGATCAATTCTAGGTCCAGACTTTTGCAGCATCAGCTACGACGCTACACTAAAACTCGAAATGTCAGACGAGTCGGACTTAATTGGCTACTCGGGCGATATTGCAACAGTTATTACTGTACGAGACACAGATTAAGCGCGAAGAAAGCTTAATCAGGTCTTGATACGAACGAAAGGATGGCTCGAATCAAAGTAGTAACTCTGTTAATCTGCTAACAAATAAGCACGTATCACTCGAAATATGTATGCAAACGATCACAATATTCTTAGGGCACAAAAAGCAGTAAACTACCTGGGCGTTAGGCTGAACCCGAGACCAACCTTCTGGGTACAAATTGAGTACGTCGCAGAAAAGGCAGCAAAAATCAGCTCCCAACTTAGCAGACTAATGGCCAACATAAGGAGAACCAGCCAAGAGAATAAAAAATTCCTTATGTCGACGACAAGACGATAGACTAGAGGTATTTTATGGCATCGCTTTGACTTTAGACGCATATTTCTCAGAATCTATGAAAATTGCATATGAGCCTTACTTAAAAAGCTGAATATCGCGAGAAATATTAATGATAGCGATTTTGACCTCGAACCTTTTTTATAGCAAATAAAATTTCCTACAAATTTCTCATGTAAATTTTTGCTACAGCTCCTGTCATTTACGAGATATATACAAAAAATGCGAAATTCTTGGAAAAATCGGGTTCAGAGCCTCGTACCACCTCGCCGGTGTGAGTTACGACTTTCTTGAGCTGGGCACTTTTGTAGAGTGAATAATTCTAAGAAATATGAGTCTAAAGTCAAAGCGATGCCAAAAATTACTTTTGATCTGTAGGAATTTAAAGATAAAAACTCTGAAGTGTATTTTCTATGGCAAATTTTTACAGGCCTTGGTCCAGTTCTTAATGTTAATATTAAAAGCCAAAATTTTTAGGGAATTTTTTTAGGGTTCTTCCAAGGAAATTTCTTGACGGGACTGAAAAAAATTAATAGTTCAATAACAAAATAATTCCCTAATATACAAATGATATATATACCATTAACTCCCACAACAAAAACATGGCATTTTTTATAAGTACAAAATATCAATAAACAAAAGACCGCAAATACCAAAAAGCAATTACAACAACATTCACTTGCACACCTGTTTTCACCTTTCATCTTGACATTCTGGTTACGCTTCTTCATTACCTCATGCGCTCGTAAGACATTGCGTAAGATAATGCTGAAAAAGAAAGAAAAAAAAGCAATTAAATAAAACCGAAACCAGCTGCAAATATGTAAGCCTACACACCAACCCGCTTACATACAAACACTTTCACCTACACACCGCAGGCAACAGGGTTGAGTAGAAAGTAAATACCGGAATGTGGTATTACGTGTATTGTATTCAAAGAATGCAACAGGTTACACAGTATGAAGCAGAAATTCGAAAACGCAAAAACAAAAAGAAATGCAAATACAAAAATAATAATAAAAACAAAGCGAAAAACTGTCATAAAAACAAAAGCTCAAATAAGCTGTAAGAAAAGAAAGCAAATCGATTTGCTGCGGTCGTCTGAAGAAAAACGCTTTTCGGCGGAAGAAATGAGCAGAAGTGACATTGCAGCCGCACAGCACCGCCTAGCATGGCACAACGCGAACTGCTAACAAGTGAAGTGTGGCTCATAAAATTATGGCATTATCTGTTTGTAGTGAAAACGCCGACTTTTTTCCGCTATTTGAGTCGCTTCTTAGAGCTTGATTAAGTTTTGTGGCAACTTCGAAACTAAGTCAACGCTCTCGCATTGGCAGCAATGAACCCAAATGCTTTATGCTTTATATGCATGCGCTAGCAATGCAATTACGTTGTAGTGGCAATAATTTGGAGAAGAAAAAAATTACAAAAACAACGCAAGAGCCGTGAGTTCGCCAAAAGGTGGCGTTGTTGACGGCTTGTAAGCTCCAACGTTGGAATGAATGACCTTCAGTGTAAAGTGGCTGGTGGGGCGTCGCTTGCTTTACCAACAAACTTATGCACTTACAAAAACACACATATATACATATATACATATATACTTGTATATATACATAAAATGCCACCCGCCACCAGCTGCTGTTGTTTGCTTTTTTTATGAACTTTGCTATTTTCTCACAACGCTCGCGATTTTCACACAATGCTTGGGCCGCTTGCAGACAGCTTAGAGAAAAAATTTCAAATCTGAAATCTAAAAATATACAAGTACAGCGTTTATGCCGCAAATGCGGAAAATGTTACACTTTGCTCTGCATTTTTCGCTTATCTCACACATTTAATTAACAAAACGCTGCTTTGAGAAAGAATCTGCGCCGCTCATTCAATGGCTGAGGAAAAGAATTGAACGCATATGCTTTGAAAAAACGGCATGAATGGCTTTGTAAACTTAAGCGCTGATTTCCCACAATACTTAACGGCTTATGAATGAGCTCTTTGAGAGAATTTTTTGCTTGCGCGTGAAGTGGCGGGTTTTCATTTTAATTAATGGACTTGCAACTAAGCTTAGTTAATATGGTTCTTGAATAATGTCTGAATGCGTTAGATACTATTTATAGTACCTCAATTTGAATAACAATCCGTCACTTCAAGGCTTTTGGTTGACTATTTTTTAAACACATTTTATATACATTTTTCTCGACAATTTCTGCTCTTTATTGTATTTAAAGCTAAATTCATTATAAGATTTTGTAATTTTTTCATGTCCAAAATATTCAAAAAACAATAAAAATGGAACAAATTCCATGAAGATGCTTGACAAATAAAAAATAATCCATAATCAAACCCTTGTCTTACTGGCAGTTATAATGTCCTCTATGAATTTGAGATCGCACGATCAAGCATGTCGAAAGAGATCTGTTTACATCACTTCTACACTACTACTTTCTTTCTGAAAAACACTTCAGCTTTTTCGGGACGAGTTGAGCAAGAACGCGTTTCGTATCCAAAATATCCACCAAAATCATTCGAATGGACTGGCGAGAAGTATCGAGCTCTCTTGCCATCTCCCTAACATTTGCCTGACAATTTTCAAGTACTACTCGTATATCCTTCACTTTTTAATATTTGGATCAGTTGAAGAGGTCGAAAGTCATCCAAAACGCGGCAAAAATCTCTCGACTGACTTTGAAGGTTTCATACCATTCGCTCTCACTTCTTTTTCTGCAAAATTTTATTGGTCTCTGAAAAATTATCGTTATTATTTGTATTTGTTTGCTTACATTAATTTTCTTCGTGTTGTTTACGACTTGAAAACAGGTTGAAGAGAAAATCTTCCTAATTTGTCAAGTGTTTAGTTTATGACGGCACATGCCACAGGTATCAATCTCATACTGGTTGCAAGTGTCGACATGTGCGGCGCTTGTTATACAAACTGTTAGGCAATCAGTTGTTTCAGAAACTGGTATATTTTCGTGCTGATAGTTTTCAATATAAGCTTTTTCTGTAAGAAAAATAAAAATAAGAAAGCAAATAATAAGTGGCTTAGTATTGTCACAGTGAGTGTAATATTATTAGATGGCACTTCTTTGATAAAAAGGTTTTAATTTCTTGAATTTTCTTTCAATTTTCTATTAACTCAAGGTTAAGAGAAGAACAAAAGAATTGTTATAATAAGAATCGTTATAATAATAAATTCTAGACACACACTTAATTGTAACAAAATAAAGAGGTCTGAAGTTCTCCTTCATTACTTAAAACTGAAGAAAATCTCAGGAAAAAGTCATTGTATTTCGGCAGAAGTTTATGGTGAACATTCTCCAGCAGAGCGAATTTGCCATAAATGGTTTATAAGATTTAAGATTAAATATATTTAAGAATTAAAACCAAAAATATAAGAAAATGAGACACTTAATGCAATACTCAATGAAATTAACTGTTACCCACAAGTAGACCTCGCAGAACCTTGGGTAGACACTCTTAAAGAAGCTATTTCAGAATTATTTTGCTTATCAAAAATGCTTCCTTAATGCCATGAAAAGAAGTCAGTTATGCATGGGACTTGGGCTGGTAATGAGAAAAATTCATTATGATAATCCTTATTAAAGATTTTCTGTGAATTCTTTCCAATCAGCCAATTTGACGGCAAAGCCAAATAACCGCGACGGCAAAGTAATGCTCGGTATTTGGTGGGATCAGAAGCTGTGCTGTATTATGAGCTTATAGAACTTATTAAACTGAACTTAAATTGTCGAAAAATTCCCGGAATTAGTGTCTAAACACGAGGCAACAATTTTTCATTAACAAGACAACGCTCGCCCTTATAAAAGACCGGCTTAGGAAACAGCGGCTTTTGACTTACATGTCTTATAGCCCACAGCTACCTCTGGCTACCAACTGTTTCCATCGATGTATAATGCCCTCATTGCAATACGGTTCACATCAAAAAGGGGATGAAAAATTGATTTGATTAATTATTGGCCGCCCAGACTTTCTTTGGGGATGGTATCCACAAATTGCAGTAAGGATAGGAAATGTTCTAACTTCCGATGGGTATTACTTTGAATAAAACTTAAAAGCAAAAATATAATACATGCATGAATAATACATACATATACTGTATATAGACCCATCACGAACTTGGTACATATCCTATCGAAGATCAAGTAAAGTGAATATATTGGATACCATCCTTTCAACTGTTCACACCTCCCTTAACCTTGATAAACTTCAAATAATGATTGTATTCATTCGGCTGTTAGCGAATCAACTTTCAGTAAAAATATGGCATGAATTTGGTTAAGATACACCAAAACTTAGTTTTTGTGTTCTTGTTTAGTTCTCATTCTCATTGACAATATTTCCTTCTAGTTAAATTTTGATAGTATTTCTTACAAATTTTTGCTGAAAATTTTCAATTTACCCCATAAAACTATATTAATTGCTATTTTACTCTTTAAAACTCTATTGGAAACCCTGAAGCGGAAAAACTTTAATGTATCTATGAGTACCGCATAACAATTTGCAAGCATTTAACTATGCAATTTCGAGCTTAGCAATTCAGCTAAATATTTGCAAACCGAAATTTAAACTGCATTCAAAATTAAGCAATAAACTAAGCCCCCGCATGCATACAAAACACTAGCAAAAAGCTTTAATACGAGTATATACCTAGATTATATACTGCATATCTACATAATACATAACAAAGCGCCGCAAACAATGCCGAAAATTCTTGAAAATTATGCAATTCACAGGCACAAAACAAAACCACGCTGGGAGTGAGCTGTGAAAAGCTTAAGTTTTGGGGGCAACTGTACAAAAAATTAATTTGGTAAATATTCAGATGTTAAGTAGTACTTTGATATGGAATTATATTGTGTATATGAGTTTGTATACAGCGCAAGGCCGCTTGTCTGTGCTGAGAATTGTAGCAAGTACTTAAATTAATTAACTTAATTTACATGAAGATCAGCTAACTGAAGTTAAGTAATCAAATACTTTGCTTAATTAACATATAAAACTTTGCGTTTTTCTCATCAAATTTTAAGTACGCATTTTACCAGAAAACTTTGGAATTTTAACTACACTTTTGTGGAGCTAAAAAAATATAGGCTTGCAGTTATGACACTAAAACACCCAACATCGCGATGACCTGGTAAAAACTACAATTTGTTTAGCCTACAATGGACTTTTGCTGCAAATACCTGCATTTTTTCTTTTATTTTTTCGCGGCCTTTGTTGCCGATAAATGCCAATTTCCAGTCAGCCTCAATTGTTTGGTTTGCCGAATTTCCTTGAAAATGCTTGAATTTGGCTCTGATTTTATAAATAATAATTCACCTTCAATATTATTTGTTATACGCAGGAATTTTTGCAGCAGTTATCCATTTTTTTTGATATTCTTTGTATTTATTGATATTGGAATTATTATTTTTTGATTTGTCACACTGCCAGTTGGCGCGCAGCCGCAATTTGGAACGCTCATTAAAGTGCGACAGTTGCGCGTGCCGCCTCGTCTTAAGCCTGCAGTTATAATAACTGTACTTTATTAACCTCAATACATCAATTATGAATAAAAATTGCAAATACCTTTTGATTGAGCAGTTGTTTGGCTACCAAAAATTATTATATTTTTAAATTAGTGCAATGAAGACAGCTTAATGTTAAGAAGGATTTTTATGTATTTTTCGGACATTCGCCTAATTCAGTTATTTAGCAATTTTGGTTAATAAATATAAGTGAAGACAACGGACTATCAGTTACGGGTGAGGTACTCAAAAAGTTCAGTTCTCTTGTGTATATCTTAGTCTGTAGGACAGCTTGAAAATCGAACTTTGTTGAAATATATATCCAGAATTTCGACTAATTTTTTTTTGCTTTTCTAGATCCTTCGTTAAAAAAAAAATTTTATTATGAGGGTAGTGGGTGAGCTATACTATACATGTACATATAGTCCATTCATAGGCATGATGGGGTGTTAAAAAACGTTAAGCTAATCGCATACGCGGACGACCTTATAGTGAAAGCACTGTCTAAACAACTTCATGACCCCCAAGATAAGTGTAAGGAATGCGTAAAACGTCTGCGTCAATGGTTTTCGGAAGAAAACTCATGGAGATGAGTGTGGAACTGGCTGAGCACAAAACAGAAGTACTCCTCAAAAACAACAGGAAAATAAGGGAAGAAATAACTCTCAATGGACGGTGGACCCACAAACTTATACCTGACATCTATACGTGGACAACTAGACTACTAGAGAACCTGGATTTCCATCTGACTGAAATATTAAGCGGGCATGGGTGTTTCATATGCTATTTATACAAAATTTCAAAATAACGTAATTCCATATTGTTTGATGTGTACGGAGTCCATAAAGACTCCGAATATGTATTTTTCCATTGCCCACGGTTTCCAAACAGGGAAAAGTTAGAAACTGCACTAGGTGGTAGTTTAACGATGGAAAATTTTACTGTACTTATGTGTCAGCCCTCTGATAAAAGGGAAGCTTTTCGCTAAGTGGCAACTTCCATCATGTGCTATAGAGTAGTTGTAAAATATCTATTAAAAATAAACAGTTGCTTGTAAATGATGAACTATACCATCTGGTCAAAATTGACGCGGACTGAAAACTACTACTAAATATTGATTTTCCTCCTCCACACACTCATATATTTATAAAACGTATCAAGTTTAATTAAGCTTTTTGGAGTGAATCACAAAATAGTAAATGCAGAACTAAATACCAAAATTATAAGACCATAAAATAGTTTGACCTCGAAGCTAAATTTCAATTCACAAGCTTCAAATTTTACTGCCAAATGCAACTTCGAAAAAAGCAAATAATTAAAAGAATCTTTTACTTTTATTCAAAAAAAAAACAACTTAGTTACACTAATTCATCTTTTATTGCCATACTGTTAGGCAATAAACATTAGCACTAAAATGGCTTAGTGTTCTTCGATGATAAATAGAATTTTTAATTAGCATTTTTCAATCACAATACTAACTCTTAGCCGCAATTAATTAAGACAATCTCTCAAGTGAGCAATTAGCTGCAGCGCACCCCCATTTAACGATGAATTATTACAGCGATGCAGCGAATCGCTAACACATACATGCATTATTGCAACACAGACCACAAACTTAACCGAAATTGTGGTAAGCCGATATCTAGTGCAGCATAAAAAAAATTTTAAAATCAAAAAAATAACATTGCCATCATAAACGTAATATCTAGTTCACCAATAATTTGGGCGTCATCGCATCACCAGCCAAAATCGCTGTGGTATTCACTGCAGCGCCATAATGTGGCGTCATGTAACCAAAGCCACTTAAAGCCTCAAATTACCAGCATTTTTTCAATCAAATGTGCCTAAATTGTAAGTCTACAACAAAAACAAATAAACAAAATCTCGCTGCAATGCTCTTAAATTAGAGTTGTTTTTTGTATCTGTTGTTGTTGTGCTGAAATATTTGAGGCCACAAACTGGCGCTGCGCTTATATTCCACACACTTGTATCCGTTGCACTCGGGGAGCGCTGCTGCCACACAAAAAATATAATGCCGCGCAATTTGTTGGACAAAAGTTTGAAGTAGACTGCAACAAAAACACTAACAACTTCAAATTATTTAATTGAATTACTGTAAATGAGTGCATATTATGTGACAAGCTTACGCAAAAAGTTGCAGGCTGTGAGTACTTGCTGCGACTGAGGTAGAAGTAAAAAAAAAAACAAGTGGTTTTTTCCAAATTATTTTTCAATATTTGAAAAAAATTTTTTTTTCAAAAATTTTTAAATTTGTTTTTTGAATTTTTTTTTTTTTTTGACTCAAAATTTTTTCAATCTCATTTCGGTTTTGTTCTTTTTTCAACCAACCTCAAATTTGGTTAAAAAATTAGTTTGCCCTGTGGTTTCTCTGTTCTTCCAAATTTTTGCAAATTATTTTTCAAAATTTTTAAATTTTTTTTGGAAATTTTTTTTTTTTTTTTGACTCACAATGCCTTTAATCTCATTTCAGTTTTGTTTTTTTTAACCAACCTCAAATTTGGTTAAAAAATTAGTTTGCTCTGTGGTTTCTCTGTTCTTCATCATTGTCCGTAAACAAAAGCGAGTTTGTTGCTTAAGTCTTTTGTCTAGTGAGCACGCGTGTTTGGCCATTGTAAAGCAGCAAATAAGAGGTGGATTTTATAAATTAACCGAGGCGGGATTTGTTATAATTTAGACGACAAGTAAGTGCTAGCAAAAGTTTGTATTTTCATTGTCCTCAGTGCATGTTCTTTTAAGTATATAAGAGATTTTTCGATTAGAGATATTCTTATTTGGGATTATAATTTAATTTAAGCAGGTACCAGAAAAAGAAGAGATTGTATATAACAAATCTGAGTCGCTCAGTCCAAGAGACAGTAAAAATACAAGTTTAAGAGGGTCTGCCAGGATTTTACTTCGGAAAAATATATCAAAACAATTATAAATTTTTTGTCTATTAAGCTCTTTTTCTTCCAAAATGTTGCCCATTTGTCGAAATCGCTGATATCGCACCTTTAAAGTATATAACTGCTAAACAAACGATCGATCAAAACTAAGTTCTTCTATGGAAAAGTTTTGAGTTTCACAAGATATCTTGACGAAATTTGCCATAGAATATTTTGAAAGGCAACGCTCCAAACACCGAACATATTGTTCAGATTACATCATTGTGGATATGTATATGCTGCCATACAAACTAACCGATCCAAATAAACCACTTGTATGGAAAACTTTTTCACTTGACAATATATCTTTATAAAATTTGGTATGGAATATTATTCGAAGCAATGCTAAATTCTCCGAAAATATTGTTCAGATCGGATTTGTAACATATCTGTTTTCAAATTAAGTTTTACATATACATAGTTGCTATACACCTTTGAAGGGTCGTCAAATATGGAAAGTTAAAAAATTTGATTTCCTTCGCCTTGTGGATCTTCACTATTTTCAAAGCAAAATAAAGCGATTCTTTTATAAAAAAAATCCACGCAGACTGTTTTATTAATAAAACTTACTTTATAAAATAAGCCTATCACTAAATTAAATTCAAATTTATACAAATATGCTACACTATGCACAACACACCCACTCATTCATTCATTACTACACTTCACTCAAAGACAGCGCACAATTTCACTCATTCATTTCACAACCAACTTGAAACATTTTCCGCGTATGCTTTATGAAACCACATTTGTGTAAACATTGCATATCAACACAACACGCAGCAACATGTATATACATATGAGCATGTTGCCGGCAACATTTTGCGGTAGCACCAACCAAAATAGGTAGACGTGCCTGCGGTTAGCACAGCAGCGACAGCAAAACAAACAACGAGCAACCGGCTAAGCTGGCCAGCAGACAGGCAGTCAAACGAAAAGCTAGCAACTAGTAGCAAGCAACAAGCCACACAACCATCAACAAGCCACACCACGACCAACAAGCCAGTCAAAGAGTTGAGCAAACAGCTGCAGCAGCCACAACCAAGTCAACAGTTGCCATCGTCGCGCAGGGGTACTTACGTAGCGGCGCAAGGCTTTCTATTTCTTCAGTTTGTTAACGAAACGCAAACGATGCAGACGCGCATCCACGGTAGCTGCGGCCAACAAGCAACTAACTAACTGTTTTGCATACAAAAATTGTAACTCAATTGTGGAACTGCCTTACTGGATTTTAAAGTGTGTGTACATTTTCGTTGTTTTCTTGTTGTTTTGTGACATCGACTAGTAAAAGTGACTTCCTCGTGCGCCTTTCGATTCGAAGTGTTTGCGATTTGCGCATAAAACAATTATTCGAGTAAATCGTAGCAAAAATAAGCGAGCAGAACTGCTTTCGATTCTGCATTGTAGGCAAAGCCAGTGGTGTGTGTCCAACCAGTGGCTGCAAGCGGATTAGAAATCTGCGCAACGGAGCCAGTATTTCACCAAACTCCACCAGCCGCCACCCACCGCAATTGGCGCGCATGCTTGGAAGCCATTGACGCCTGGCGCATTTTTTTGCTCTCGCTCGAAATTTTCGCCACTTGCAGTGAATGCACGATACGCGAAAAGCCAAACAAAGTGCAACGCGGTGAAAATCGTTTTCGTTTTTCCTGGCAACGTTCGTACGTTTAAAGCGCGCAGCGAGCGAATTTTCTTTAACTCTACTAATTTGCAGCCAAAGTGTTACTTTGCGTTTGATGGCTTAATTAGCTGCAAGCGCAAATGGAAATAAACAAACAAAGCGTAAACTATTTTCGAAAAAGTGTGCAAGAAATCCGAAGCTGCGCAGAACTCTGTTAATAATTAATGCGCGAAAAAGAAAGCAAAAGCGCAAAACAGTAGCTGCCAAAGTAAAGTTAAAATAGCGAAAAAACCAAAAAACATAACTGTAAAAAGTAGGTGAAACTCAAGCGGAAATTGCAAAAATTAAATTTATTAGCAAAAACAAAAACAAAACGCAAATTCTGACCGGGTGTGTCTGTGTACGTTGTGCGCAAGTGAAAAGCTCTGCACCAAACGGCAAAGCATTGATTCTAGTAACTGAAAATTTATTAACTGTACGTTCTGCATTATTTGTGAGTAGCAGACAATTGAATAGATTTTGAGGCTGCTAGAAAGTCAAGGATACGCAAGCGCTATATTTACAGTGGTGAGTACAAAGTATTACATTAATAAATATTATGAAACGAAAAATTTTAAAATTACAAAAAAATTTCAAAGAGTAAAAATAAAAGATATTAAAATAATTACTAAAACTACAAAAAAAATTATTATTTAAAATAAAATATAAACAATAAAAAAATATGAAATTAAAAAAATATTATGGATATAAAAACTGACCTTACAATTATTACATAAACCTCGAAAAATAAAAACGAAATTAAAAATAAAAAAAATTGTTTTTGTAATAAAAAAAGTTATTATAATAATTAAAATGAAAATACAAAAAAAAAAACAAATAAAGTAAAATAAAAATTAAAAAAAAAAAATATTTCTAAAATACGAAAAAGTATTATAATACTTAAAACAAAAGAAAAAATTAATAATAATAAAGAATATGTGAAATTTTACAATAAAGGATAAAACAATTGATAAAAAAAATATAAAATAAATTCGAAAAGATAAATAAAAAATTAAAAATGAAAAAATTCTGAAAGATGAAAAATTATTGTAATTATTAATATGAAAATACAAAAACCAAAAATTCAGAATATTAAAAAAAAAACATTAAAAATAAAAGTGAAAATTAAGAAAATTATTTCCCAAATATGAAAATGTATTATATTAATTAGAATTAAAAAAAAAACAATAAAAATAAAAGTTAAAATTAAGAAAATTATTTCCCAAATATGAAAATGTATTATATTAATTAGAATGAAAATAAAAAACATAATAACTAAAAATAACAAAATATTAATAATAAAAAAATTTTTTTAAAAATCAAGGATACAAAGTTTCTTTCTAAAAAATATTACATAAATTGAATAAGATAAATACGAAACCAAAAATAAAAAAAATTTAATCTTAAATATAAAAAAGTATCGTTATAATTAAAAGATTTTTTGTAGCTCTAACAGCAAGAAATATAGGACATATACATAAATAAATATTTATAAAAAAAACTTAAATAAAAAAATAAAACCAAAAACAAATAAAAATAAAAATAAAAAATTATAGTATAACTAAAAACACGAAATTCATCAACAATTATAACATTTACTTATTTATTTTTTTTTAAAACGCACAACAGAAATAATTTAAAAAAATTAAAAAAAAAATTAATAAAAAATTTAATAAAAAATTTAAAAAAATTTATAAAAAATTTACAAAAAAATATTAAAACGCTGTTATGTTAAATAAGCTTTTTAAATACTTTTCTCAATAACGATGTGTGCAAGAATAAAATCATGAACATACAAAAGGATTTCATAAACTTCAAAAATTTCGTAATAGTAAATAAGAGAAAAAAAGCTATGCCGCCGAAGGTCTTTTGGAAATATTCTTAAAATGCAAATTTATGGGACAATCTAAGCTTATTTATTGTGGGCAAAAATTGAATTGATTGATTTGTATTCTCGATAACAAAATAATCCCGGAGAAGTATGCAAAAATTTATTTGTGGACAACATCAAAAATGCGAAAATATTGAAGAAAAGTCTAAGCTGTAAAGTAATCAGCTTCTCTATGTATAACCTCACGTATAAAATTTCGCCCCAATAATGCCATAACCTACTCTGCAAAAAACATCGTATAAAAAAAGATCCTTGCTTTTTCCTTTTTATTTATTTAAAACAAATTTCCAAAGCATTTAGAGTAGGCAACGCAGTCTCAACTGCTCATTTAACAGAATGTAAGTTAATAGTTAAAGTTTAGTTTAATTATGCAACATTAATCAACCAGAAGTATATTAATAAAAAATTTTCTGTTAGTAAAACCGAAGAGTAATCGCTTTTTGCCGCAATTCGGTATAGTTTTTTCATACAAATTATGAGTTCGCTCCAAAAGATTGGATTTTATATATCAACGTCATATTAGTAAATTTATTATGAAAAGTGCAATAATTCTTTGAATACCATATACCAGCTGGAGTTCAGTTGCTAGGTCCAACAAGGGAAATAGTCATTCTTTAGGATGCCTGCGATTGTGGGAAAATTTTTAGCAGTTCCTGCGGTCTCACCATCGATACCTGCAGTGTATAATACAGTGGGAAGCCCAAATAGGTTACAAAATTGCCCATTAGCTCGTCTTTTTTACTAAATTTCATTCGACAGAGTATTATTGTCTTAGTATCTGATATTGGGAAATATTCACTATAGTATAGAATACAGTGAACATGAAACTAAATCAACCTTTCTTTTCTATCTTTTTTATGAATTTACTCGTATGATACGGAAAATATTTAATTTTAATTTTTAATTATAAACTTGATATTAAATTTTTTTAATGCGATATTTGGGATTAAAACTTACAAAATAAAAAAGTTTCATTAACATTTAATCTACTTGAATTATTTTTTAATGCATTATGTACAACCCTGTATCCATATTATTCATATTCATATGTTATTTAAGTATATTACATGACAAAGAAACTAATATCAAAAGTTAGCCATACTCCACGTTTTACCTGCTTACTTTCTTTACAATAAAAATATTTGTAATTAATATTATTTGGTATTTGAAAAGCGAAAGTGGTAAATAAATTTACTACTTAAAAGGAATTAACGCGTACAAGCACTGCTCACGATTAATATGCTGCCGTATGCATAGTTAAATTATTTAAATATTACATTAATATGCATAATGCATAAAATTAACGTAAGTCACTTAAAGAAGTAAAGCGTGAATGCCAAGGTTTAGCTACACACCCGCTTAGTTGGCGACCAATAAATAGACATTTACATATGTAACTGGCAGAGCAAGGCGTTGAAAGTTGGTATCAAGCATTTTTAGAAACTGACACAAAAATAACTAAAAAAAAAAAAAAATAATTTTGAAATTAGCGTCAAAAATGCAATAGACAAAGTGTTCACATGAAAGTTTTTCTTTAGAATTTGAGCTGCGAAAGAACAAAAAAAAAAAAACAAAAATGTATTTTCTTTCAAGTATCAATTTCTCAATTTTTGGCAGCCAAAAGTTCACTTTCATTGTCAAGAAAATTTATTAAAGGCTTGACAGACTACAATTGTAGTTGTACAGTGAAAAATCAGGCAAGAATCTGACACATTTTTGGCACGCTCCAAGCCAGTAACAACAATAGCAACAAAAGCAATGCACAATGCCACTTTTACCCTGGCATTGCTTTGGCTTTTAATGCTCTTTCCACTATTATTTAGCATTATTAACTGCTTTCATTTCAATTGACCATTTCGTATAATTATTTGCCTAATAAATGAAAATGCTGTAAACAATTTAATTTCATTTTATTGAAGGCAAAATTAAAAGCGTATAAAAATACGCTACACACACACACACATGCATTTATAATATATATATATGAACATATGTATTTGCAGCACATAAAAGCTCTGAATCGCGCAATTATCATTACCACAATGGTTGGACAACCGTCAAACGCCGCAATTGGCCACACAGCGATCGATAATGAAAAAACGCCGCGCTGAAGAGCAGTTGAAGATAAAAGTGAAATAACTGCGCTGTCGCACGTTTGCCTGTATGTGTGTGTGTATTTATGTGTTTATGGCGGCGTAATGTCACCGGCACGCACAAATTTTATGCTTTCTTGTATGTCGCTCACTGCGTGCTTGTATGTGTGTTTGCATTTTTTTGTTGTTTTTGTTGCTTTGTGTGGTGTCTGCAACACTTATGTACAATTGTCTGCAAACATTTAAGTTAAATACTTTCTAATTACAACAAAAATGTTGGCAATCACACTGCGTTGGACAAGTGAAGTGCAGCCAATAGCAAGACATAGACGAACACACATACAGTTGGTTGATTACAGTGGTTGCAAAAATGTTAAAAAAAAACCCAGTGTCTTTCAAGGCATGTGCAAGTTTTTTAGTTACTTAAAAAATTTTAATTAAAATTACTGCGCTATGCAATTTTTTAAAATTAAACGGAAGTCTCCAAAAAAGGGGCTTTGATTTACAGTGAAATATATCGCGAAGTTATCAAGGAAGTAATGCTGCATTTCAGTGCAATTTAGTGGTTACAGCTGATGATTATAACTAATATCTAAATAGTTCGATATTTATGAATTTTTTGTGGTGGAAATTGTTAGAGTTATGTCAGGCAGTTAGACTGCAAAATACGAATGTTTTTAAAGAAAACAATTTTTTTGCAAAACAATATTTATTATTGAACCTACTTGCCCTTTGAGGCAATATGACAATTTTAGAGTTATTTCAAGTTTTTGATATTGTGGTAGTTTGCTACTTACTACTTAACTTATTTTGTTTTTTTTTTGAAATATTTGCTTTTACTTTTCATTAAGTTCTTTGCCCTGGAGCATTCTTTTGAGATTTAATAACGAAAAATATTTGATAGAATATATAATACAGTCAATATAGGAGCAATTTGAAGCCAAATTCATTCTATTTTCCAATCGATTTCATTGATTTATGGAGCTGGACATTGACTTGGTACACTTTATCCTGCTTCAAATGCCGCAGTTTCTCATATTCAACGATGAGTAGCACCATATGTCTTAGCTTATATAAACTTTCTAGTTATTATATCTTATACTACTATAAGGTCATAATGACTTTTTTGATATATACTTAGATAAATTCTGCGAGATACAAAATTTGGAACTTCTTTCATGAAATTATATTTTCTTTGGTCAAAAATTTTTCAGTAGAACATAACAATAGAGTCGATTCTTACTCATCAAATAGACTCACAAGTAAATTAAATTTTCACGAAGTTTAATAGAAATCTTTATGCTCGCCTTCACAATAGACTTCTACATCACTACAATTATGCCAAAGCTTGATATAATTCTCCAAACGCTTGTTATTAACCTGAATTGATGCGGCCCTCCGAACCTTCAGCGATTTTTTTTTTTTTTTATTTCGATTCATTTTCTTGCGCTGCTCGCTAAATTTTTGAATAGTGTCAACGTAATATTACCGCAAATAATAATGCGTTTGATGATTGCAGGGTTCTCAGCTACAATGTTAAGCATGTCTTTTGCGATCTCTCCCGACGTTAATTTTACATAAAAAAACTGATTTAATACAAGTTTAACAATGTCAAATTTCAAAAACAAACCTTGACTATAATGTGTTGAGTTGATCTTTAAGTGATGTTGAGATCCTCTGCTAGCTCTCTGAGGCCAGTACGACGACTTTTAAGCACGATTTCCTTACCTCTTTTGATTACATTATCATTGACAGGGATAGATGGACGATTAACATGAAACAATCTTTCAATGATTTCACGATCTTTATTAAATAAACAACAGTCCAGGTCAAATTTGATCATACGCTACATGAGCACAAAAAATTAATCATAGATATGTAAATCTATATATATATATCTTCCGAATCTAAATCTATATATATACATCTATATATATACATCTTCCGATTTCATTGTCATTGATGAATATGGAAGAAATTCTAACATGAAGCTAGCTTTAGAAGACTTTCACCACCACAATGAAAAACCAGTCAGGATCAAATTTGATCAGATGCTATATGGGCTATATGGGCACAAAAAAATTAAACACAGATATTTAAATCTAAAACCAACTAAACTAGTGACATTGCTATGCTTTTGTCATTGGATATTTAAAAGAAAATGGTCCTCTGGGTGTCATCTCTCCTATTAGGTATGTTTAACTACTTTTGCATGATATACAAGAGAGAATATTATGGTATAAAGTTGACTAAATAATAACAAATAGTGCCTTAAGAACATTTTTCAAAAAGATTTGACAAAAATTATAAATATGTGGAGCATATATTAATTTTTATTTCATATTCTCCTTTTAATTTGATACTATAAAATGCATATATAAATATATATAAGTCGAAACTAATGAAAACAACGTCCTTATATACTCATAAAGCAAATTTTGGAAATTCTATCTCCTAAACATATTCCAATTTGCATATAAAACTAAATTAAGGAACTAACTTACTTTAATATTTTAAAAATATCTCTCAAATCAGTTATTTTTTAAAAGAAAATTAAAATTCAACACGCAGTACGTCAAAAGTGTCATAAAATTCGTAAACTCCTTATTTGAATTTTAATATTGCTTACTCTTACCAACTTAACACACTAATTCCATAATTTGCCTGCTTCCTTGCATAGGCACGTGCTTATGAGCTGCCTTTCAATACTCCTAAAATGCTAAGAGTACCTAACTGTTGACTTAAATGTATGCTGAGCGCGCATATATCATGAAATGCCAATAAAACGTTAAGTAAAATGCGCCGTTATTTACTCTGCGCAGACGTGCCAACATGATTTTCAATGAAAGTGAAAACTAACTGAACTTCTACAAAAACGAAACACACGAAAATAACAACAACAAAACTAACATTAACTTAAATGTAAGTGCAAATACGTTTTTTATTGAGCGTACGAAAAAAAACAACAAAAACAAGTAAAAGCAAACATTGAAAGTGGCAAGTGCGTGAGCTTGCACATTTCATCAATTGCAGCTTCGCTTTCATTCGTTTCTGTTTGATTTGAAGTGTTTATCTTTGCCTTTTGCTTGTCTACCTTTTTTCTAACTTCATACCTGACATTTGGCCACAGGTGCATTGGTCAGTCGTGCATTGGTCCATTAGTGTTAATTACATTTATTTGCGCTGCCACACCAACATCCGGTTCAGTCTAAGACTTTTCCGCTAACGTTTTTGTTACCTTTTTGTTGGTTTTTTTTTTTTGTGGAAAACATTAATTTGTGTTTTTGCAGTGTCATTTGTGATTATTTTGTTCAATATTTACGTTAATTTGTTTGTTACCGAAATATATCGCATCGGCAAACAAAAGACTTAAGCCACGAACTCGACGCGCTGACAGCACTTGGCATGCCTGCAAGGCTGTTTTTACAGACACTATGTGGGTGTGCAGACGCGCATATACAATTTACAAAAACGCCAAACAACAAACTAATTTATGCAACAACAATACCGTGAGTGGCAAGGTGACGCTCTGATGTAGCATAAAACTCAGTCTCATGAACACTGTGCGGCAGCTTAGATGAATTATGCATGGCGTTAGAATTTCATATAAGCGAGTTTGTAAAATTATTTGAGCAAGACAAAATTGTTACCAGAACTAAATAATTTAAAAAAAAAATATTAGTTTTTGTTCTCGTATATGCGTGTCTGTGACCACTTCCGTCTTAGCAGCTCATATGGCACTTCCGTTCTGCAGTTATTAAAGCAATAAAGTTATTTACGAAGTGATACTTAATTTTCGCACTTCTGACATAACTGTGAAGTTTATAAGGTTAAAGTGGACAGGCAGAACATAATTTAATTAATTAAATAGATTTTATGGAATTAGTTTACTTAATATGTTTGTAAGTTGACGGAAATAGCAGCTTTTTTTATATACAGATTCTCTGCTGAAATTTACATTAGGAAGTTATGATTTTTAGGGAAATCTCGAAAGGTCATAAAACATTGGTCAAAAAGTGTTTGCACTCTTATGAAATTGTTTTGATCTCTTGGCCATGAGGTTGATAGAAATGTTGTAAGATTTAGTGCTACCAGTTCTAAGGCAAGTTTAATTCAACAGAGACTCTTCACTTTCATCTTCACTTCATGAACAAAATTCGAAATATTTTACAAAAAGCTTATTTTATATACAATTTTAAGGCCTCAGATTAAGTAGTGTTGGAATAGAATTAATTTGTAGTCTAACAGAATGCTCTTGAAGTGCTTTGAAATATTTCAAAATAAAACCCAATAATGTAACACAAGTGATTCCGAAACTCTTCAGGCTAGTCAAAGTGTCAAGTCAGTTTGTATGACAGCTATCAGTTAAAGTTGACCGATCTTAACAATTTTCTCAGAGATTGTTGCGCTATCTAGAAGAACAATCTATGTGAAATCTCGTGAAGATATCTTGTCAAATAAAAAAGATTTCCTTACAAGAACCGGAGCTTGCACGACCAGTTTGTATGACAGCTATCAGTTAAAGTTGACCGATCTAAACAATTTTTTTGGAGATTGTTGCTTTGACTAGGATAACAATCTGTGTCAAATTTCATGAAGATATCTTGTCAAATAAAACAGTTTTCCATACAAAAACTTAAGCTTAATGGTTAAGTTTGTATGGCTATATAATAAAGTTAACGATCTGAGAGACAAACTTACTGTACAGAGTATAAGAAAATGTAATAAAAAAATTCTTCTTCCCAACGTGGGCGATGATGCTGCATAAAAGTACATTCCCACCAACAGAAATTGACACAAACCGCAAAAATGTGCTAGAAGCTTTGTCAAGGTTACTTTACTAGTCGAAAGCTGTCGCTCTTTGCATTATTTCAATTTACTTACAGAAAATTCTTGAATCGCTGTAAATGTATATCCAACGCCTACAAGTGCTTATTTAAAACAACCAAGATATTACAACAACAATATATAAATATATGTAGACACAAATACCTTGAGCTATGCATGAGACATCTGGAACAAGCTGGCGCTGCAACTCAGTCTAGTCACCTCAGCGCAGGCCATGAGTAATACCAAAGCATATTATTTTGCAAACTAATTCAATACTATAGTTACACTTCAATGCCGTTTGGCAGCATTACTCAGCTGGTCTCACCAAGATTTAATGCACTTATATGCAAGTGGCTAAGTCGCTCGTTTATTTCAACACACAAGCAATGCCATTTGTGCAGATATTTAAAAAAAAAACACCAAACAAATATTTTAATAAATAAATTGCAACAAAACAGTGCGGCATTGCACGATAGCACTCGAATAACTGGACGTTTTAGTGCAGGTTTTGCAACGTGAGTGTATATAATATATGTATGTATATATGGATTGCAGTGCATGCGCATAGTCAGCAATCACCAATTGAAATGGACGATTCTTTAGTCGGCGTATTTGTTGTTGGTGCAGCTGTTAGCGGCACTGACGAGCGTCACCGTCTGCTCGTGGTTAGATTTTTGCAATGCATAATTGCAGCAACACTGCCAAAGACAGACAACGAGCGGCAGTCACAGCGCTTGTTATGCGTGTGTGTGTGTTATTGCTCTCGTAAAATCGTCAGTTGGCCATTGGCGAAGTCTCACGCAGATAAATTGCTTAAACACATACATATGTATATACATATGTATGTATACTTAGGTTATATTTGGTAGAATTACAGAGCAAAAAAAACACAACAAACAAAAAATGAAATTGAATACAGGTGTGATTTTTTATCTTTTACAAATTGGTATGTGGCACATGTTTTTTGGAATGAATTAGTTTGGTGATTTCTCCAAAACTTCTTTTTAATATTGATTTAAAATAGATTGCAAGACAATTTTTGTATTTTTTTTTTTTTTTTTTTGCTTTTAAAAATATTTATTTAAAACAAACATTTCAACCTCAAATGCAAGACCGAGGTTATATTGCCTTTTTCAATAAAAAAATATTCTATACATGAAATTTAACTATTTTTGATCGATCACTTTGTATGACAGCTATATGCTATAGTGGTCCGATTTGAACAATTTTTTCGAATATCATACGATTGTCATAAATAATAGTCCATGCCGAGTTTCGTGAAGATATCTTCTCAAATAAAAAAGTTTTCCATACAAGGACTTCATGTAAGTGTACCAGTTTGTATGGTAACTATATCCCACAGTGTTGCCAAATACTAAAAAAAAAATAAAAAAAATTCAGTTATTGGATTTTTAATTTTTTTATTAGTAATCTTAATATACTTTTCATGAAATTTAAGGTTCATGCAGGGTCACCATATTTCCGTTTTCATTATAGATCATTCGAGACCATTCGAGCATTGGTACATACATTTATACATATTTTAAATACCAAATATTTAATGCCTCAGCCTTTACTACAATGTCGCTCTAAAATTATGAGCGTGACGAATTTTCGTTTCGCAACACATTTTCGTTGCAATCAGTCAATTTTCTCGACTTTTAATATTATGCTATAAGAAGTATTAATATTTTTTTTTTTTTTTTTTGGTAAAATCAAATTTAATAAAATTAAAAAATTAATTTTATTTATTTATGTTTTTATTTATTTTTATGAACTATAATTATAAATAATTACATTACATTTAGCAAGGCAACTAGTAACTAAGACTATCGGCCTAAAATTAATTTTAGTATTCGAACATTCAGTGAAATATTATTAAATTTGGTTTTAGCAAAAAACAAATTACAAATATATACATACATATATAAATATTTCTTAAACATTAAAAAAAAAATTACAAAAATATTCCACTCAAAATTATGCACTCTTCAACCAACAGTTTACCATCGTACTAATGCGTTGCAATTGCGCTGTTGCAAAATGAAATTGCAATCACTTTGTCTTGTTATCGCACTCATTCTCGCAGCCGACAGAGACGGATATGTCACTTAGACATTTCTTTTTGCGCACCACTTTGTTGCGTCAATTTTTTCCCACACTCCGTCTGCAGTCAGTCGGTGGCAGCTGGTGGCAATATGCATAATAGCTAAGTGCGCAGAAATATGTAGACATAATTTTTTACAAATGGATTTACATATATGTGAGTATTTGTTTATATGTTTTTGAAGAGAAAATTGCTAGTTGTGCCATAATTTTGTTAAAAAATTATAGTATTATGACTAAATTATGGCATTTTAAGTATCGAAATGTTGAAATATCGTAAATGTTGCTATTACTTTCAATTACCGATTGCTGCATAACTAAACTAAGCGACAGGTACTATTAGCTAATGTCTAACTAGATGACATTCCTAGTCACTAACTATTGCATGTGCACATGATTTTTTTACATACATATGTATGTATGTATATAATGTGATTTGCATATCTCAAACAAAATATAATTCAATTGACTTTTTGTTCAGAGCTGTAATGGTTGAAGTGTCTGCAGTAGTAATGCTTATTCGACTAGCATATATTATATTATAATATACAAGAAAATCAAATGCTACCATTATGCAAACCTCTATATTCACCGTTAATGTTCTTAGAAGAAATTATAATAGAAATATGGCGCTTACACTTTCAACCGAAGTTACCTTTCTAATAGCTTGTTCGCAACAAAACTGTATAAATTTTCGATTTAAAGGGTGATCTATTTCATAGTCCCTACTTGTTAAAGAAAAAATACAGAAATTTCAAATTTAATGGGAAATGTCCATTACTATTCGAAAGAACATTCTTTGGTATTTTTCCTTTGAAGATTATCGTTTCTAAATGTTGGCTGCGGCTACATCTCAGATGGTCCATCCGTTGAGTCCAACTTTCAATGACTCGTTCGAGCAATTGGACTGATAACTGGCACACGCGTGATATTTTGCTACAAGCCTTGAACCGAAGCGAGAATGTCCGCATAGACTTTAGATTTATCATATCCTAACAGGTCGGTCTCCAACCGACCAGCCCAGCACGTTATATGCTCACCGAAGTGTTCCCTCAATAAATACATTGATCGATGCGAAATGTGGGAAGTGACGCCTTCTTGTTGAAGCCAAATATCACCGAGATCACGAGTTTCAATTTCAGGCATCAAATAGTCGGTTATCATGGCGCGATAACGGTCAGCATTGATCGTTACGTTCTTACCGGCATCATTTTTGAAGACATATGGATATTCTAGATGAAATGGTAACTCATGAATTTTTCAGGTTGCTCTTCGTCCCAAATACAGCAATTTTGCTTGTTTACACATCCGTTGAGCAAGAAACGGGCTTCATCGCTGAATAAAATTCGGCTCAAAATCATCGGATCTTCTTGCAACTTTTCAAGAGCCCATAGAGCAAAGAGGTGTCGCTTGGGAAGGTCGAAGGGCTCCAGTTCTTGCGCAATCTGTATTTTTTATGCTTTCAATATAAGATCTCTCAGTTACGGCAGCCATATGTTGACCATAAGAAGAGCGAAAGTCGCGAAACATATTCCTAACAAAACGTGAGTTTTCATAATAAAGTTGAACAATTTATAATCGTACCTCAAACATGAGTATTTCCATGACGAAATGCCAAACAATACTGAACAAAAATACCATGACAGCTCGACTTACGCGTGATCTATCAAAAAAAGACTATTCGGGACAATTCCTATACTTGGATCATCTGTGGTATAAATTGATTATTTATATACGCGACAAATGAAGGACTAGCTCGCTTATATAAAGTCAGACGGAAACGGAATTTGTCGGAACCGACGATTTCGAACAATAGTAGCATATAGCTGCCGTATCCTTCTAAGGAAAGGCATCTATGAAAGGTATTATAGCTTCACCGCAACTGAAGTTGCCATTTTTTCTTGCTTTTTAATATGCTTTGCTTATAGCTGGGAAATAACTGAAATTCTAAGTATATTTTAAATTTTTTTTAATATCTTACTAGTTGGCAACTCTGTTCAAATTCTATTTATAAATAAAATGTGACTCAACGAGGAATGTTTAACAGTAAACTACACAAAGTTAGTAAGAATTTAATAGCAATTTTAAGTATTAACAAATTGTTCAGCAACAATTAGAGTTTCAACATTTTTACAAAAAAAACATACTGATGCACATGTAGTACACACATGCATTTATGTGCATACTTATAACATATATGTATGTACACATATACACATATTTGTTACACACGAAAATTTAGAGCAACTCTGTTGTAAATTAAGCTTTACAAACACTTGCCTTCAAAGACAGAGAGCACGCGTGCGTGACACATACACACAACAACAACAACACGTTGCACTGTCTGCGCACGAAAATTAACGACACGATTGCGGCAAGTCCACAAGCAAGCCGTGACAATAAATCTTAAAACACATTTCAGTATGACAAGGCACAAAATTAGTAAACGCAGCAGACAAGTTAGCAAAACAGACATTTTAATCGAAAAGCGAGGTAAGCGCGGCATTAACCAACAGAGTTTATCGGTCGCTAGTAGAACAGTAGTGTAGGGAAAAAGTAAATCACATCCGTCACAAGCAGGTGTTGTCTGCAGTGGCGCTCATGTGAGCCCAGTTTATGCCAGCAGGCAGCAAGCAGCGGGAAAATGTAAACAAAGCGCCGAACGCCGGCGAAGGAAGTTGTTGTAAAATGTTGGAAAAACACGCATGCAAAGTGGGTTAAACATTAATTGAAAGTGCGATATTTGCCGGCGTTTTGAAAAAGTGGCAGCCGGCAAGTATTATTTATCTGGTAGCGCAACAACAAGCACAAAAATGCTACTAAATATTTGTGAATTAGGTCAGAGTAGGAAAGCCGCAGCGCCGGCGCTATCAACAGCTGCAATCTGAAGAGGTTTTTACAAGTTAACGTCTGCAAAAGTAAATAAATCAGAAGCAAGTCTTGGCTTTGTTAGATCTAGCGCTAAGGAAAGTTAATATGGCAAAACCTCTGGAAAAATATAAGCTGGTATTTACTAGATTTCTGTGCTAAATTGAATGCGTTTTAGATACTAAGTATGTTTAAAGTCTAATATATAATCTTATTAGTTTAAAGTTACAACTAATATGAAAACATTGGGTTGAGTTGCCTTCGTGTGAACAATTTTCGAAAGATCAACTTCTATTTTTCTTCGTTTTTACTTGAGATATTTTAATTTACTTGGGATATTCTTACAAAAAATAGTATAACGAGTCTAATAGCATAACCTAGGCTGTCAATTGCCTGATGCATTTATTGGTATGATGCGTTCACTTAAAATTGGCTCCAATAAAGAAGGGCTTTCATGATTACAAAGTTTTAAAAATATATTTATTAATATACAGCTGTTTCGACAGTAATGCTTATAACAAATTCTATATCTAAATGAAAATATTTACGTATGTATATCGGTTAATATTAGGTAAGGCTGTACTCGTATATTTTTGTAGAATTATCCTTATATTTATTTACATGGATTTTTTTAAAGAGTCTGTCCTCGAACTTATAGTATACAGCAGAAAATTGTTCTTAAAAATATTCTCCGGAAAGATCAAAACATCTTCCTTTCCCTCCTGCACTTGAACCAAATTTCCGATCAATCTTTCTGGAACCAGAAAGGTCCCAAGGTAAATTTTGACAATTTATTCTAGGTGTAAAGAAAAGAAAATCGAATTATATTTCCTATGTTTCTTTTGAAATGTATTTGAGAGTAGAAAAACTTTTATGTGCACATTTTAGTGAAAAACATCGAGGATAATGGCTCCATATTTCATAATCTTTTCAGAACCATATAGTACACATCTATTAAAAAAATAGATTTTTGAAAAGTCCTGTACTCGCCTAACCACTTCATATCATCTGATCATAATTGACTCGGACTAACAAATGAAAATAAATATTTTTTGCTTTATTTATCACAAATCTGTTTACCTCCTTTAAAATAAGCTGATGAGCCAATACAAGCATACATTTTATGGTATTCTAAGCCTCGGAGAGGCCTTTAGTGCTTTTATCAAATTTTAGTTTTTTCGATTATGACTCCGATCAAAATTATCATCCGATCAAAATTGATCCGGACTGATAAACCAAACAAAAAAATGTTTACCTTATTTAATTATTATGAAAGGCCTGCAATGCTTTTTATCAAAGTTTGGTTTCTTGCTATTTTGACTCATTTTAAAGAGCCATTTGTTAGTTCATTGGACAGTTGCAACGTCATGCTCATAAGCCCACCTTCTCCTCTGTAGTCATTTGTTTGATGAACGTAAGGTTTTCTGCTACGTCGTACAGCACGACATCTACTAGACATCGTTTTTGCAAAATATTCAAGTTAGTACGAAGCTAGCATTGACAGCCTTCCTACCCAAAACATTAACCAAAATGTGTTGAGTAGATCAGTAACAGATGTTGAGAGCCTCTGCTATCTCTCAGATGATGACTAGGGGTTAGGGATAGCTAGGGTTTTCAAAAAATATTTTATATTTTGCATTTTCGTTAAGTGTAATGTCTTAAAAATATTCCCTGAAAATTTCACGTTGATCCGACAATTATGTTTTGAGTTATTCGAAAAATAAGAAAGAGAGCTCAGGCACTTCAAAGCGCTAGTGTGAAACTTTAAACGCGTTTTCTCAAAACTATGTTTTTGGAATCGGTGACAACTGTAACTCGAAAACTGTTTAGTAGATTTTAATGAAGTTTATACAGCTTTTAGAATACATAGTAAACTCGGGATTCGAAGGATTTTTATTTTTTCGAAAATTCGATTTTTTAAGACTAATTAATTTTTTAACTAATTAAAAATTTCCTAAGGGCACCATTTTGTTAATTTTTAAAACAAAATAAAATCCTTCGATCAGGCTCGGGATTATTTATTTATAAAATTTTTTTTTTTTTTCGATTGTTTTTAGATGAATCTCCAAGGACTTATGCTTGCCACCGCAAGTACCTATGTTTGGAACTGGGTTGACAACCATAACTTTAGAAAATAATTTTTTTTTTGAAATTTTCGTGACTTCAAGTCAACGTATTCTAAAATAATGCCATATTACTACTTTTGTAAAACAACAGGATTTAATAGCAAAAAAAATACTGAAAACTCTCATTTTTTCGTGCCTCTGACCACCCCTAACCCCTTAACATAAATTGTTCGATGTTAGCGTCATTAACAGAAGTAGAAGGACGACTCGCAAGAAGCAAGTAAACTTACCAAAATACCTCTGAAACATTTGCACCGATTCAGTGGCCGTGATTCAAAAGAATTTAATTTTTGTTAAAATTTTTTTAATGATAAAAAAAAATACATGGGTTTTCTCGTGTAAAAAAGCAACTTTTTTCTCATATAAAAAATTTAATATTTTATTCGAATATTTTATGTTACAAATATATGCTATGAATAAAGAAATTCAGTAATTTTTTGGAAAAAAAATTTTAAACTCGGTCATTACGACGCCATTTCCGGTGAGCCCTTGAAATAAAAATGCGCCCGCGATGGAAAGATAACTCCTTACAAAATCATCTAAAGTGAAAAAATACTTGTTTTAGTTAAAACCTTAACTTAGAACTTAGACAAAGGAAAAAACTGAAAACTTGATTTTTGGCAGCATTTTTTCCGAAAAGTGAAAATTTCGCGACATTTTTATCAAATAGTTATAATCGAAAATGCTTCGTCCAAGTCTTTAAGAATTGTATCTCAAAGAGCTGTGAAAAATTTTCTGAAGATCGTTTGAGTAGTTCTCGAGAAATCTTGCCAACAGACTTCAAAGACACAGTTTCGATAAAAACGCGTTTAAAGACGGCAAACTTAGTAGCCTGGAGCGCACAAGTTCACAAGCCTGCATCTCCGAAACAAATACCCAAATCAACATGAAAATTTAGGACAATGTTTAAGAGGTATTGTAAAATTGTACTGTTTTATAAACGAAAAAAAAAATCGATTTTTTGAGTTTAGTTATTTAATTAAATAGTTATTGAAATGGCACACTTTTGCGGTACCAAACCTCTTAACAGACTTTTTCACTGTTGATTACATCCTTTTGAGTAACATTACAAATACATAATGCTTATTTTTAACAGTTGGTTTATATTTAAAACTTATTTCAAATATTGAAAATTAAGACTATTTCACAAAATTCCGCAGTGTTATAAGCTTTATTAAGCAATCGTTTACAGTTAGCTAAATACACTAATTATTCATTTGCCGGTAAGTGTTGCCAATGGTGTAAAGTTATAGCCGGAAATTTAAAAAATGTATATTAGCAAGCATTGGCTAGAAATCATTCACACGTCATGAATTCGAACAGCAAAACGATAATTATGAAAAATTAGATCACTAATAGCATGTAACTAAAATACCGTTAGCAGGTGACGGTATGCAACAGCAACGTTTGAAAATTAGCTGAAAAAATGGAAAACGGCGTCAAAAACAATTAACACCGAGCGTTGTTGCATAACAAAAAAGCGATATATATTTTAACGATAAACTTGAGTATGTGCTCATGTGTGGAAATACATATAAGTGTGTGTGTGTGTCTTTGCGATATTAGACAATTTTTCAGACACTGACATATGTTACACAATTTGCGGCCAATGAAGATATGAAAAAATGCACGGAAAGTCAAATAACGGCAGTAATCTATCATTAAACGCAAAATTTCATTTAACACGTACTAAACGGTAACTATATAAACACAAAATGCAAACATAAGCGGAAACTAGAAAATTTTCAAAATTTAAAAATTATGTATGAGCGTGAAAATATGCAATAATCACAACGCATGGCAACGCAAACGTAAACACAGGCAAACAGTAAGCGACGCAAGCAACAACAAGTGACATTAGCAATGTGTAGCAGCAAATTATGCGCATGCGCACATCTCTACGCCATGTTTATGGGCTAATAAAAGTGAAATATGCGCACTAGCGGCGCCAATTCTTGCCTAATTTGCTTTAATACACATGCGCATGCGCAATCAAAGTGGTCTGTATATGTGTGTGTGTATGCATAGGAAATATTTTGAATATTTTTTCGGCATTTCACTTTCGCTTTCAACGCCTCATGTCGCACTTGACGCTTGACTTGTCTGCCAGCCGCCTCAGCGACAGCAATCGTCATTAGCGGCGCGTCGTAGCGTCACATCAACCTTAGCACGTTAATATTCTGCTTCTTCTTTTTGCGCAAATTATGCAAGTAATGACGCATTAACGTCTGAGACAGGTGCGGAGCGCGCATGTAAATGAAAAGAAAGTTCGTGCCTTAAGTCTTTCGTTTGAGTGGCGTCTTTTGCTTATTTAGCTAATATTTGTATACATCAGATATAATATATAGCGTATGATTTATTGTGCAAACTTGGGTTTTAAGGTGCTGTCACTTTTATTCGTATTTTTTATTAGTTTTATTCTTCTTTTTATTATTTTATGCCTCATTTTCTTCAAATGTGGATATAAACCAGCTGGTCGTTGGCACTAAAGTTGACTGGGCAACAAATCAAAACAGTTATGGGTGTCTAAGTGATTTTATTTAAAGTTGGCAGTACACATTACTGTAATTATTTACGTTTTTGCTTGTGTAGACAAAAATAAAAACAACGAAAAATGTAAACAAATATGTAGACACAAGAAAAACAAACCACAAAATGCATTTAAATGTTGAACTGCGTGAGAAAAAGTGTTTTAAGTTAACAAAATTTACATTTGCATGCACCTGACTCGCCAAAAAACAAAAATAACTAAAAACTAACTTTCAAATACATGAAAAATTGCACACAAGCGTCACTTTGATGTCTTTGAACTCCAACATCAATTCGAAAAATATTCGGTAAATACTTTGTTGCGGTACAAACTTGAAAGTTACACCAGTTTTAGGTAGACTTAAGCCAAAACCAGCAAGAAATCTATTATAAATAATGAGTGAACCAGCTTATCTTGCTATGCAGATAGCACGAACTCAATTTAGTGCTGCTCATAGACGCGATTTTTTATGGCGCCTAAGGATTTTTTATTTGCTTGTCTGGCAGGCTAATGCACCTGCAGCTTTTATGCAATAGCCCGCAGCCTTGTGTTTATACTAGATATTACAAATTGGCGTACTTAAACAACAAACAAATCTGCTTGAGCCTGCACCATTTTGTCTCCGCTGTATCTGTTGTTTACTTGAAAACCTACGCCTTGGTCACTCAACTGCTTTGTTGTAAGTAAAAGGTTGTGAGGGAAATGGCTTACATTAATTGCTGGCCATAAATAAATTTGGCAATGAAAGTAAATTACAAGAAAAATTGAAGGCAGCTGGCACTGAACTGAGTGAAAGGATTTAGTGTTCAGATCAAACATTTATAAGGCGCTCAAATTGGTAATAAAATTGCTTTAAAGTATTGTTGTTTGCAAAATTTCGAATATTTCATGCTCATGTCAAAATTAAGCAATTGCATACCATAAAAATTCAAACAGTTATGAATTAGGCTAATCATCTTACTGTAGATACCTTTGATCAAGGCCATCACTGCTATATTTTATTTTCGATTTTATATCAGTTAAGCAGTAAGGTCTGCGAAAATGTCGAAAGAATATTTTTAGAACTTTATATTGGTAAGCCAGTGTGTATGACAGCTATATGCCTCGGACAATAATCCATGCCAGAATTCGTGAAGATAACTCGTCAAATAAAAAAAAATCATACAAGAGCTTAGTTTTGATTGTTCAATTTGTATGACAGCTATATAATATAATGGTCCGATCTGCACAATTTCTTCGGAGATTATATAGTTTTCTTGATCAACGATCCATGCCGAAATTCGTGAAAATATCTTGTAAAATAAAAGAGTTTTCTATACACGAACTTAATTTTTTATCGATCGTTTGTATGGCAGCTATATGCTATAGTGGTTCGATCCACACAATTTCTTCGGAGATTATATAGCTTTCTTAGTCAATAATCTATGCCAAATTTCGTGAAGATGCCTTGCAAAATAAAAGAGTTTTCTATACAAGAGCTTAGTTTTGTTTTTTGTTCATTTTGTATGGCAACTATACGCTATAGTGGTTCGATATAGGCAATTCCGGCAAATAAATTACTTCTTGGGGAGAAAAGGTTGTGTGCAGAATTTCAGAGTTATATCTAAAAATCTGGGACTATTTCTTGAACATGTTAGATATAGAATACCCTGTTTACAAATTCAATATATACCCCAAATATATTTTCTTAAACGTGAAAACTTCACTGTTTTTTCGCTAAATGCCATATAAGCTTTTCATTTCTCCGAATAAAACAAAATTGATTTGGTTTGGTTATATTGTACTTAATACTATAAAATTTCTGACGTCTTACGGTTAGGCTTGCTATGGTTCAGCACCGAAATCACGAAAAACATATTTCTTGAAATTTCCGCACGTTTCTTAATATTCCCTATACCCTTCCTATATAATCCTTTCGTAGTCTAAAAGGTTCTATGGTTTAATTTGTCATATAAATTTTGGTTACTCATACGCACCCGCCTACCAACGTCAGTTGCAGTTTACTACATATCGTCAACTAAAATGCAAAACAACGTATAATAAAAAAATTCGCATTAGAGTTATTTATTGCTTACGATTTATTATATCATATTGCACATATGTAGCATAAAATTTTCATATATAACCGACGTAACCGATATGTAAGTAATTTGTAACCACAATTCAAAATTTATTTCAACATGAGTGGTTTTTATTTTATAATTTTTCTTTCGCCTGTAAACTTTTGAAAAGTCATTTTACGTTATTTGGCATTTTAGAAGACGAAATATATAAATGTCTATCTAAAAATCTTTAACTCATAAATTCGTGGAAAAAACGAAAGATCGAGATCAGCTACGTTCAATAATTATCACCATTCGCAGTTCCATGGAGCGCATATTTATAATCACTTAGTCGTGAGCTCAAATTTTTTAACCACAAAGTAATTAAGAGCACACATACATATGTATGTTCATGTATAACAAACCACACATTTTTTGTAAACCACACACTTGTATAAGCATACCTTGTAATTTATATGACATGAGGCCTACAAATCAGTGTCATTGAAAAACTAAAGCAGCAAAGAGCCTTCGTGTCTTGTGTTGAGGAACAAATAGCAAATAAATAAAACATGTCATGCGACGAATTCAATGCGACTGGTGTTAAGTGTTAATATTTCAGTTAATGTAAAGATAGTCTCATGAACCGACATGGACTTTTAGTATACTTTTAATTACACACATTAATTGGTGATTATTGGATATAGCTTTAATTACCAACATTAATTGGGTTCATTGATTTTGGTTACTTGCTTACTTTTTTAATTTTTTTTTCAGGAAATGATCTATTTCGTTCATAGAAGCTTTCAAAAAAATATACTGCGAAATTTCAATTATTTTTTAAAAATAATAAAAATAAATAATTTGTTAGAAATATAAAAAATAATTAGAGTTCTTGGCTTTAGGGTGGGCTTCATAAATAATTTGACTCCAGCACCATCTCTTATTTTGCAAAAAAGTAATTAAAATGATTTAAATTTGTTCAAAATAAGTATGACTTTCAGAAATAATACAATTTTAGCACGTTCTAGAGGATTTTTAATGATACATAATATTTTCTGAAAATCTACTAGAGACCAATCTTTTAAAATCTTTATTCAAAAATTCATTTTCTGATTACTTTCAACAATATTCGATGCAGAAAATTCTAAATTTTGATTATTTTTTATTGCTTTGAAAAGTAGTATTATTTATTTGCAAATTCGGTGGGTAAAAATATAAAAATAATAATTTAATTTATTGGTTTTTTGGGGGCCGACATTAAACATAATGTAGCACGTATATTTTTATTTATGACTATTATGGTTGTCTAGACTAATATGTCTAAGTAAAAGAGTGACAATTAATTCTCACGTCGAACGGCCATAAACATATATAATCGGTTAATCAAAAATGCTTCATAAAAATTACAAAATATTATTTAACTGTATTGATCTCATTTATTACAACCGAACTGCACTATGAATGCAGCTATAAATAATGCAAATGCAGCCTTTTATCTCACACAAAAAGCCAAACTTTCAAAGCCAAAGCGCTGGATATATCATATATATACACACATACCAACATATGTCTTCCTTCAGGCTGGTTTGTGGGTTACATTCACTTGTTAACAAAAACCACGTGAACCCGATCACTTAATTCCAGCAAATCAATTACCGAAATTTTTAAAAAATAGCAACCAAAACTGCTTCAAATACATACATAGTAATCACTCGTAGTATATTGGAATGATAATGCACTTACGCAGATTTCTGCAATCATTCCGTTTTTAAATGTTGTCGATCAGTTTATTTATTGCCTCTTTACGTGTTTGCTCACACATTTACACTAAAAATAAATATAAATAAAATCAAATAGTTATTTATAAAAAAAAATTGCGTTCAAATTGCAAGCATGGCTAGTAATCATAGGAATTTGTTGCCGCTTTCAAAACGTGTTGCGCATTTTTCCATGAGGCAAAGTCAATGAAATACAATTTTTGCGGAGTTACGTTTCGTATATACTTAAATATGAGCAAATTGTTGGTTTGAAATCTCTTCAGTTGTCTTTTGACTAATTTCGAGGTTACTGTGAACACTTTTGAAACATCTTAAAGTGGAATTGGAAAGCTAGTCAAAATGTATGAAAAAAAGTATTTCTCTCGTGAGCCAGACTATAATTTTTATGCAATGAACAGGGTAACTTAACTTTGCCACGAAGTTTGCAACAGCCAGAAAGAAACGTCGAAAGCAGAAAGTATATATACTAGTTAGTATAAGTGTAGTTAAGTGTAAATGGCCAGCTTGACGAGCTCGGTCGACCTAGGGAAGCGATATTCATACGAACTGGCGTCAAATCGCACGACCGAGGCGGCCAATTGACTGCGCCATTTCGAGAGATAATACGTTCACCAAATTTGGTTTTCAATATTCAGTATATTTTTCAAGTCCATATCATCCAAATTGGGCCAAAAGTACTTCGGTTATTATTGAGCAGTAGCGATTCCCATTCATTGTAACGTGTAGGTCTTGGTCACCACAGAAAGCCGTAGTCCAATGACGCCGCCGGCCGGTTTATGGGACACCAGACTGTAAGTTTTTCAAAATGCAATGGTGACTTATTGAATGCGTGGGGATTTTTGTCTGACCAATAACGCATATTTTGCTTATTAACGAAGCCATTCAGCCAGAAATGACCCTCATCGCTGAAGACGATTTTTCGATGAAAATTCGAATTATTTTCAAGTCCCAATTCACGAACATACGGCGATTCTGGCGGTCAAGTGGCTTCAATTCTTGCGTCAATTTAATCTTGTAAGGATGTAGGCCAAGATCTTCACGCAAAAGTCGTACAACGGCCTCTTAAAGATGCCCAACGCTTAGAACGACGTTTAAGAGACTGATTTGGGTCTTCCACAATTGATGCACTAGCGGCCGCAATATTCTCGAAACTGCGGTCACTTCTTTGTCTCACTGACACAAGAACATTTTGTTCAATTTTTCCACTAGACGCTCAATTGTTATTCTGACAGGACAATTATGACGACCATAAAGTGGACGTAGCGTTCTGAAAGTTGTGACCACTGACTTCAAATTTCAGTAGAAAATTTTAATAATTTCGACACGTTGAAAGCTGAGCAATTCAATAATGAAATGACAAATCTTACTGAAGTAAATGCCGAAAGCACGGGAAAAAATATGGCGTCGTTTGCTGTTCCTATCGGTCTACTGTTGTAGCGTCCCTTTTGAAACACTTGTTGTTCTTAGATTCCTCTGACTTTGATTATTGCATGATGCAAGAGTACAAAATGTTCTATTATATCCGAACTTAGCTTTTGCTTACTTGCTTTCCATGAATCTGTTGTTTGGAGGACTCGTCGATATTGGACCATCAAAGCTCTAGCCATAATACAAACTGAACGATGAAAACCTTGTATGTAAAATTTTTAAAGATGTCTTCGGGAAATTTAGCTTGAATTATTTCTGAAGTCTATGTTACAATCTCCAAAGAAATTGTTCAGATCGAACCAGGACATAGTATATAGCTCCCATTCTAATGGCTCAACAAAAATCAGGTCTTTGCATGGAAACTTTTTTATTTGTGAAGAGAGGGACACAACAGTTGGAAGGTCACAGTGCAAGACCTAAATTTTAATATCTATCTTGTGAAGAGTAATTTAGCTTTGCTGCAATTAAAGTTAACGTTGGTTAAATAAATTTTTGCAAGAAATAATAGGGCTCAACATTTTAAGCCTTCACCAGTGTTATTGATGAAAATTTCTCGCGCAAATCTACAAAAGCGACGTAGCCTTCTTACTAATATATTTATAGCTACATTCTTTAAAAATTTGATATTGATAAGGCCACAAATATTTTTAATTGAAAAAATATGCAATTCACACTGCCTGCTCATGGCTGCTCAACATTAAACGTTTAACGCCTCGCGCGCTTTTCTTCAGTGCCAAAAGATGAAAACAAAGACTGGAGCGATCGAAAAGCCACAAATATGTATATAATAATAACACATAGGTATATATTTATATATGTATATATGTGCATACACTTGATTAATTTGTTGCACTGCTTGTGGGCGCTTTGTGGTGCATGCCTCACGCAGCTAGCTAGTCAGTCAGTCAGCCACTTCTTTTCGCTCTAATAAATCGCAATAAATTAAGAATTTCTGCAAAGTGCAACTTACAAAGCAGCAGCAACAACAACAACCAAGTGTTAGCAACTATACAAAGTGATATTTGCCACATACACACACGCCACCTAAAGGCCGCACTCGTAACTCATTTGTTGTATGGATATATGTATGTACTAATGTGCGCTCTGCTGCTAGCCGAAGCGTATCCCACAATTTCGGTTGCTATTGCATTGCTGTAGGTGTTGGAAGCACACTCGGCTAGACAGCGAGCTGCGTTGGCGGTCAGTAGGCAGGAATGTTGAAAGAAGCATCATAAATGCGCAACTAAATATTTGTTGTTGCGGTGACTAACATACATATTATATATATTTCTTCGCATTCGCACGCTAATTAGCACATATCAGCATATGACCAGACATAATCTTGAGCTGTAATAACAAAAACCGCAATGTTGCACCCACATTTTTCGCGCTCTTATTACTTCTCTGTACGCAAATAAATGTAGATATGTGTGTTATGTGCGCATTACATTGCTTTAGTATTATAATCTAATTTTGTCTTACTGTTTTATAAAAAAAAATGTATTTTTCGTGCTGCCATTTGCTTGCCACACGCACAATTAACTCTCAAATTAATTGCAGTTTCGCACGAGCATTGCACCACTACAAAAAAATATAATGCTACGCACACACACTTATACCTAAAGTAATGTTTTTTCTATACTCTCTTGCTTATATTGCCTTTGCAACATATGGCTCTCCATGGCGCTGGTGTGCGTGCGTGTGCGCATGTCACATTGCAATTACTGCAAGCCACACTTAAATATGTTGTCTTAACAAAATTGAAATTAACTTAATTTGGTTTGTTGATATATTTGTCAATTGGTTTAATTATTTTTCGTTTTTTGGTTTCTTACAGATTTCGTAAATTTGGTTTCGAACGCTTGGCACGTACTTGAGTTTATGGTAAGTCGCCGTTTTGGGTCATGCGTATGTATGTAAGTGCAGAAAAGTCGTTAAACCAGCATAGCACACATATTTGGTACTAAATAGGCTTTTTTAATTAGGAAAAATATTTGTGCATATAAATAGATGACTTAACACCCACCGAGTTTGAAAGCAGTAATTTGAGTGTTAATTGTAATAAGTTTTTCATATCAAGTAGTTTTCTGATACAACTTTAAATCAATACTGTGAGAAAAGAATAGTAAGACTTTGATCATAATTTTTAAATTCTTAATTTATTCTTCAAACTCTATGTCGTCCTCCTCAAAGTAATCCCCCTTGGCCACAATACACTTTGGCCAACGTTTTCTTCTATCCTCGAAACAATTATTAAAGTAAATTTCTGGCTTAATTACATTTAATGTCTTCAATTAATTGAAGACGGTTACCCCGGTTTGAGTTTGCTGAATAGCCAAAAGTCACACGGAGCTAAATCAGGCGAAAACGGTGGTTGGCTGCAGTATCGTGGCGCAAAAGCCATGAGCTGTCGGCCTTTTTTTACGAATATATTCACGCACACGACGCAAAGCTCTTAAATAGTACTCCTTTTTGACTGTTTGGCCGGCCGGAATGAGTTCGCAAAGCAGGACACCTCGATAATCGATGAAAACTGTCAACATAACCTCGATTTTTGACCTCCTTTGACGTGGTTTTTTCGGCTTCAAATCACCTTTGTCACGAAATTCGGCCGATTGGTCGTCTGTTTCTGGGTTGTTATCATAGATCCAAGTCTTATCGCCAGTAATAATATGTTCATGACATTCTGGTGCTCAGAAAGCATTTTTTGACAGACGTTAAAGCGACGCTGTTTTAAAAAAAAAAAAAAAAATTGGAGTGATTTTGGAGCCAATTTGCTTTGACTTTTCTTAGGCTCAAGTGATCAAAATGGTTTTCACTTATCCTTCCGATATTCCAACGATGCTAATAAGGCCTCTGAATGTTAATATTTAAAACTAAACTTCTTCTTCTTCTTAAATCCCTCAACTTTTGATGATTCATAAACACTTAATTTTATGATATTTGAATTCTGTACATCTTTAATTTAATTTCAAAACATATTTTGATAAATCCGATAGAAACGAGTTCTAATTTTGCATATATACTCGGTTTTTAAGTAATCCAAGCATTTAGAGCTGAAATTTCTATCCAGAAGACTTCATCAAAAGCTCTTATGCCATTAAAATAAAAGCATTTTCCATCAAAACCTTAAATTTCACTCTTTGCTGACTCTAGTTCCCTGTCAAATTGAGCATTTTTTAAGCTGATTGAGTTACGCTTTCGCAAAGTAATCGGTTTACTAGACAAGGTTGTGGAAATTATGCAATACTTAAATAGGATTTTGCGTGGAAAAAATATTTAAGAAGTCTCACACTTGCATGCTTACCACACTTATTTCTTTTACTGTGGCAAACCAACTGGTTACCTTGCCCGCAAAGGTTTATGTTCAGGGCTAATAGGATTACATTACAGTAACAATTGATGTTTACACACATTTGCTACATAATAAGCTTAAAGTACACCACAATAAATAAGTAACGAATACAGAAAATGAAGCATGAAATGCAAATGCTGAAGACAAAGCAAAAATAGCAAGTAATGAAGGCTTTGATGAAGTGTCAACAACTGAAACCCAATCGCGATATATTTGCTTTTTTTTAGTGTTTTGATAAGTGCGTGGAATCATAATTCTATCTGAGCAGATTACTTTAATGCGCGTGTGGATTAGAATTAGTTTTTTTATTTTACCAGAAACCAAAATATTGGTAAATAAATTCTATTTGTTTAAAAATTAATATCAATTTAAGGCGATTTTCAAATAATGTTTTTTAGGAAGTATAATACTTAAGGGAACATAATCTGTTAAACGAATTGCCTTTAGTTAAAACGCAAAGCGTATGCTGTCAACTAATGTAAATTTGATGATTCGGCACTTTTTGTTTCGCGTTTGCAATCTAAAGTATTTTTATATGTATAATATATTATCTACTACTATTGGATATAATAATTGTATTACAAATTACTATTGAAAAAGTACGCACCTCGATTTCAATCCTCAAGAAGCATAATTATTAAGGGGCACATCGGAAGAGGAGTTTTGAAAAAAAAAACTATTTTTGCTTTTTTATATTATTTATATTTAATATTAAATACTAAAATTTTAAATTAATATATAAAATAATTTTTCAACTACAGCCTTTTAAAGTGAAGGTATTCAGTTTAATTAACCCAATCGATTTATCTTCAAGCGCTTTTTTCTGAAAACGACATTTTTCAAATTGGCCATCACAGCCGAGGCTTATAGTATAACAAGCGTATAGAAAAGTAGATATACCACTGTGAGCAAAAAGTAGTAAGACTTTTAAATTTAAATTTCCATTGAATTTTGCGTGCGGAATCTCAAATTTCTGGTGCCGAAACCATCAGAATAATGGAAAATGCTTTCGATGATAATTGCTTGTCGCGGGCAAGAGTTTTTATTTGGTGTTCGAACGCGTTGAGATCTTACTGGCATCTTTTACATATCGGAAGGATCAGAGAAAACCATTTTGGTGGATCATTTGGGCCGAAGAAAAATTAAAGCACGAGTGGTTCCAAAATCAATTAATTTTTCTAAATTTTTCTAAAAAAGCGTCGCGTTAGCGTGTGTGAACCAATGATTTCCGACTACCAGGATGACATGAAACATATTATTTTTGGCGATGAATCTTAGGTCTATGCCTACACAGGTTATCAGTCTGCCGAATATCGTGACAAAGGTGAGCCGAAGCCAAAAAAACCATGTCAAGGCAGGTCAAAAATCAAAATTATGTTGACAGTTTTATTCATCGAGGTGTGGTGTACTCTTCCTTTTCCGTCCTTCCGACCATCCAAACTGTCAACAAGGAATATTATTTGAGTATTATGCGTCGTTAACGACCGACAACTCTTGGATTTAGCACCACGATAATGAACCGTCGCATGCTGCACTGATTCTTCGAGAGTTTTTTGCTAAATTCTCAATGAATATTGCGCCGCAAACACCGCATTCACCTGATTAAGGTCTGTGTGACTTTTGGCTATTCAGCAAGCACAACCGACCACTCCGAGGAAACCGTTTTTAGTCAATTGAAGGCATTAAATATGAATCGCTATGCACATTGAAGGCTGCTTCAAGGATTGGAAAAAAGCGCTGGCAGAAATGTATTAAGAACAAGGATGATTACGTTGAAGGGACGATAGATTTTGAAAAATGAATTAAGAAATTTAAAATTATGAAAAAAGTCTCAATACTCATAGTAGTATGAACATAAAAAAATTTGTATCAATATAGGGTACATTTTTTTATCCACCTGGCCAAATCCGAGTCAAATTTGATCATACCATCTAACCAAAATGAAGAGATTTGAAAACGATATTTTGAAAAAAAGGGAAAATCTCTTTTTCTATTAGGTAAAGCTAAAAGGGTGGCATATCGTACCAACAACTTTCCTAATAATTATTTAAGCTAGAATAGTAGGAGATCATAGCGCGATCTTATGAGGCAACCACTTACTCTTGGAATTCTACTAAATAACTTTGTTGTTGCTCTTTATATATATGCAAATGTTTATACAAGGGAACTAAGCTCAAACATTGAGAAGTTGCAAATTAAAGGTAATTTTCTGAATACAGCTTTCTTAACGATCTACAATCTAACGATCTGAATACCATATATCACAAAGACTTCATTACAGATTTGAATGAATAAAGAAAATACACAAATATTTGACACAAATCTTAAACAAATCAAAAAAAATGTGTGTATATATTCACAAATCATTTGTTTATCATACAATTTTTTAAGTTTTCCAACTTTCTACCAAAAACAATAGCAAGCAATTGGGTGCAACATTAAAGTCATTGCCAAAAAGTTTCACCTTCAATATTGCCAAACAATTTGTTCAGGGTTAATAGGAAAATAATAAGTGCAAACAACAATAACAGCGAAGTAATGACTCTAAAGCATGTAATTGTAAAATATTTTTGGTAAAAACGGCCATTATTGCCGCACAAAGGCGCTTATGTGTCTGTATGTTATGCATTGTGAGTAAAGTGTGCCACACCCATTTGATTACACTAGCCTGAAGTATGGGTGTCATTATATATGTGGCAAGTAACAAGTAGCCAAAAAAATTGAGAATTTCTTAAATTTTCATTTCTAGTATTTATTGTTGTTGCTTTCAATATTTACTACGCCGAAAGTATGCTCTATTAAGCAGAAAATAGTTTAAAAATTTATTTTTTGTTTTGCTATTTATAATTGTTGTTCATTTTACTTTGTAAGCTTTTGTTGTGAGGCCAAAACTGTTTGATGTTAGTGTTATTGTTATTGTTATTGTTATTTTTATTGTTATTGTTATTGGTATTTTTACTTTACTTAAATATTATCGAGTGCCTCGCTTTTTTATGCTCTTATGACTATGCACTTCTCGTTTTGCTTATTTGCTTATGCTTTTCATTAACTTATAATAGCAACTAAATACTTTTGTGTACTTAACGAGCCCTCACAACCGCTCCACTCCGCTCCTTGCCTTTTTTGTCTTTTTTTTTCTTCTTTGCTTGACTGCTTCAAAAAAAAATGATTGAAATTAAAGTCGTCGCTCATATCAAAAGCAACTGACGACATGAGTAAAATATTTATGCACAACAAAAGCAACAAATTTATGAAAGATTAACGTCGAAAAGGGCTCTGCAGCACTTTCAGCGCACTTTCTTTTCCACTTTGAATCAAGAAACGTAGTAATCATAATAATTGCTGCTTTAATGGCATTTATTGGTCAGTAAGTTGATATGAAGAGACTAACGGTAAATAGAGATAATATCTGTAGCCTTGCATATGAACATGTTTGAAGTACGCAAAGGCATTAGGGTGGGACATTTTTTGTTGGGAAAAAAAAATCTAAGAAAAAAAATTTAGGTTTTAGGGAAAAAAATCAGAATTTTGGAAAAAAAATTTAGATTTTAGCAAAAAAAAAAATAGATTTAAGGTAAAAAAAAATTGATATATTTAAAAAAAAAAGTTTGGTATTTCTGATAAGAAATTAAGCTCTCCTTTCTGATACTGGCATCTTCGTATGGCATACACCAGGACTTATTGCGCAGATAGTCCACCAATATTTAAGATAACAAGCTGAAAATTTTCACGTGATCTTTTCTTCCTACAGTGCTGCTGATTTGTGGAAACCATCTATATCGAACCATTATTGGTTATAGCTGCCATACAAACTGACCGATCAAAAGCCAGACCTTGTACAGAAAACTTTTTTATTTGACAAAATATCTGTACAAAAGTTGGCACAGATTATTCTCTAAGTTAATACTACAATATTCAAATATACTGTTCATATCGGATCAATATAAGATATAGCTGCCCTACAAACTGATCGGTCAAAACCGAGTTCTTGTAAGGAAAACTTTTTTTTTTCACACTGTATCTTCACGAAATTCGCCACACATTATTATTCAATACACCGCTATAATTTCCCTACATATTCCTCAGATCGGTTTAATATATCGAATATCTGTCATACAAACTTATCGGTCAAAATCAAGCTTTCTAATGATTTTTTTTTATTTGACAATATATCTTTATGAACCTTGACACAGAATATTATCTAAAGCAATACTAAAAATCTTCAGTCATATTTTGCAGATCGGCCGACTATAGCATATAGTTGCCATACAAACTGATCGATTAAAATCAAGATAAATATATTTACGCTATAAGAAAAGTTCATATGAAGGGTATCAAAGCTTCAATGCACACAAAGTTAAAGATTTTTTTAATAACAACACCACCCTAATATTCAAACACCGAAACTACACAATTTGTTGAAATAATTGAAATATTAGAAAACCTCTTCTACTCTAATTTCTGCTTTTTCCACTTTTCGCCGTTCGAACAATGCATTTTGTTTCCAAAAACAGCAACAACAAAAACAATAATATTTGTAATGATATTATCTGCCTCAAGAAATTCAACAACTTTTGCTTTCATTTAGCCCATATCTCGAATGCATGCCTCACAATCTAGCAGTGTGCTTGTGAATATACATATATGTATATATGCATGTGTATGTGTACGATTATGTGTGTATGTGTACGAAGATGTGTGTATGTGTACGAAATTGTATGTATGTGCGCATAGTACGTCTCTTGTTCCCCTAAGCGTATCCGCTTACTGCTCACAAAGCTTCGAACTATTGCTGATAGTGCTCTCATTGTTTTTGTTGTGCTTTGCTTGCGCTCACATGCATGACAGGCAAGAAATGAAATGAAATTGCACACGAGTAATTCAGTGGAAAAGTGAAAATGAAAGTGACCAACTAGCCGGGCAGCCAGCCGACCAGTCAAGTAGTCAAGCGGCCAGTTAACCGAGCGCATGATGCACATACACACTCAAGCATGCTTATATGTATATTTTCAAGCTGCGCTTTGCAGCAATTTAATATTGCAGTTGTTTTTGTTTTTCTTATTTTTGGTCTTTATTTTTTGTCGACTTGCTGCAAGTTGTTGTCTCGTTACAATTCAATGACCACAGACATCACGGTGCTTAAGATACGCCGTTGGGTATTGCATGCTGCCTTTCTCGGCTGCGCATCCATAAGCAACAAGAAGCAGCACCGACTTATAAAGATGCGATATTCATATATATACATATCTACATATATATGCTTGTTGTATATAAATATATATAGTATATATCTGTCCGTATATGCTTAACTGCCATTGCAATCGCCACTCAGCTATCATCATGTGCATATTAGACACGCTAACAATCTGCAACAACATTATTATGTAGCAACAACAATAGCCAGCATCAATGTGCCACTAGGCGTATTGATAGCACTGACGTTATTAGCCTTGGTTGCACATAAATCCATCAACACTTCAACAGTTTTTTGCACTTTTCCGTTTTCAATCATTCGCCTATTGTTCGCGTTTTGTTGCAGTTTTTCAGCTCTTTTTAATTAAATTTAAATTAAAGTTGGAAAATTATCGCAAATATATGCAAATCTGCGAGTTGAAGTTTATAAAAATTGTGGTTAATATAAATAAGCTGAAGTCTGTGATTAATTAGTATAAAGTTTATTCACTTTTCACCAAGCAGAGAAAATAATCAGAACGGTTGGTGTAATAAACTTTTTCAATGGCGAGGTCATTGCTGCTGCATGCTGAAAAAAATAATAAATTTTAAATTAAATAAAGATATAAAAATAATAATAACAGAAAAAACGTTAACTTTAGAGTATAATAATATTATTAAAGTAGGAGTAATGGTAGTTATATCAACAATTAATAAGAGAGAGAAATATTGGCACAGTCGAAGAGAGGTCTTTGGACTAGTACTTGAGCAGCATACACAGATTTCAATTAAAAAACTATAAACTCAAATAATCGACTAAGCAATTTATAGTCATTCGATCAATTCCTTAGTCGATCAACAAAAGAATCGAACAAACAAACAGTCAAATAATCAATTAGTGGCTTAATAGATTAATCAGTTGATTAATTAATAAAGCAATCGCTTATAACTACTCAATCTCTAAATAAATGAAACAAGCAACCAGTAAAAAATTAAGTCAATGAATCCAGCGATTAATCGGTCTATGATTTAAGTTAATAATCTATTATCAATAACTAAATCAAAAGTTGATAACTTAAAGCTTACTCAACTAATCCTACGATTAAACATGCAAACATTCTAAATTATATCTATCTATCTCACTAACTATAAATCTTTAATAAGTCAGCTGACTAATCAATTAATGATGATGATGATTTGTCCAATTAATCAAATAATCTCACAACTAATGTACCAATATATCTTCATATCAATAAAGCAATCAATATATCTGTATACCAATAATTTAAAATCATCATTCAATGATTCAATCAGTCAAAATTAATTAATCAGTTCAACAGTCATTTAGTCGTTCAATCGATTACTTATTCTATGATTTAATTAGTCCAGCAAACGCTCATTCAACTAATTAAACAATTAATCGTTCAATTCAATCAGTATATCCATATACCAATAATTTCAAATAATCCTCAAATAATTCAATTAGCGGAAATCAATTAATCATCATTAATAAATCAAGCAATCTATTAATCTTAATTATTATAATTGTACTGTAGAGCAGTTCTCAGCCAAATTTAGGAGTATTTGAAACAGAAAATGAAGTCTTCGTTAGGGTAAAATAATGTCTTTCATAAGTCCTTTGAGAATAGTAGTAATAAAAATCATATATAGTAGATGACAAGAGAAATCGACATCTCTCCAAGTACGTTCGAATGATTTTCTATGATATTTTTGATATGAAACGCATTATTGCTCGACTCATTCCGATAAAGCCGAATTTTTTTCAAAACGAGTGCCATAAACAGGTCTCTTTGTACAAGTTTGATGGTACGAATTCCGATCCCAAATTCATGAAGAGCATTATAACTGTTTATGAGACATGGGTTTATGAAACTGACATACAAACAAGTCAACAATCATCGGAATGGAGGGAACATTACGAGCCGAAACCAAAAAAATACGCCAAAGTCGCTAAATAATCAAATTACGGTTATTGTTTTTTAATATTCTTGGTTTGGTGCATCATGAATTTGTTCGGGGGATAGACGGTCAATAGGAGTTCTGTTTGACCGTATTGAGCGTTCGCGTGAGATCATTGTAAAAAGGCCGGAATTGTGGAAGAAAAATTCAATTCACCATCGCCTCGAGCCACGATTGTGACCGAATTTAAAAACAAAACCGCAATGAATACTATCTATCAACCACCGTATTTACCAGATTTGGCTCTGTGTGATTTTTTCTTGTTCCTCACACTGAAATTTACGCTTCTTGGAACAGTTTTCAGTCGATCAACGACGTAAAACAAAATTCGCTGAAGGAGCTAAAGGCCATCCCAAAAGGTGCTTATGAAAAGTGTTTCGATGACCGGAAAAATCGCTGGTTAGGAATTTGGGAACTTTGTAGATGACAAAATAGATATTGATGAATAATGAATTATTTCGCGTTTTATTACAATTTCCGGTACTTTTTCGTCACAATAATTGAAGAACTCCTTCGTCATTTTTATTATAAAGCTGGCAAAACTACTAAATACATAAGTTATTACATAATATCACAGGTACATATAATGTATGTAATGTTTTGTTAATCAATCAGTGCACAGTTGTTCGAATTCCCGCTTTCATACCTCAGCAGCAATGAACCTGAACTTCCGAAAGCCGCAAACTGACTTTTACCGCAAATTATGCCATAAGCGAAGCAATTACATTTTAAATGGTACTTTGGCAGCGAATAATAGCAACAACAACACAAACTTTTCATTTTAAATTGAACTCGGAATGCGGATATTAAAAATTGGCTCTGAAAATTTTCAAAATTCAAAACACTTAAGATCGTTAAATGCCAATAATGAATCAGCCGAGAGCACGAAAATCAAAGGCAAACCGGCGGATTGAGGGTAGAGCGGCATACTGCAGTTGAAATTAAATGAAAAATTAGTATCGAGTCGTCTATTAAAACATAGCAATGAGGAAATACGATTTTGTCATTGTGAAGTGCAAAAACAGAAGTTAAAAATCATAAACTTCAGCGCGCTTGCGAGTCACTGGGAGCATATAAATTAAATTATAAATATTTGTACACTTGTTGCATATAATGTAAAGAGGTGCATGGTATTGCCACAAGATACCTCTCTACATGAAAAATATGAAATTGTAGCCCAGATCCGCCGGTTGCGCTTAAAACCAATCGATTGTGTGCGCGGACGCATATAATTTATAAAATCACCGACTTGCCAATGAGTGATTATAGCCACAACAACAATAATAATAGTAAATAATTTAGTTGCTACGCGTTGTATGTTGTATACACAATGTCTCAAGCAAAAGCTTTTCAGTTTCATTTTCGCAGCAACCGATCCTTGACGAATTGGGGGGCGGCAATTTCGAAAAAGCTAGGAAATCAACCACATACCATTATTACGCGTTTGATTGCTAATATGCATGAACCAGCGAGCGATTTTGACTTCCTAGATTTAATTTAGTTTACTTAGACGCGTGTGGACTAATTCAATTATTTGTATTGCTTTTAATTAAAGAACAAAGCAGGCAGTATTTACCAACCACACACACTCTAATTATAAAATTATAAAATTCTTTGCATGCACACGGCGTGAGAACGTGCAGAGCGTGTCAACACCACTTGTAGTTATGCATAAGAAATTACCCGCAATTAAATCTAATTACATTCTTTTCGTTCTCTTTTGCTTGCAGGCCCAACAATGACTCGACAACAGCAAACGTTTAACACCCCAACCAGCGCGCTGATCGCTTGCCTCTGCGTATGCTTGTTCGCGCATGCGCAGGCAGCTGAAAAATGGTCACGTCAATTGGAACCGACCTCACCCGGCGTCTCCGACTCGTTTGATTGGGTGCCGCTAGCGCAACCAGTGGACAGCTCGACTGCCAAAGATCGCTCATCGAATGCGCGTGTGCTCACCTACTCGCAGGCTTTTCCGCCTAATGGACGCTTTGGTGATTTGCCAAAGCCGCATAATCCACCGGCGGCGCAACAGCAGCCTTTCGATTTCCCCTATCAATTTCAACGTTTTGTAAATCAACCACAAGCGCGTCCACAAATCGGTTCGCCTTTCGGTGCGTCACCGCTGAAGGCATCCGCACTACAAGGCGGTGAACCGACTTCACAGTCCTTCTTCAAATTTGAAATGCCTTTCCGTCCAGATGGTGGTAATCGCGATGTTGGCGCCACAGGACCAAGCTCACTGCAGACCGGCTATCAGATACAACACACCTTTGGTGGTGGCGGCGCACAAGCTACACTCTTCAGTTCACCATTATACAACCAGCAACCGGTGTTCCCACCAGAATTCCACCCAATACCACAGAAACCCATTCAGCAACCTTTGCAGAAACCATTGCCACAACAGAATTACATCGAAGACAGCTTCCCGGCTAAGAATATTTACCGCGAGTCTAAACCGAATCCAACGCAGCAGTCTTTGCAAAGCGTTACGCCACAAGTATTCCCTGCCGACCCACCAGTAGAGCAATTCTTCGATTTGAATAAACCGCAATCCGGCTACAACGGGCAAATACCTTCGTACCAACAACCGGAAAGCTTACCAACAGCGCCCTTCCAGCAAAGCGCACCGACCGCACCCGCCTTGGCGCCCAACAGCAATGCTGGCAATCCACAAGATGTACAGTTGTTGTATGTGCCTTATGACACGCTCTATAATCAGCAAAAACCCGAGTCGCAAGCTTACGAAGTGAACAAATACAATGTGAATCCTTCACTGCCCACGGTTAATCCATTCCAAATCAATAATTTTTATACGCAAGACACGCTTGGTTCGCTGGATCAACAGAACTATTTTACATCAACACCCAGCACGAGCACGAGCCGCCCCAAGACCACCACACTCAAGCCGACAACTATTTTCCAGAATTATGTTAATCCTCAACAGCAATTAACTACACCACGTCCGAAACCGAAGGCTCATCAGCCACCGCTTGCTATGTTCTTGGTGCGTAACTCAGCACGTCCCACGCAAGCGGATGTTGTTTCAGCACTACGTCACTCCAACACAATCGCTGTTGTCGATGCGCCCACCAAGAAGATACCAGAGATATTCGTCGGTCCAGCTGGTATGTCGACACCGGAAGGTTATGCGAAGTTTGAGCTACCCTATTTATCGCAACTCGCACAAACTCGTGAGCTGCGTGAGATACCTTTCTTTGTAGCGCCGCTTAGTTACCGCACACCCAGCGGTTTCAATAAGATCCTACTGCCTGAAGCCACATGTTGGCTCAATCGTCATAAACCTCGCCAAAAGCAATAGCGCCACACAAGAAATTGTGAGCCAGCCAGCTAAGCCAAGCGTAGTTTATAGTCAAAACGATGTTAATCAGTATCAGCCACCACAACCCACACAGCGTGTGCGTCCACAACGTGTCAAACAACCATCAGCCACCAAGGACTACTACCCAGCGTTGAATGAGCCTGTGCAGAAGCCACGCGATCAATTTGAGATCACGACTCAACGTTCCACACTGGCGCCTACACGCGGAAACAAATTCAACTACTTCTATAATCAAGATGCCATACGCGAGGTTAACTCACCGAAGGTCACCAAACTTGATCGCCCAAAGAAGAAACGTCCACAGCACACAGTTCAACAACAACAGCAGCAACCAATTGAACAACCTGCTTTCACACAAACCATTAACAATCCTTATGCTCAATTCCAACCAGCACCTAACCAGATAATTAATGATGATATCTACAAAGTTCAGCCCAACCGTCCAGCGCCCAGCACTTCTACTTCCACAAGCACCACTACCACCACAACCAGCACAACTTCAACGACTGCTGCACCGGCACATACCTTCTTCACATACAATCCCAATGGACAGGTTGATTATCAGAACCCTAACGGTCCTCTCTACTCTTTTGGTACCATACCAAAAGAACCTGTCGAGGAGCAGCTACCGCGTTTCACCACACGTCCACCCACAAGCACTACGCCGGAGGAGGAGTATCGCATGAAACAGTATTTCCGCCAACAAGATGCTTTCCGCAACCGTCCACAATTAGTAAATCCCACGAATCCACCTTTCGAGCAGGTACAATATACGCCTGTTGATTTAGACTATGAACGAGATGCCAATGTACCATCCACAACTCATAAGACCACATCGACAACCAAACAACGTATTACGTTCTACTCACCGTCGCAATCAGCGATCTCGGGACCGGAAGATGCATACAATGTGGTCTCGCCACAACGGCCGGATGTCTTAGAACTGCAGCGCGAAAAAGATGTGCAGACTGAATTGAAACCACATCGCCAGCAAGCATCTAGTCAACGTCCTTTATATAATCAAAATGAAATTCCCGATAGCACTGTTGAATATGATCCAAATCCTTATCATGTACCCTCAGAATTGCCACCACTTACACCAAATCTACCAGGACTTGTAAATAATTTGCAAGAAAAGGACAAACAAAATGCCATAGGTGAACTTGCTACAACTACACCCAATCAGCCAGAGCCAGAACCAGAACCAGAACAGCCCACACGTCCAACGAGACGTCCGCTTAATCGTGTGCGTAAGCCACTCGTCTCTAAAGTAACCTCTTCTGTATCCTACTCAGAAACGGAAACATCTACAAGACGTCCCGCACAACGCGTACGTCGTCCATTTGGTTCCCGCGCAACAGCCAGCACCACCAGTTCACCAGATGCGGAGGGAGAAATCACACCGACAACACGCCGCCCATCGTCTGCAGCACGTAATCCACTTATACGCAATCCCAATCGTATACGCTACCAACCTACACAAGAGGAACGCCAAAGCTTACGTACAAAACACCGTAAGAAGTATGGTGAATCCGGCAAAGACGAAGATTTGGACTACCAACGCGATGTGTTGAATCAAAATTATCCGGTTATAAAGCCGTTGTCATCACGCAAACCGTCTAGTCCGACGGCAATCCCCAGTTCTTATGCGACAAACTACGGTTCCGAAGCACCGACGTCAGAAACTCAACAAGTTTATACGGTTACGCCAAGCAATACGGTAGAAACGAATGAGCAGACCTTCCCAGCCGGTATGTTGGAGCCAATGCAAATCGCACAACAGTACAGTCAGTACACTAAAGACAATTTTGGACCTGGTTATTTCCCTAACCAAGAGGATTTAAGTCCTACAGAACCGATCATACGCAATGAGATCAATCCGGTCTTTACGACGTTGCCGAGTACAACAAGCACCACTACTACTACCGCAGCACCAACGACAACCACTGAAGAGCCGTTAGTTACCACAAGACGTTCGCCATTTATACGCCGAAATTATCCACGTTTGCGCACTACAACTACCGAACCGCCAACCACAACTACACCGGAAACCGAAACTAAAACTTCGGTAAGTGGAAAAAGAGAGCCCCAAAATTTGTAGAATATATTTTTTAATACATTTTTTAATAGCTACGTCCACGCATACCACCACGTAAGGTGATTAGAGTGCGCGCACGCACGCGTCGTCCACAAATTTTATCATCAACCACGTCGATTCCAGAGGAAGAAGCTGAAGTCGAAGAGCCCAAGAATAATTTCCGCAAAATAAACCGTTTCAACCATGATCTGTATGAGAACGAGGTGAGCCATTAAGCAATTTCTTTTACAGCTCAAAAATTTCACGACTATTTATTCTCCCAAAAAGGCCTCACCACCGCAAAGACGTCGTCAAAGACCGAACTTCCAACTGGATGGTCAGGAATCACAATGGTCTCCGGCATTGAAATTTGGCGGCAATCACCATTTCAAACCTACTAACCCCAAGGAGCAGAACAAAGAGAAAAGAACATAAGTTCGAAGAAGAGCCGGAAATCGTAACCATAGGACCTGAAGATAGCAAAAAGGCGGATAACTTTGAAGGTGAACGTATCCGCAAGCTTTGGTGAGACAAAGCCAGCACTTAAAGGGCCTAATCTAAAGTAAGTATATGAAAAAGATAAAAACAAGGCGTGTATAATGTACCGTTAGTACTGACATTTATAAGTGGAAATTGTAACTAAATTCATTTTTCCTAATATTTTCAAAATTTCTTCTCAGACCTGAGAAATCATTTGCTGAACTTCTAGAAGAAGTCATGGGCAAGGCACCTGAAGAGAAACCACTCGAATCGGCAGAGGAGTCCACGCAGCGTACTACAGATGGAACCTTCTTTGAGTCACAGAAAACCACGATATTCAACCGCGTCAACAGACGCAACAAATTCAAGAAACTCAGACTTCCCTCAACACAAAACACTGAAAGCTTCGAGACGGCCGAGTCGCAAGGTCTTGGTTCGCAACTGTACAATTCACTCTACGGCAAGGAAAAGTCGACAGACGAATTAGTGAAGGAACTCAAAACGACCACGCCACTAACACCGGAATCCACCACATTAACAACAACAACAAACAGTCCATTAAGTACAATGAACCCCAACGAGCCGACAACATCGGAACCCTTAGAAGTCACGTCCTTTGCAACAACACTCGCTATGGATGAAGATTTGGATAGAAGCACAATCGCACCAACAGGAAATGAAGACGAAAATGCAACCGAAGAGAGCGCTACACGACGCATGGACGAAGCAGTCGATGATCTGGAATCGCAACCAAGCATATTCTCCGAAGTCAAGAGACAACTACACGATCTATTCGCCATCGACGAGTCAGAAGATCATGCGGTAACCGCGGCTTTGGCGGCAGTCGGCAAGCGCAGACAAGAATACATGAATATTAAACGCACCAAAGCCGATACGACAACGCAGGCGATGAATGCCGTAACGGAGGAAGCTACAGAGCCCACATTATCAGCGACGGCTGTGAAAGCGCCAGCGGACGACCAAGCTAAAAAGAATTTAATGGACAAAGTCATCTATGCCACGTCCACGTCGATGAAAGTGACATCCGAAACGGAGATTTGCTATCGTGGACGTTGTATACGCTCCGAGGATTTGCCGGCGAATCATAAATTGAATTAAGTCGGGAAGCGCTCAGCGCAAGCAAGAGTTTGATTTACTCTCCCTTTCTCGTATCAGCTGGTGTTTTTATATGTATTCATGAAAGTAGCTTATGCGAATTCGTATTCAGAGAGAAGATTGTGATAATATGAAGAAAGAAACAATACAGCAAAATCAAAATTTCCATAACTACACAATCTGTACTTAGAACATAACAATAACCGGCTTAATAATTGTATATTAATATGACTATATCATGGCTTATCACCGTCGAGTTGATGAGTTTAGCTATGTTTGTATGATAGTTTGTAGATGTTTCTGGAATTTTCCTCTTTTCTAGTGCGCGCTGTCTCTATGACATTATTGTAATTATTTAGCTTTTAATATAAATTTACGAAAATCTAGTTTAATTTATAAAGGAGGAGTATAAAAGTTCCGAAACCTGCGACGCGTCCAGTGAGTTTTTGTTACATTTATCCTTCCATTATATTAATATAAGCTTAATTATTAATAAATATATATATTTTTTATGCAACAGTAATCAAATACTTTATATAATTAATGTAATTAAACGAAACGAATTATTAACTGTATTTCTAATAAATTTTTGTAGCCACAGAAACGAGTAAAAAAATATATTATATTTTTATTGTATTGTATTATTTTTAATAAGTCTTATATGATTGCGAATTAAGTAGCCTTAAGTCTGTAATATATTTAATAAAAGACCAATAAACTTAACAATTATAAAACTAAGATCTATAAGTTTTTAAATCACTTAAAAAAATATGATCGCCCTTTAAAAGTTCAAAAATCCTGGATAATTAAAGTATTTCCAAAAACTTTTACAACGACGAAACTCTTCCACTCAATTATCTCTTAAGCTCGCGCTCTCACGTGTTTCCAAAGTGTGTGCTCTCTCACAACTCAAGTAGCATAAGATGACTACCGACTTCTTTATGACTTTGATTAGGTTGGCTTATGAGGTCAAGGGATCTCATTGGACTGCTGAGAACACTGATCGTTGTTTTGTGCAAAACTCCTTTATACTAGATCATACTCGTAAAACCCTTACAAACTGACAAAGCACTCTGAGCCTTTCACAAATTCGTTAAAACTGCTGCTACTGCTACGGCTCCTAGTTCGCTGCTGGTAAGACTGTCGAGATGTTTTAAGCTCAGTTTTGCAAATGATGGACAATGGAAGATAAATTTCCTGGATATTTTCACATCATCCATACAACTTTGACTACTTGGTATGTTAGATGGCTAATCAAAATCATGTATTAGATATGTAGTGCTTTGTGAGACCATAGAAAAGAAGAACTCATGTGTTCGAACTTATCAACTAGCAAAACGCTTAATAGCTAATACAAACTTGCACAGGCATTTAATTTCCATTCCCACCAGCTGGATGGGATGTCTGAAGGTATGTGCTCCTAAGTGCTTGTCTTGGCTTCCCAAACACGGCACAGTCAAGGAGTAGTGTCGAGTTGTTTCTACCACATCTTCTTCCATACAGCTTCTGTAGATGGTGTCTGGTAAGATTCCCAGCCTTACTTCGTGGACACTAATAGGGAGAAGGGCAAAGTGATCACTAGATCTCTTGCGATCGATCTTGAGCCAAAAGACTTTTGCGACAGATCATGTACTGGTGGTGTCCCAGCGCTGGCCAAATTTCCTCGAGTAGTTTCTTGACAGTTTCCTATAGTCTTAAAGTCTTAAAATGGAGTTGATAGAGAGCTCCTGACAATAATTCCCTCCAGCAACCTTCTCCCAAGCTTTAACCCATCCGTTAAGAAACCCGCCGCCCCTCTCCTCCAACAGCTTCCTCCCACCCAAAATGGGTAGATAAGGAGCCGCTATGGACAGTGTCCTGTAAGAACCGCTACGATTGCGATAAGATGAACTTTGTTGAGGGCAATTAGGTACTTAACCTACGGATACAAGAATTATTTGACGATATGCATTTTATGTTACGACAAAAAGGCAAATTCGAAACATCTAGGCTCCGTGATTGTTTTTACGAAATCATCAAACAGTTAGTATCAGCCATGGAAATTAGAACGAGCTTGTTTTCTGATAGTTCATGAGCTCTGCCTTTTATCTTTTACTTACATATGTTATCTGGTAAAGATCGTGACATGAATTATATTAAAGAGGATGCCGCTTGGTTAAGATAATCATACTCGTATCCTCCTGGAGAGTTTTCAAAATGGCACTGTTTCCTTACAGCACTACGAAGCTACTAAAATTTGCCTTTTTGTCTCACTTTAAAGGAAACTTAAGTATCAGGCAAGGAGTAGAAATAAATTTAATTCCAGATGATATATAATTTCCAAGAATGAGAAGGTTATGATGCTTCTCTTGAGATCCTTAGTACTTCAGGTTAATTTTTATATGTGTAGGGATCACAAATAAGGAAGTTCTGATGTACATGTATACAGCTTCTTGCCAAGTACTTCCACTATCTATTCACCAAAATTAGTATACCTTGAACTGGGCAACTACAAAATTTGTTACACTCAGAAGGAAACGTCGGAGACCCTATAAAGCATATTAAAAAGTTCCCCAGTTTGTAAAATATCGATCTAAAGTTTGGCACGCGTACTCTCTCTCTTTTTCTCTCCACGAAGTTACTCATTTGTCAGAACCGTCATCAACGATCCAAATCAAGTGGTACTTATCAAGTAATTTCCCACGACAGTCGGTTCTACGCATCGGAATTGACTTGGATTTTCTTCGACCAAAGGCTGTTTTTTCGGCGATCTAACCCCGTTTGGATCGGTGAGCATTAATCTAAGTTAATCGAAAACAAGTTTTTGAATGAAAACTTCGTTATTTGAGAAGATATGTTCCACAAATTCGGCATGAATTTTTGTCTAAGACAAAGCTACAATCTCTGATTACATTGTTTAGATCGGACCACTATAGCATATAGCTGCCATACAAGTGGACATTCAAATTTCAAGTTCTTGTATGGAACCTTTTTTTGTGAAAGATATTACAGGTCCTCCGCAACCGAAATTAACTTTTGTACTTTTTATATTATTTTATTATTTAAAAATCTTAATCAGAAATATGAAAAGTTTAAAAAATTCTATAATAGTTTCCAACCGCACATTTCCATGAAATTTAAAAAATTTCAAATATTTCGTATTTATTTGCGCATTTTATTAATTATTAAAGACACTTTATTACATTGACATACAGAAAGGAATACTTTATAAGTTCACGCTAAATTATGTACAGTAGCACAAAGTATTTATTTAGATTATAATAAATTTTTTCGAATTTATTTAAAAAACATATTTCAATAACTGCGAAAAATTGCTGACTTACGAACGTAAAAATTTAGAGAAATGTTAAATACAATATTCAAACAAAAAATTTTAACAGAAGTCTGGCAATGTCATGGTAAATATAATTTGCATGCAAAAATTGAATGATCAGCCGTTATTTCACGAATGTTTTCGCAGTAAACGATGTTTTCGTTTATAAAACATAAATATATACTACTTTAATTACTTAAAATTGCATTTCGAGCTCCAAACTAATCTTACAAATGCACGTAGATCGATTTTAAAATATAAATTACATTATTTGTGTGTATATTTATGTATATATATATATATATTTGTATGCACCTAAGTTTTGTAAATTCTTTATGCTTAACTTTCGTGACATGCACGCCATGCCTTTACTTTGACATGAAAGCATTTACTTCCACGCGGAGAAACATAATGGAAATAATAAAAATATTTTATATCACAAAGATTTAAAATGTTTAGCCAAACACATGTTTGTGTAATCGAAAATGAGAAATAAAATGAAATGTCATGTCATTGGATCCATGGACTTATGGTGCAGCATTGCGATTCAAAGGCGCAGTCTCATCATCGGTTATTTCGTGTATGTCATCGTCGTTGTTCGTAATGTTATCGCCCCGACCTGCAGTCGCAGCTGACTGACCTTGTGGGAAGTTCCATTTTTGTGGACTCGTACGACCAAAGACAAGGAAGAACAGATTGCCGACGAAGTAGAAGAATGCGCTCACATAGAACACAATACGCCATTGTGCGGGATTTTCCTGCAAAACAAAATAAACATATCAACAATTACATGCACAATGAAATCGAATAAAAAAAAGGCACTGACCTCATCTGTCACAATCAGTCCAACTGTGAGCGGTGCTATTATGCTTATCACATTCGCCACACAATTGGTAATGCCCATCAATGTGCCGGCGAAATTTGGCGCGATATCAATGTGATTGACTTGAAAACCCAGATAAGTAGCCGCATTTGCACCCACTGCTATGGTCAACAATGTTATAGCCAATTTAACACTACCGCCGGCATTTATATAACCCAAACCGATCAATGCCACCATCGGCACCCACTGACCGATGGTGTTGAAGAATTTGCGTGACACCCATAGACGTGTTGTATAGCGCGCATTCAGAAAATCGCCCAAAAAGATGAAAACATACGACAGCAGACACATAGCAAAGTATGGTAACGCGGAGAGCGGACCACTACTGCGTATATCCATACCGAGAATATTCTTCAAGTATGTCGGTATTTCGGTGAGCAGTGTCCAAAAGCCCCAATTATTGGCTAAATGCACAAAAATCAACGTTAGGAATGGTGGTGAAGTGAATATTTGAGCCCATGGTAATTTGTGTGGTTGTGTTTGTGTGCCACTACTTTGACGACCAGCATCGGAAGGTCGACGTGTTTGTCCCGACGATTCAATATAACGCAACTCCGCTACACTAATCGATGGATGCTCCGCAGGTGTGCTCGCGCTTAAGAATAACCAAACGAATGACCACAAAATGCCGACAACACCGGAGAGGTAAAATATGCTAGGCCAGCCAAGCCATGAAGATGCTATATAACCGCTAACCGACAGCATTACAACCGTACCGAATTGTGCGCCCGAATAGCAGTAGCTGACGAGGCGTGCACGCTCCTCGGCTGGTGCCCATTTGGATAGAAATGTATGTGTCGATGGAAAAATCATGCCTTGCGATAGACCTTGTGCCGCACGCAGCGCCAACACCAAAGGCCAGTCTCCGATTTTGGCGCTCAACGGTGTCAAAATGGCCAGTGAAGAGCATATAAGCACACCGAAAAAGAACGTATACTTGGCACCATAGTGGTGCGCCATGTAGCCACCGGGCACTTGTGTCACGACATAACCCCAGAAAAAGCTGCTGAGCAGATAGGACTTAATGCCCTCATCCCATTTGTATTCCTGCAAGAGTTAAGAGAAGTGATAAGAATTTTTCGTTTACGGCATAACTATAAGATGTAAAATTTCCACAATATAGAAGTTATAGATAGGTGATACATACATTCGTATATACATATGTATATATACAAACATTCAAGACATAAAGTGTATTTCTCAATTTTTGCTTATTTTATTAAATGCATATGTGCAAACATGGGGAAGGCGAAAAATGACGTATGAGAAGGCAACTGTGTTTACTCCTGGTTTGATCAGTATAAAGTCACCAATTCAGAATTTTCTTTTTTTGAATAATATATGATAAACTGCTGAACAAATAAATGTAAATATTATTTGATATACTACTGTTTATTATGAGACGCGATTATTCGAAGTTATCTTATGAAAAGCGGTTACTATGTAAAACTGTGCCTACTACATAAACATACATACATACATACATATGTATATACTTGACATATTACTGATAATTTTTGGTGCTGATGCATTTGAAGAGTAATAGCGTAAACAAAATATTCTAATATCAAGGTGCCACTTTATTTTCGAATTTGCAACAAATAAGCCAATTAACACACCCACTTAAGATCGCCATATGCTGCTAATTTCATTAACAAAAATTGAAATATGCGGGCAGGTACTTACCTCAAATGCTGGATTTGTGGCATTTTGATCTGTCATCGCCACAATAGCTACAGAAAGATTTACGCGCAGCGCATAAGCCACTGCCAAGCCACAAAAAGCGAGAAAACATTGCAGATGACGTATACCAAAACGTGGACCTAATTAACAAAATTGATGAGCAGCTTGTAATTAATTCTATCTCCAACAATGAACATGTGTATATTTCACTTACCTTGTCGTGCAGTATCAATTTGCTGATAGCCACCATTGAAACAATCACACCATAAAACCATTTTATTACCTACCTACGACTTACACTTGCATTTATGCACACGATACATACGCCCACACAAAAATTTTTACAATAATTTAACTATTTTCGGCAGCTACTAATGGCGTTTAGCGATTGGAATTCTTTTGTTACTTTGTTATCTTAGCGAAACTCAATACTCCATTCTACAACACTTAAAAGAATTTGTCGAGTTTGCACTTTTCCACCTAATTGCAGCTATACGCTCTACATCACTTTTGTAAATGATGAGTTTTGTATACGTTTCCAAATACGTCAACACAGAACACCCAAAAACAATATAACAAAAGACAATTTGAAATATCTGTCTATCAATGGAATGAAGGAATAGTGCAAGTAAACAAAGCGAATTGGTAAACAGCTGATAACTGTAGGCGTTGCCACATCCGTCAAAAATTACCCATTAACAATTTATCGATAAATCGATATTTCAGTGAAGTACTTCACAACAGCAACCGCGTTCGTGTGAGAGCGTCGCGAAAGTTTTTTTAATCATTGCGGTTAAAAATAAAAGTAAATTAAGCTTAATCCAATAATTATTCGTAGAATTAGTAAAGATGATTAATTATAAAAACGAAAAACTTATCATTATTTTTTTTTAGTTTAAGTGTATACAGTAAATTTTTGAATGAAAAAAAGAAATATTTTTCGAGTGAAAAGAAAAATTTTCCACCAAAAGCAGTTCTCTATATAAAAACGGTCAAAACAAATAAGAATTGACGAAATTAGGGCTTTTTGGTTAAAGAAAAGTTGAGTGTTACCGCAAAATTCGATTTTTGATCAGGTCGAAAAACTAGTGTGTCATTCTATGAAGAACTATGTTCATACAGAATAACCAAGAACAAAAAAAAAAAAACATATAATAGTGATTAGATCATTTGTCTCTGAGTAAACACTTTCCAAAAATTAAGTTTTCGGAAAAACGCTTTTAGAGATGAACTTTTGGAGCTGATTAATTTAAAATCTTAGCATTTCATACTAAGTCAGTTTCTCTAAAGTGTACTTTTTTGTGTAAACCCCGAAGACGAATATTTCCCTAAAATCTTGATATTTCCGTAAATAATCTACGAAACAACATCTTACTGAAAACTAAATTATTTCCGGCGAGTAGCATGAAAATCTCATGACTAGTTACGAGCAGTAATGCCAATTCCCAGCGCACTTTAGAAATTTATTATTACTAAAGTGTTAAAATTTTCAAAAATTATGTTAACTTACAAACACAGTTATTTAAATTAAATATAAAACTCTTTAAAATATATTATGTATTATAATACTAAAGTTATTTAAACCAGTTATTTATAGAAAATATTTTAAATTTCGTAAAAAAAATTTTATCTCAGATGTGATCCGATTGGCATTACTGTCGCTACTTACGAGCAACGATTGAATACTATGGCAGCACAGCCGAATGGCGGAAATTGGTAAGTGACAATTCGGATATTGTCGTGTGTGAGCGATTGTGAATAATTGTGTTGTTAAATTTCAATTTATTTCCAATTCTTGATGAAAGTGTGTTATAGCTAAAGTGGTATTTAAGTGAAATGCAATATTTATATAATGAAGAAAGTGTATCTTTAGGAGCATAAAGAAGCCAAATGATTTTGTATAATTTAAATAAAAGAAAAAAAAAAAAACAGCGAATAGTGTTTGTGTGAGCGCGAGTCGCATACAAATTTGGCTATCTCAGTATCAAAAAAAAGAGCAAAAGGCCCAAAAATGAAAAAAGCTTAAGTAGTTAAGCTTAAGTTGTGTAATGTGATGTGTGGCTTATAAAATTACAAAAGGTGTGAGGGAAATTTGTGGAAATTTTGCAGCAAAAGTGGTTGCCACAAGCTTTGTGGCATGCTTGTATTTCTGCATCGTTTTTCATCCGTTATTCGCAAGTTACAAATGTGTTTTTTGTTGCTGCAACTTAAAAGGTAAGGGCGCATTAATATGCTTTCAAATTAAACCATTTAAAAATTCTTAAATAATACATTACTTCCAAAACTGTCGTGCGTTAGAGAAGCTATAGTGTTTTAGCTCTAATAAAGTTGTGTAATTTAGATTACAAATATTTTATATATAAAATTATAACAAATATGCAATTTCTATTCTGTACTTATTTTGTCCCACAGTTTAACAGCCATAGGAGACTGTAGTTTACAGTCGAACAAGGTATGAGTTTTTAAACTTTGGTGAAAAATTATAGTTTGTAGATGCTTTTTTTTGTGTAGAGCCGACTGATGACAAATTCATTAACTAAAATTTAGTTAATTATTTATATTTTCCTTTCCTTATTTTTAGTGAATAGTATAATAGAAAACAAAGCCGGTACAGATTAAATTTACCAGCCCTGTTAAGGTATAAAGTTCCCTATTCAAAGAACTATCTTAAACCGTTTCAAAAAAAAGATGTTGTCGTAAAGTTATGTTAGCTACATGCAACACTCCAAAATCTATATGATGGCTTGTAATATACTGTCCAGAGTTATGCATAAGGCAAACTTTTACGTTGCCGGACCACTACAGTATATTTTAAGCTGAGATCTTTGCTATTGCGAAAGCCGGAGTCAACATCTACACTGGTCACTGTCTGGTGGCGACACACGCCCGCAGGATGTGGCAGAAATATCGACAAGACTGCAGGAAATGTCTAGAGCAGGGCACCAGGGAAACAATGGAGTATCTTTTTTGCATCCTGGTCTCTCCACGGTAGGATATATTGGAGGAGATTTGGATAATGTGGCCGCAGAGTCTGTTAAAATTTGCGTAAACGATGACCGCTTTTGGACTTAGCAACTGCACTCCATCTGGTATCACAAAGAACGAAACTGGTCTATGCGTGGCTTTCCGGTCTACCAGATTAACCTAAACTAGCCTTTCCTAATAATAGGCGATTCATTTTGAAAAATGTTCTTATTATAATGTTATAAAATCTTTTTTTTGAACTTATCGTTTAGGTGAATATTTTCGAAGTTACACGCAAATTTGAAAAGGAGTTTCAGGGTGCTTGGAAGTGCATTCCAAACTTTAAACGTGTTATTCTTAAAATGGTGTTTTTAAAGTCGGCGACCAATGTTACCGATTAGTCTCAAATATATTTTTTTTGTAATTAATTAAAGATTTTTTCTCACCGATATTTTTTTTATAAACAATTTAATTCTGAAATTTTGATCAAAAATCAATGTTTTTTTTTAGAAACCGCCATTTTGTCAAAACGTTTGATTTGCTTATTCCTTGGATTAATTACTAGATTTAACTATTAAGGAAATCTGTTTGGTTTTTTATTTTCAGAGAAGTAGGGGGAGTATCAAAACTCGGAGTGCGGAATTTTAATTCGCTAAACCTAACCTACTCCCAACTCCACACTCTCCCCCGAACCACCTGATTAAGTATTACTTCGTGGGGATAAGGTGGTGCCCACAAAGCGCCTTTTTTGCAAGGAGTTCCTGGAGATCAGCTATAGTTAATGCCAAGTCTTAAAATGCAGTTAAAAGATACCATAATATGTATACAAACTTTTGGATCAATAAATTTAAAAGTTTTCTCATTCTGGAAAAATCACTTTTTTCGGTCTTTTAACTGTATATAATCCCGCAAATAATGAGACAACTATTTACCAATTGTATTGATTTTGAGTTTATTTTTGGAGTTCAGTTCCATATTTTCTAGTATTATAATTATTTTTTTCTTGTATATGTATAATAGTTTTCAAATTCTTTAATTTTTTTAATTAAATATATATTAATGTTTTCTTATATCTCAATTCGTAAAAATTAAATTATTGCATACTAAAAAATAACAACTACACTACTAACATCATTTATTATAACAACTTAAGGATAAGTGTGCGCTTAAACTAAAACGAAATTTACAAAACTCAACTAAAATACATTGGCCGATTGAGAAAAAAAAATATATGTAAAAGAACTTAGTCAAAACAAAGTGCTCAAGAAACGCTGAAGTAGATAATCTAGTTCGATAACGACAATGCACCATTCAGTAACCGTAATCCGCATAACTGTGAAAAAACACGTGACATATGGTCGAGCGAATGGAGTTGACAACAGTGATAATATGCAGCGATTTGATAAGATAAACCTAGCGACGATCGAATTTATTTATATAAAAGTGATTTAAGTGCATTGATGTCGCATATTTTATGATTACACAACGCTGAGACAGTAAAGACGTCACTTCGGTGTTGTAATCAACTGACACTTTGCGAATAAGCAAATCAATTAATAATTTGATTTAATCAAAAAATAGTGCAACTGTGCGCTCGGCGTTCTAAGGTGATGTAATTCCACTTTATTTTGCATTTAATTAGAGAAAAGTAAAATTCTATATTGTACAGTGTTCCTAACACTAATAACGGCACTTGACGCATTCGCTCGCACATCACGACCAGCACTCCTTATCGCCTATTGTTCAAATTGTTCAACGAATTACTACAAATTACATACGTACGGACAAATACTGTAAACAAAATTTAATTAAAATTTCTAAGTCATTATTTAATTTAAACTAGTTTATAAAATTTTTTTCTTTTGTTTAGCTAATTTTGTTTTTCATTAAAAAATATAATATCGATAATAGTTGCATGTTTGTTTATGACTTATGTTTGCCCGATTTTCTTGCGCTGGCAATGGAAGCACATTTGTGACTTAATTATTTGTACAGTTATATTTATTTAATATTATACAAAATTAACACGATTTTCGAACTGTGTAGCGCCAATGAAGCACTTATTAACATTCGTGACTGAGTTACTTACATATGTACAAGTTAGTAAGAGCCCTAAGTTGTCCAGGCTCTTACATACACACACACCTTTGTTAGATAAAATACTTATTGTCTATGATACTTAGATGTATGACTTAAAAATCTACTAATATAAATAACATTATCGCAGGACGCAAGTGCAACGCAAGTATTGCAAACAAAAACAACAATATCCTGCGTTATCCGCACTACAGGAATCATTCTTAAGAGTCTTAACATAAACCCTAATATACACATAAAAGTATCTATATATACATAAGATATATGCGTACTATCAACTAGGAGGTCTTCTGTGTGCTTAATGAACTACAACTACAAATAAGGGACCAACTAGTCCGCGCGGCTTTGTTGGTCTATTGCGTGCCGTTCTCTGTGATTGTTATCTTTTTCTTATCACCATTCAGGAGTAACGCGGGCGATTCAGCATCCACCACGTTCAAGCGTTTGGCTAATGTCTCTTCGGGTGAATTCCAACTTTGCACTTCGGTCTTGCCAAATATGACGAAGAGTAAGTTGCCGACAAAGTAAAAACCGGCAGCGATGAAAAACACAATACGCCATTCGACCACATTTGTCTGCAAGAGCGGCATAAAAATAGTTCTAATTAATAAAATGTCAATGCGGTGCAGTAGATAAGTGAAACTTACCACATCGGTAACGACCAGGCCGACGGCCAGCGGGGCCAAAGCGCTCATCACATTCGCTGAGCCATTGGTGATGCCCATCAGCGTACCCGCATAGTTTGGCGACAAATCAATATGGTTCACCTGGAAACCCAGGTAGGTAGCGCCACTGATGCCCACGGTGAGTGTGAGCAAGATCACAGCCAGTAATGAATGTTCCTTTGTGACATAGCCGAGTCCAATAAGTGAAATCATTGGTATCCAATGACCGATGGAGTTGAAGAATTTGCGACTGAAAGCTAATGACACATTCTCACGACGTGCCAACATCTTTGACAGGTAGATAAAGAAGAAACTGAGCAGCAGCATGACAGTGTAGGGTAGAGACGATAGCAGAGCGCTATTTTTCATATCCACATCAAGTATGTTCTTCATGTAGTTGGGAATTTGTGTGAGCAGCGTCCAGAAACCCCACATATGCGTGCAGTGTACAATGATCAATGATAAAAATGGCGGTGAGGTGAAGATTTTGCTCCACGGTGTTGGCGCTACTGTGACTGGTGTCGAATCAACTTGTCCCAAGGAATTTTCGATGAATTTACGCTCCTCCAGTGAAATGGTTTTATGTTCAGCCGGTGTGCTGGCCGAAAAAATTAACCAACAGACACCCCAAACTACACCCAAAGCGCCAGAGATGTAGAAAATACCGGGCCAACCGAGTGGTGATTCAGCGATGATACCACTTATAGCCAATATAACAACAGTGCCGAATTGTGAGCCGGAATAACAGAAAGTACTCAGCGCGCCACGTTCTTCAACGGGTGACCATTTCGCCAACATGGCATGTGTAGCTGGATGCACGGAACCTTGCAACAGTCCTTGAATGACACGTAACGCAAACAACAACTGCCAACCGCCAAATTCAACAGCTAATGGTGTGAGTAGCGTCAGCACGGAACACAGCGTAATGCCAATTAGCAGTAATGTTTTCGCGCCGTATTTCTGTGCAATGTGTCCACCGGGTATTTGCGTAACGATGTAGCCCCAGAAAAAGCTGCTCAACACATAGGACTTGGTGCCTTCACTCCAATCGTATACCTGAAAGAAGAGAAAATTCTACGTTAAGTTATATGGAGCAAATGAGAAAGGTTTGGTAAATGTGATTCTCGATTCGGGGTTATCTAGGCATCGCGAGTTTCGGAACAAGTCTTGCTGATTTCAACGTAGAAAGGTCCCGAATACTTTTAAGAAGATCCCTAAGATCAGCAATCCCACACTAATCTCATTTACCAACCCGAACTCTTACAATTAATTTCATTCCACACTCACCGTAAGGTTGCTGTTCGTGGAATTCCGATCTGTCATCGCCACAATGCCCACGCTGAGGTTGACGCGTAACGCATAACAAATCGATAGGCAACAAAAACAAAGGAAACATTGTATATGTCTCGTACCGATGATCGGTGCTGTAAATAGAAAGCAGAAGAAAAAGATGAAGATTAGTTTTCTGAGCAAAAATACAAGTGCTGTATACTAATAGCAAATAACTGTATGTAAGGAATGGCTTATCACTAAAACGCATAAATTCATAATAATGTCTATAGTATTTATATTAAGTGAAGAATTCTTTGAATATGTCGCCATGAACTCGCTCCGAGCCGAACGTAAGTCTACAGTGCTTGAACCTTAAAAACTCATAACAATGCTGTAGGGTTGGTGATAAGCGAAAGTGTGGGCTACAAGCTGATTATTGTTGTATTTGTTATGATTGCCTTGCTTATAGGATCAATTCACTTACTCACAGTTAGAATTAAGATTCACTTTAGATTCTTTTTATCTTTTCATACATGCGCGCACTAGTCGCTTAATTTTTGATATATCGATCTGAAAGTTTGCACGCATTCTTTTCTTCTTAAAATGCTGCTCATATGTCGAAAGCGTCAATATCGTACCACTATAGCATATACATACATAGCTGCCATACAAACGATCGATCGACATTAAGTTCTTGTAAGGAAAACTCTTTTATTTTTCAAGATATCTTCACGAAATTCGGCATGGATTATTGGCAAAGGCAACTCTATACTTTTTATAGAAATTGTGCAGATCGGATCACTATAGCATAGAGCTGCCATACAAACCATCGTTGAAAATTAGGTTCTTGTTTGGAAAACTTTTTTATTTTGGAAGATACTTTCACGAAATTCAGTATAAAGCAACTCTATAATTTCTAAAGAAATTGTGCAGATCGGATCACTATAGCATAGAGCTGCCATACAAACGATCGTTGAAAATTAAGTTCTTGTTTGGAAAACTTTTTTATTTTGAAAGATACTTTCACGAAATTCAGTATAGATTATTGACCAAAGCAACTTTACCATCTCCGTAGAAATTGTGCAGATCGGATCACAATAGCATATAGCTGCCATACAAACGATTGTTGAAAATTAAGTTCTTGTATAGAAAACTCTTTTATTTTACGAGATATCTTCACAAAACTCGTCATGGATTATTGCCCAAAGCAACTCTATAATCTCCGTAGAAATTGTGCAGATCGGATCCCTATAGCATATAGCTGCCATACAAGCTGATCACCCCAAATCAAGTACTTTTAAGGAAATCATTTTTATTTGTGGACGTTAATTCTTTTTCTTGTTTATCAATGCAGATTTTTTTTGAATATTCTCATTGTAAAATAATTTTTTTTATGTGCAACACTTGCTTACTTTTGAACAACATTTTAACACCAGTGAAGTATGCACTTCCACCAAATACACTTGTACAATTTATCTGAATCGATCGAGTGGATATAATTTGTATAGCCGAAATATCGTCGCGCTGGCTGTGTGCACAAAATGCTACTGACTAGACAGCCAAACGTTGTCCGGCGTTTAAAGGAAAGTTTTGACTTTCATCTAGCTTACATACATACATATATATATCAATATATATTCAAACAAAATGTCTATAAAACCTATGAAAACATATCTATGTCCAAGTCGACACGTAAGTACATATGCGCGCACTCACTCCAGTGCCGCTTACTCTGGTAAATGACACTTACGAGAGCACTTGAGACACATATTTATATAACATGTTCGTATGCCTGTGCACTTGTAAATTCATAAGTATATATGACTACACATACATGTATACATGTGTATCCTGCCTCTTGTTGCAGCCATCAGTCAAGCCTACTTACTTACGGGTGATTAGTGAGCAGCTTCTTTCAGCGATAAATATATTTGCGTTAGATAAGTGTTTTTAATGTTAAATCACATACACTCGTCCATAAAACCCTGTGTATGTGTGTGTGGGTACCTAAAGTGATCGGCTAAGATGGACAGCCTGTCTTAATGGCACGCAGCGAGCAGGTTAAACAGTCAGTTCGGTAAATACACATATATGTGTAAGCTGCTGAAATTATGTTTACATAAACTACTTGAGGGTAAGAACGTGAGAAGTCTAGCATTCGGTTATGATTATGACTCAAACTCAAAGTACTGTTAACTTTTGTGATAACAATCTGATCACTTGAATGCGAATCAGTATTCAGTAAATTCATTGAAACTCAAATGCAGTCCTTCATTGAAAAATTTTTTGTTGTTTAATACGCTAATAATCGCTAACTAGTCCTTAACTAGTTACAAAGTAACCAGTTGGCATATGAGTTTATGTGTAGTACACAAATTCTGGCACTAACGCTAAATGGAGTCATGTGTAGAAGTTCACGCAAGTCAGGAAAGTTCTCTGAACGCCATTCACTTGGAAATGGCCAGAAACGATTCTTTTACATATGACTCAAGCAGCTCACGACTTTCGGTCTTTGACCAAGTATCTCCTGGGTAGCCTTATAACATCCGTTTGAAGGCGAGCTAAAGTGAGAAGGCGAAACATCCTTCCCTAGGCTATTGCGCTGGGTTTGACACGTTACTTGTTCGTCGGAACAGCCGATAAAGAAGCACTATACATGGCTTCCATACAAAATCAAGATAAAGGTCTTTTCATGCCCTTTTGTGCTTTAAGGAATACACCAGTGTAAGGTATTATTGTTTTTTTGTGCCGGAAATCAACTTTTTTCTTGCTACCTTTACAGTTATTTACACTGTGACTAGTTTGTATGGTCAGAAACTTAACATGAGTGAGCAATACAAATCTACCGCTGTCAAGATTGCCAAAAAAATTCACTTAGAATTTTTGTCAGTCATTTACTAAAACATACATTTTCTCTGAGTTAATTATTATGTCGCCGTAGAAAACTTATACAACTCACTTCAATGTCGTCACGGAAATATTTTGCTCTCGCAGCCAAATATTTTGAAATTCCCAAAGACAAGCTTTTCTACTATTTACCCACACATGACTATCTTGACTTATTCTTATTTTAGCGCCGCTTTTATTGTTGTCATGACAGCTCGTCATGTCCTTTACGTGACAGTGCGCTTACAGCTAGAGAGCGGAGTTGAACGTCAACTGATAAATATCGCACGTCTGCTATGATAATGTCAAGAAAGAGTTTTATGGCTTTGATATGCGGCATTACATTTTAGTGACTTTATTTTAATTTAATTCTTATTTTTAATATTTCAAATATTTGCCTTCGCTTAAGTGTTATTCAAATGGCTGCAACTGCCACTGCAGATGCTGGAAACGTGAGCATTGCGGTATTTTCTGTCATCTTGTGTTATTTTCCGTGCACACAAAGTTGTGTTTTGATTCCCAGAATTTTGTCTCGAGGCCAAAGGTTGTTATGAATGACTATTTTTTTATAATAATGCTTGTTGAATGAGTAAGACAAAGGTAGTTTCATTAAGCTTTAAGTTGTTTGATATTTATAGTCACTATAAAAGCAATTGTAGAAACACATGAGGTGATGTAGTGACCGATGCCGTACTAAAATTATGAAGGAACACTTCTCCTGCCTGTTAAATGGCAGTAAAAGAATATCACCAGGTGATGGTGAACCCAATTCCCCAATCGATGACGATGTCCGACCATTAAGAAGTTCGATATCAATTACTCGTCTGAAGAACAACAAAGGAGCCGTCCAAGCTTTTCAAACACGGCGGCGAATCCGATGAATCGTTGGTACGAGTTTTCGAGAGAAAGGTTCTGCGGAAAATTGGCACCATACAGTGAAAAGAAAGAACGACTGACGCGCTGTTTCAAACTCGGTTATAACCGTGTAAGTCAATGCCAATAAAGAAGAAGATACGTCATAGTTGTCAAAGCGTGCGAACCCAATGCCTTACAACATGGACATTAAAACTGAAACCTTTGTCTTAACAAATTTCCTTTATGTATTTAAAATGTTTTATGTCTAGCCGTCAACATTTTTCTGTATCTAATCTAAAATTAATTGGAGTCTAAAATTATACCTCCAGTATATTTGCTTGCCTACAAGACTGACATCCAATCAAAAAATCTAAGTTTTTAAGATGCAGTATATATATATATATGCCTGTATATTTTTCTAAAAAAGCTAATATTTTCTGTTTATTAATTGTGGCTATTAGTCTCTAGGTGAGTCACTTTAGAAATGTTTGCCAAGTATATTAAAAAAAAATAATGTTTACAAAGTGCAGTGAGGGCAACGTTTGTTGCAGTGGCGCCAAACATTGATTTTGTAGATAAATATTAAGCAGAAGAGAAGGAATTTTGATAGCAAAAATGCCATTTCGATATACATATATAGCATTATTTTTGAGCTAATAATATTTAATTTTATATCTGATGATGTTTAAATGTCTACTAAATATGTTCATAGCTAATTTAACATTGTAGTATTATATAATCTAAATGGATTTATATTTTCTAACTCATTTAGGTTCAGTACTTCGGTAAATGGAATTTTAAAGGCCCAAAAAAAATTTTTAAAAAATTAACCCCTGAATTTTTTATAGAAACCCGTTTATTAAAATTCCCTTTTTTGGTATATTGCTATTTCATGTTGCCTACTTTTAGGTAGAGATACTACTAAGGACAAAAAATAGTAAGACTTTTGAATTTAAATTTCGAATAAATAAATACTGTTAGTGAGATATGTGCCAAATGTCACATCAAAATAATCATTATTGTTTAGTATACTGTTGAATTTCTGAAGTACTTAAAGTATTAAATTTGTGGCGCCGAAACCAACCATTAAATTGGTGAAAAGTTGTCTGGCGCGAGCAAGTATTTTTGATTGGTAGAAATTATTCAAAGAGGGTCGAAAACGCGTTGACTACGAACAACGTTCAGGACAGTCATGAACATAAACTGATGTGATCTCAATTAAATAAAGAAATTGGTGCTTAAGAATCGGCGATTAACAGTCAGAGATCTTACTGGCAGCGCTGGAAGGTTTCGTGAAAACCGTTTGAAAGGTCTGAGAAAAGTGAAAGCACGATTGGTTCCAAAATTACTAAATTTTTTCGAAAACCAGCGTCGCTTTAACGTCTGTGAAACAATGAAACTACCAGAAATTCATGAAACGTGTTATTACTAGCGATGAGTCTTGGATTTATAGTATGTTTATGACTTGGACACAGACGATCAATCGGCCGATTTTCGTGGCAAAGGTGAGTCGAAGCCGAAATAACAAAGTCAAAGCAGTCAAAAACCAAGGTCAAGTTTTCTTCGATTGCTGAGATGTATTCTACTCTGAATTCCTGCCGATCCCCCAAACTGCAAACAAGGATCGGATACTGATACGATCCGATATCCGATCAAAATCAAGTTCTTGTAAACTTTTTTGTTTTATTGTGTTTGAAATGAAATACAATAATTTCAAACCGTTAACCCCAAGGTCATTCACTCTACCTGTTTTTATATTTCAAGGTAAATTTTGTCACTTCGCAACCGTTTTAATGACATATCACTTTCTTGCACACAATTGAAGGTTTATTGTGCCACACCTGCATTTGTAACACCTGCTTCCATCAGCTGATCACCATATTAAGTGTTAGAATATTGCCACAAAAACAAAAGAAAACGCATTAAAAGTTTGTTTACAGCTTCACAAAAGCATCCACACCCACGAGGACGGTAACCAGCACAAACGCCAACACTTATACGCAATTACTTATGTAAATTGGCAGATTCTTTTAAGAATAACTCGAAGCAACCAGTTCAAATTTGCATTTAGGGTGTTTCCAGATGACATTAAGAAAAACTTTTTATAAAACACTTTTTTGTTGCGCGTGAAATTTCATTGAAATTCTTTCATTCTTTTTGACATTAAAGCCGCTATGCCTTGAAGCGGTTGAAACACACCCACATACACGGACACACACGCTTTGAAGTGTGACAAAAATAACACAACGGAAATATATAAATTAGTGCACACATTTGCATACATACATACATATGTACATATGCACATGCAGCAAGCGCTAAGTCACACACAACCACCGGCCGTGCATGCTTCATTCAAATTTGCCAAAATTGCATTAATATTGAATTGGTAATTAAATGCTGAATGAATGTGCAAAGCGCGATGCGCTGCTCCATATGTAGCGCCAGCGTAGCGCTCCCGCTTGCGCTCCACAAAATGCGTCAGTGCGCGTTGTTGCTTTTCTCACGCGGCCCAGCGCGGTCAATTAACGATGTGTAATGTGCTCGTAAGTGATTTGGAATTTTTTCCTATGGGGTGCCCCCGGAATCGCACAAGTTGACCATAATTTTATTGTAATGATCGTAATCTGTTTGCCATATCAATTTATGATGGTAAAATATGCTTTGCTTTTGTTTATAATTAGCAACACTTGACGTTTGTAGTTGCTTCTGTTCTTGTTCTGCTTCGCACACCATTAAATTACAAATTTCTCACTGCGTCAGCAAGCACAATGCCACAGCTACACATTACAAAGCCATAAAGCCATACCAAAGTTAGCAGCGTAACAACGTCGCTTGCATGTCGGTATGCGCTTTGGTGTTTGGCTATTTTTAGCTGCGAGCCATAAGCAGAAAAGCACCATTCTATACTTGGCCTCTAGTTGACCACACCGCAAGGGAATCCTCCACTGCTGTTGGTTGTTTCGGCTTTTTAAGCGCTGACTCTGCTTTTTTGTTTTAATTTGTTTTTGTTTTTTTGTAGTTTTTTCCTTTATTTTCATAAGAATTGCGTGAAACTTGTTTACGAATTGCATAAATGCAACAAAACAGCGAAGAGGCTCAGCAAAAAGTAAGAGACTTGCAGGTTTGCGTTAGGAAAAGAACTGCAGTGCTTTTGTAAGTAATTTAAAGTGAATTAAAAATATGGTTATGCAAAAAAAGTAAAAAGCAGTTGAAAAAATTGTGTTCTTGTGACGCAAGTGTCATTGGAATTTAGTACTTTGCGTCAGTTGAGGCTTACTTATGGACACAAAAAAGCCGTGAAGTCCAAAATATTTTGCTTTAAGCTGATTATATGTCTTTTTAATGATTTTCAACTTAAAAAAAAAATGAAAATTTATTTTATACTTGATTAGGATCTATCTGTAGTCTTTCAAAGCTCATAACTAACCTTTTAGGTTAGGTTAGGTTAGATGGCTGATCGAAGATCGCACGTGGACTGCTGTATATAGACCTTTGTGCAGCCATAGAAAATTGTTGTAGCCAATACAAATTTACACAGGCGTTTAATTTCCACTCGGTGAGATGTCTGAAGGTATGCGCTCCCAAGTGTTTAGGCCCTGACCTCCAAATGCGGAACAAACGCAGAAGAAGGAAGGGTTGAGTTGTTTCCACATCATCTTCTTCCATACAGCCTCTTCTCATCGCGCCTAGTAAGATTTCCAACCTTTCAGTATGGACGCCAATAGGTTAAAATCCTCACAATTAGGTAGAGGCTTGCCTCTCTAAGGGCAAAGAGATTACTAGATCTTCTGCGATCGGTCTTGGTCCAAAAGGCTTTGCGCATGTACCGATGGTGATCCAGCGCTAGCTTAGCTTCCGCGAAGACGAGCTGTCTAAGAGTAGTACACAAGAGGGAGTACCGACCTGATCCCATTTTAACGAAAGCGATTAGGATGCTGTTCCTTGCTATCTCATCAGCTTGCAATTTTCTGGGATTCCACAATGTCCACTCATGCCAGTCTTATCATAAAGGCACTCGATGCTCTTGTTAGCTCCTCGACCAACCCTGAACGCTCTGTAAATGAGTTCAAGGCTAGTATCGCCGCTCTGCTATCTGAGTGAATGGTCACTTCTCTGAAAAAAGCTGCACTCCGGAGCAGCAGATCTACTGCCACGTTAATGGCTGAATGATACTGCAATAGTTAGGAAGTCTGAAGCTGAAGTTGATAGGGAGCTCCTGATAGTAAACCCCTCCACCAAGCTTTGGCCAATCCTTAAACAAGCTCACTACCTCTCTTCTCCAACAGCTTTTTTCCACCCTTAACTTCGTCGTCGATGTATGGGCAGAGAGGGAGCCTCCAGAATTCACATAAACTTTAAGAATGTGCTCAGATTGTGATTTATTTGGACATACTTTAGAGTCTTCGATGATATCTTGATATCATAGTTTAATACTAGAGATACCAAGTACCATTAAAGTCTTTTTGCAGCTTTAATTTAAGTAAACTAGACTTGCCTCATTTGAGTCACCCATCCTCCTCTTTTATAACATCGAAAAGGTCAAAGAAACGGTAGTTGAAAATTGTTCTGTTGGCATCAGACATTGGCATGATGCTCTTATCATCTCTTAAGGATCCACATTAATGTTTATGTTTTGAGTATGAATCGTGCCAATTCTAGACTCATACCAAAATATCTGGATCCTCTGCAAAACTGACGACGAGCAGAGGTCGCAAAAGAGATGTTTGGCAACAGTGCTGTTGACGTCACTGGTTTCAGTAATCTAGGCGAATATCGCTCCAAAAAGTAGTCGAAACCGAAAATTTAAAATTCGCTGAAGGCTAAAGGGGCTGAGGGTTATTTGGATTGGATTAATCATTTGCATGATTGGATTGGCTCAAAAATAACCATTTTTGAAGGCGACAATAAAGATTTGTATAAAAATGCGTAGAAATTGTTAATTTTTTCTCAATCCGGCCATTTTTAAAGACATCATTATTAGAAAAGAGATTACAACTGCTTGAATAGCTTCTTAAATCTGCGACCTTGCGGCAAAAACAAAAAAACGTGAATAAAACAAAAACAAGGTTTAGACGAATACTTCCAACGCTTTGGCTTTCGTCCAAACAACAATAAATATCGGTAGTATTAATCGCATCGCCTATTATGGGGAAAACACGTTTGCACCTAACCAAATAAGCGCAAACACGATCACTGCATGCCGCCCAATTACAGGTGCATTTCCATTGAATTCTACAAGTGGGTTTCTGATTTATTTTGAAATTTGCTTACATACATACATACACACATATGTAATTGAACTTTTTAAATAGCTGTGGGGCCTGTTTCCCGGCGTTGCGCCGCTCGCAGCCGGCTTCAACGGCCAACCCCCGCATTTTGGCGTTCGGATTAGCCTACAAGCTGACTTGACTGCTGCGCAAATAGGCCTTTGAACCCCGACTTCATGACTCAGTCATGCGGTGACGTCGCATGTGGTCGTACCATGGCTGTAGCTGATCACCTTCCTCTTCGGCTGCTCGTTTTTTTTTTGCTTTTTTCGCCGACAATGTGTCGCTTTGTACGCCGGCAGCTAGGCGACTGCAGCTAAATAAATACACACTAATCTAGTTACTGGCAATGCAGCAAGCTTTATACCCATGTATATGTGTGTGTTTGTGTATTTGTGGTGTGTCTAGTTCCAACGTGATCGCCAAGTCTCGTGCAATTTCGTCGCGCCGTCGTTGGAATGTTGCTGCCGTTGGCCTAAACTATGCTGCCGCCGTTCGCTGGCTGGCTGGCATTGTGTGTATTTTTAGCCATGTGCCACTCACGCCTCGACTGTGTGCTTGATGATGTGCTCGCAATTGTGCATGTTTGTTGTTATTTTTTACTTTTCGCTTCATTTTGCATGCACTAACTTTGCACACGAACACGCAATTACTAGATAACAACGCGCTCTCTGGCGAACCGCATGAGACCGCAAGCGAACTCTGAGCTATTTGTGGAGCAACAAAAATTGACTCTATTTCTCTATTCACTTTATCGCTCGCTCTATAAAATGTGTTCGCGCTGTGTCGATAAAAATGTGCTTGTGTTCGTGGCGGCTTCACAGCGAGCGCTATACATTTTCGTTGCTTGTTGTTGAGACTGCTCCGATTTTCATCGCGCATTCTTGGATAGTGCCACGATAAGCAGCAGCAACAACATAGCAGGCAGCAAACGTGTTTATTTTTACTATTTACGCGCCGCCGTGGAGTTTCACATGCTTTTTGTGTGTTGGAGGCACGACTGACTTCATTCGCCCCTACTGCTCAGCACCCGCCCCTCAGCGCGCTAAAAATATCGCTTTGGGACCAATGTTTTAATATAGAAAAACCGCTCTCGTGCGAATTTTTTCTTAATTTTCAAAGTAAATATTTTATGCTCTTTGTTTGCTGCTGTGCGCGCTCATTCACGTGATTGACGGCGCTCAACGTGTTCTACGTTTGGAACGCTTGCGTATATGTAGGTGCACACATGTGCAGACATATTTTTAGAATACTATATATTTTTCAACACTTCAGTTTTTTTAGTGTTTTTGTTAAAAAATTATTTATTTTCGTTTCTTGAGATAAGCGCGGCATATTTGTTTGTGTAAAATTACTCAGCGCTTCTGCGCGCACAGTTATGATAATTAGTTTTTTTTTTATTTTTTTTTTGTTAAAATTTTTGTGATTTTTTTTAATAATTTTTTTTTTTTTAGAAATTGCTGCCAATAGCAGTATTTTTTATATATATTTAGCTTAGTGACAACTTTGCTACTTTTTTTGCTATTTTTTGCTATTTTTTTTTTTTTGGATTTGTGTTTTGTTTATTTTCCCTTCTTATTAGCTTTTTTCGTCTTTTTCGTTTTTTCCTCCCCTCAATTAATTCATTTTGGACCATGGCGCGCGGCATGACTTGATAATTTTATGCGAATTTCACGCATTTCTCATGTGTGTTAAATAATTAACACTTTCGTTGTTGAATCTCGTAATTGTTGTTAAGGGCGTGTCGTTTTTATTATGGCATGTGCTCAGGCATGGAATTTGGGCTAACAAAATAATTGAATAATTTACTTTTGCAACTTAGAGCGTTGTCGCGTACAGCTGAGGGCTTTGTTAGCGCTTGGCGAGTATTGAAAATTGAAGCGCACACATTTTTAACTAAAATAACACAAAAATATTCCACGTTTTTATATGCCAAATAAGCCTTTTGCATTTAATTGCGCTTAATGTTTGACAATCAAACCAGTTGTTTGCTAAAATTAACGCACCAATGGCATGTAAGGGAGCATGCGCGGCAAGAAATAAAAATGAAATAACAACAAATTGCGGCAATTTCGTGCAATCTTCCGGTGAGTTCAAGTTCCTCATGCCGGATATCAAGCCAGATAAAGATCTGCACTTGAAATATGGCCAAACTAAAAGCCGCGCGTCGTCCATAATGAATTCCCAATATCACCCACAAACACTTAAAAATGTGTAAAATAAGTTCAAGCGCTGATTCATTAATAACCTTAAGTAGCACAGAAAGTTAAACAAAAAAAAAATTAAAATAAAAAAACATAAATTTTTGCAATAAATCGCGAATAAATGTCAATTAATGCTTAAAGGGCATATAATAAATATTATTTCAAACAACAAAAAAAAAAAAAAATAAAAATAAATAAAAAAAAAAAAAAAAAATAAAAAAAAATTAAAATTTATATACTTGACAAACTCTCAGTTTTAATAAACAGCTTTTCACGCTAACCGCGCGATTTTTTTGCAGAAACCACAAGCGCGCTACCGTTCAATGCCACGCATTGCCTATCAGCCGCGCAAGTGACCCCAGCGAAACCCAATTGCCCAACGCGCTCAGGCACAGCCAGCAAGCGGCCACCATTGATTACAATAAAAATTAATTATTGATTATATGAAAAACATAAATATATTAATAAAATCTATAAACAAGCAAATGAAAGCGAATAAACTCGCGCCGCAATTGATAGCTTCAATGTCGTCGTTCCGACAAATTAATCAATACAAAACAAAATTTTAGGCAAAAGAGAAAAAAATTTAATTTTAAGCAAAACAGAAAAAAATGAAATTTTAAGCAGTAAAAAGCATTTTTATTTTAATTTTTTTTTATAACGCAAATAAAATTTAATTAATTTACTGCCACCCAAACTGTTCGATATTTCGTAATGTTTATGCGCCAATCAATCACACAATTTGGCTGATCGTTATCAATTGGTGTTCTTTGCTTGGTGACTTTTTGCTACCCACTTCACTTGCCATTTGATGCTTGGAGATATTTATTTACATATTGTTTATCTACATATTAGAATAACGTGAGTCCAAATATTTATTGACGCAATCATAAACGCGTGCTCATGAAGCTGTCAGTGATGATGATTTGTTTATGAAATTCATTACATTTGAGTGGAAAAAGGCTAGAGGAAGAATATTGATCGCGAAGTCGAATCTAGTACTCAGATTAAATTTTTCTGAGCGTTCTAAATGTTATAGTAGGGAAGTAGAAGTTGAAGCTTTTGTAAGCTTTTAAGAATTTCTTTGAGCTTTTGTGATTTTTAAAGCCTTTTGGGTTTTGATGGTATTAATATAGATGTTATAATAGTAGTTAACTCGAAGTTGAAGCTTTTAAAAGCTTTTAAGGCTTTCTTTGGGTTTTTGTGGTTTTCAATATTGTTAGGTTTTGTTGTTACTAATACATATATTAGTATAGTAGGCAACTCCAAATTGAAACTTTTAAAAGCTTTTAAGGCTTCCTTTGAGCTTTTGTGATTTTAAATTTTTTTGGGTGCTGTTGGTATTTATATAGATATTATTATAGTAGGCAACTCGAAATTGAAGCTTTTATAAGCTTTTAAAGCTTTCTTTGAGCTTTTGTGATTTTCAATTTTTTTTGGTTGTTGTTGGTAATTGTATACATATATTATTTAGGTAAATTTCTTGAGGTATCTATTAATGAAATATAAATTTTTTTAGCTTCGTTCTGTTATTTAGCAAACAATTTGTTAAGCTTTTGAAACTCTCTTAAGTTTTACAAATTTAATCAATGTTTTTAACATATTATACCTTTTTCGGTCAAGTATATCTTTGTTTTGAATCAGTTATTTTATTTATATTATTATTTATTTAGCCATCTAGCGAAAGCATTGAAAAGCTTTAAAAATGCATTTCTGTTTAGAAGATTCCCATAAGTTTTTTGAAACTTTCTTAAGCTTTTAAAAATTTTATCAGTGTTTTTAATATATTTTTCTTTTTCGGTCAAATAGAACTTTGTTTTGAATTCAGTTGTATTTAGTTTATTTTAATAGAAAATATATTTGTATGGCGTACTTTGAACTTCATTTATGCTGTTTATGCACTAGTGAAAGTCTAAGTCTGTCTAGGTTTTATTGTTTTTTGTTCCTTCTTTTCTGAGAGCTCTCTTATCAATTTTATTATATTTTGTTTTCTGGGCTTTAATATCCATCAGGTCACTAGTTCTTAGTTCCGAAGCATACAAAATAACATATACCGAATACAAATTACGGTATGTGTTACTTTGTGTGCTTTATAGGGTATATAAAACAGCAATCGTATGTAATCAATGAAAACTTTTAGAGGACGCAGACGTAATTACGCTATAGATTGATTCATGCGATAACTTCGGTTACGACAAGTCAGTTTCACACATATTTTTTCTTGTTTACTGGCGTAGACACCGCTTACGCCGTTATAGCCGAGTTGATATACATATTTATATTTACAAACATAAAGTATTCGAATAAAATAAATATTATAAATATATATAGCTGTGTATTGAGTGCATTGGGGTTGTAGAAAAAATATTCAATAGGAACTGTTTCCATATAAAAAATCTATCGACGTGCTAAGTGCACGTAAACTCATAACATAAACCCACTTATTATTTAGAACAGCAAATGAACCAATCTTATCTAACTGGCAATTGCGTCGATAAATTAAAGCCAAATTCGGTGCACTAAAGCAAAGTTAGCTAACGGCCACAATTTTATGAAAGAATTTTATAGCTAAAAATTTTCCGTTTTCATAAATTTGCGCCGTGCAGATTTCTGTGCTTTTAAACTTTTTTATAGTCAGTTTATTTATTTTATTTTAGTTAACTGTTTTGATATTTGCCACGACATTAAGTTGAGTCAGACAGTTATTTACTTGAAATATATGACTTCTCGCTTGTAGCTGTAACTTTGATAAGGTAACTGTTTATTTTTATGTTTTTTGCTATTTATAATATTATCAAGTGCTTGACTTGTTTTCGTTTATTTCATTTGATTTTATTCTGCGCATGATTGCTACGTTAGTTATCTGCTAAAGTTTAGTAAATTGTGCAATGATAAGCATTAAAGTAATTTGGTAGATAGTGAATAAATAAATCAATAGAAAATTGCTTACAGCAGATAACTAACTCAGTTCTGTTTATTACTAGGCTTATTGAGAAAGAGTGAGTCCTAAAATGTTGGCTTAAAATCGAATAGCATATTTAATAATAATAATTTTAGTTTTTATGAGTATATATGCTTTAAAACAAATCAACCGCAAATGCGTACTTTATGACTGGCTTGCAACTAGTTGGATGCTAAAAATTTTCTTATTTATTTAATAGTATCATTTTTGTGCCAATAATTATACGAAAAGTACTTTTATCAACTCAACCGAAATTGGTTACTTTCGGACTAGTTTGCAACTAGTTGGTTGCTATAAAATATTTTATTTATTAATAGCATAATTTTAGTATCAATAATTATGCAAAAAGTGATTTTATTAATTCAACCAGAAGTGGTTATATTCGGACTAGTTTGTAACTAGTTCATTGCAGGTTCAAAATTTTGTATTTTTCCGGTGACATGTTAAAATACCAAACAAGCGACTTTATGTACGTATTAATTTATGCAAATTTATTTGATTTCTGGCTTTATCAACGCTGCGACTGATAATTATTAGTACGTTGAAAATACGCTTGATTAGCAGTATTTTTCAAAACAAAAAATATTGTATATACACCGCATGTATTCACTCTTAAAGAGAATTTATTCAGTGCAAAGTGCATGGAAATGCTTTTCATTTTCCATTTTCCGCTACCCACAATCCGGCTTTTTTGAATATTTGTTTTATTTTAAACTTCAAGATGCACGTGGTTTTAATGATAGCCCATCAAAAAGAAGCAGAGTGTCAAAATAAAATAAAAATACTAAATTACTTAAAAATAAAACAAACTTTGTCTAACACTACTTTCTCTAGGCGTTCGTTCTTTTTTAATTGTTGTGGCTTAGAGGCGTGTGTGGGATCAGCGTGTTTGTCTATAGCTATTCTCTCACTGTCGCTATTTTTGTTATGTGTTTTAAATTTACGTGGCAAATATGTATTTGCATCACTTGGCACTGGTTTGTTTGCTTGTGTTCACTTTTTGAATTTAAAAATAAGTTTATTTAAATTTTCGGTTAACGGCGTGTGATCACGCAAGCAATATAGCGGCTTCTGTCTAGTCTATTGTTATTACTTGCAATTGCCAAATGTTTTTATTTACAATTTTTTTTTTTTTTTTTTTCGAATAATTTTTGGTTAATTTGTAATTAAATTTGACCTTAATTTTTTTTTTTTTTTTTAAAAAAAAAAAAAATATTTCTTTGAAAAAAAAAGCAAAAAATATTTCAATAAATTCTTTAGTTGAATTTGAATCTCGATTTTTTTTCGAAGCTTTATTTCGGAAAAAAAAATCGAATGAATTTTTTATTGAATATGTTTCATATTTTTATTTAAATATTTTATATATATATTTCTTTTTTTATAACTTTTTTGTTCTCAAATAATTACACATTTCACTAACAAAGCGCATTAGTTTATAAATTTTGAATTCCTTATTATTATCTACCGCTTTAAGCACATAACTGTATGTATATGTATGTATGCACTTTTGTATTTTTGGCATTAATAATTTCACATAATAAATTCTTGTTGATTGCCACTTGTAATGCAAATATTCCAAAGTTATACCTACTAAATTTGTTTTCATGCACACACACACACTCACAACTGCGTTTCAAGTATTACAAAAGATGCGGTACTGTGTATTTACATATTTAAAAATACTAATTTGTGCTTATAAGTGTGCATGAGTATTTATATATAAATACAATTGCCTGAGAATATGTAAATAAATGCATTTGTACTGTTGTTGTTTTCTCTAGAGTGTTTTCGCTTTGTTCGGTTGCGTATATATTGACATACATACATACATACTTTTTGTATTTGTATGCATATGTTTACATACATATTTATATAATACAGTATTTATATTATTTGAGCACAGTATAGTCACATACAAATATACAAAATTTATATATTTCGAATCGTCGGTTCTTTCAATAGCAAGCGATATGGCACGTTGACTTTTGAAGAAATTGTAAATATAAATACATATGTATGCATATGTATATACATATATACGTTTTAAATAAGATTTTATTTATTAGCTAGTTAGTATAAGCACTCTACAATGTTATTAGCACTTCATTGTTGAATAAGATTTAAATATAGCAACAAAAATATTACATATTAAGACTTTATTTGTTTTAATTATAAACGCAAAACTACTAGAAATTTAGCTGCTTCTCGTAATTGAAGTCATTTGGTCAAAATTATTACTGTTTACATGTTGTTTTTGCTTATAATAGAAATTTTAGTCAGGTATTCATTGAGAGATTTTTATAAATTGGTTGAGAATTACACACAAGTAATGAAAAAGCAGTATAGCAGTGGAAAATTTACTTATTGCTTTGAGCTCTGAAGTTCACCGACAACACATAAAGAGTGCAGACTGGAAGCAAAGTTGCCGCCCGTTTGCATACTCATGCCATTTACTCACTCAGTTTTTGAGCTATGATGCCGAAATTTTGCACACAATGCTTTCTCTCTAAGGAGCTGCACATTTGTAGTAATCGCCGATTTTGCAGAACCAGAACTTATAGCTGCCATACAAACTGATCAGTTAAAATCAAGTCCTTATGTGGAAAACTTCTCGTTTGACGAGATATCCTTATGAAATTCGGCAGAGACTATTACCAAAGACAATGTCACAATCTCTGAAAAAATCGTTGAGTTTGAATCACTATACGATATAGCTGCCATACGAACTGATCGGTTGAAATCAAATCCTTATATAGAAAAGTCTTTTATTTGACGAGATATCAGCATGAAATTTGACACAGATCATTTCAAATTAAATGCTACAATATTCTAAAAAAATGTTTAGATCGGACCACTCCGGCATATAAGTAGCTGCCATACAAACTGGACAAAATCAAGTAATATTTGATTTCCTCTTTCTTATAAAAATTGCACTCTTTAGAGTGTTTTAGCTGCTTTGCAACCTAAGTTAACATTTTAGTTAGTTTTTATTTTACTGACGACCCTCTACCATGATTAGTGCTTTTTCTTCTTCTTTATTTGCCAATTCGTATTCGAGTATTGGTGATCATATAACCTTTAATAATATTACAATATTAATAAGCATATTTCATCATATTTTCGAGCGCCTTTTTATGAAAAAATATGATGAATTCAATATACACTGTTGTCACTTTTCTTTATTAAATAATATATGTAAATGCATTATATTACAAGACATTTTACATAATCTTCATCAAAAACTAACAACAGAAACAAAAATTTTAAAAAATGCTTACTACATCTATTTATTAGTCAACACAACAAGTTAACACCTTATCAGAAATTGTCATGCCTTCCTAGAAAGTCGAACTATGCAATACACCACTACAATATGAGAGCAATAACAAATATAAACACAATAAATCCATACCAGCTGAATGCGGTATTTAAGGCGTTATCTGGTATTTATGAGCATACTAACAGCTAGCATCAAAAAGAGTTCCATGTAAACTCGTATATACGTACATGCTTGTGTGTATGAATACAGATATGTGGTATGTGGTGTGTAGCGAAGTTGGCTTAGTAATCAGCGTTTTTCCACAGCGCTCACTCCTATTCGAGTATGCATAGAAATTCGTAGAACACATGTTTCACAAACTAGTTTCTTGCCGCAATTGAAAATTGTGTTAGTGTAGCTCTACTCAAATCGAATATGCATTCAAACACATACATACATACATACATACATATATGTATAGTATATACTCTGGTGACTTCCATTAGCACATGATGTGTGCACGTGCTGGCTGCAGAGGAATGTTGTTGTCCATCCAGTTGAATATGCTGCACTTATATGTATGTATGTATGCATGTGGCCTGTGTTTGTGCGCGCTAATCAGCGAGTAAGAGCAATAGAATAACAAAGCAACAGGCGAGCAGCCGAAAAGCCGACAAAACGGCCGGTCGGCCGGTGCACGAATCTCAATGGACTTTGAGTTGGTGCGCACACTCATACATACATGTATATGCTTGTGTGTGTATGTTTGCAGACATTTTTATGAGTTTATAGGCACCCAACAGCATCGCTAGTGCATTTGACGTACTTGCGTGTGTGCGTGCGTCGATATGCCGCTGGCTGCAACTTGACTATCGTATGCATCGCTGTGTCTATCGCCAGCAGAGAGAAAGTGATTGAGGCCAACGGCGAAGACATTGAGTGAAATAAATACGAGAAAATTTGAAAATGCTTAATTTACACTTGAAGGATAATGGCAATTGAGCAGCGCAAGGGCCGCTAAGGCGGAAGAGCGATACATAGATGCCACTATTTGCATTCACGTGGGACAATTGCTTGTTGGTGCGCGTACTCGTATGTGTAGGTGCATTTAGCATAAGTAAGCACTCAAGTATTTGCTGGTTCTAATTGTAATTGTCATGCACAATTTTAAATTTAATTGTTTTACATTTCCATATCAGTTACCGTTGATATAACGGTATATGTAGGTATGCTAGATGTGAATTCACGATAAGCGAAGAACAGTCGGGCGCTCATGCGAATGTCATTCATTCATATCATAAGCACTTATATAATAAAATAATAATAAAATATTGTTGGAAACAAGCGGCGAGCAAAGTAATATTAGATAATGGTGAATATTAATGAGTAATAGCCTTAAATAGCGCGATGACTTGTATTTATACAGATATGTAATTAAAATGCACGAGTAGATGCATATTTCTAAAAAAAGAAAACAAATGTTTGCTAATTCGCTCAACAAATAATTGCGAAATGGAAGGAAGCTAGGCTGAAATCACGAAAGTGTGCGACGCCGTTAGATTACTATTGAACGCAGTTAACGTCAATAGTACTTGAAAAATACATACATACTTGTTTTGAAATGACTTGTAGAAAATACTTGTAGTTAGCAATAATTATTTTATTTTATTGTGCAATAAATGCAAAGACATAGAAATGCGTAACTTAGAGAAAACGATTGTGTTATAAATTTATAAGATGGTTATAATAATATTATCTACAAAATTTGTTAATAAAAAAGTAAAAAAAGATATATAAGAATAATAAAAAATTAAAAAAAAAAAAAAAAAATTTAAAAATATTAAAAAAAAAATTATATTAAATAAAACGAGGAAAATATTTCAAACAGTTATATATGTACTTATGAATGTGCATAAGAAAATATTGAGAACAAATTATTAATAAAGTACCATTACAATTTTTCAAATAAATTTTTTGGAAAAAAATTAATGAAGTATAATTACAATTTTTGAAATAAAAAATTAAAAAAAAAAAAATTAAATTTAACATATATGTATATGTATATGTATGTATATACATAAATATAAAAGAGGTTTAAGAAAGTATTATTAAAAATTTTAAAATAAAAATAAAATTAAAAAAAAGATATATATTCAAACTATGTATTTGAAAAAAAAAAAAATTATATATTATATTACATTTATGTATGCAGAGAGTCAAAGTGCGCATAAAATAAATTTATTAAAGGTTAAATTCTTATCTACCAATTAAAAAAAAAATATCAACAAAATTATTAAAAAACAACAACAAATTTTAAAAACAAAAAAAAATGAAGCTTCAATACCACAAATACAAAAGATGCGTTACATGAACTCGATTCCGATTATTTAGTTTGTATGGCAGCTATATGCTATAGTAAATCGATCTGAACAATTTCCTCGTATATTACGTAATAACTTTAGAAAATAAACCATGCCAAATTTCTTGACGATTACTGGTCAAATGAAAAAGTTTTCTATACAAGGACTTCATTTGGATCGTGCAATTTGTATGGCAGCTATATGCTACAGTCATCCGATCGAAATAATTTCTTCGTGTGTTACATGAATACTTTAGTTAATAAACCATGCCAAATTTCGGGAAGATATCGCAAAAAATGGAAAAGTTTTCCATGCAAGCACTTGATTCTGATCGTACAGTTTGTATGGCAGCTATATGCTATAGCAGTCCGATATCAGTGTTTCCGACAAGTGAGCGGCTTCTTGAAAAGAAAAGGATGTGTGCAAAATTTCAGATCGCTATAGCTAAAACTGAGAGACTATTTCGCGTATATAGTACAAACAGACGATCAGACATGGCTAAATCGATATTTCCAAATTTTATACCGTCTTCCATGTTTCCTTCTGCTTATTGCAAACTTTGTGGCAATTTAATGTAAGCTTTTCAAGGTTTAAGCTCTTTAAAAATTATTTATGAAATGATAATCATAATTTCTGAAAAAATGAGAAAAATATAAATTCTAATAATTGAAATTTTTCTTAGAGCAAATTTTAAAAGTGTCGCCAAAAAAGTCTACTTTTGCGGTAAAAATAATAAAAATAAAGAAATTTGTAACAAATTCTCCACAGTTTGCAAATTTAGCAAAAATATTTAAAAACCATGAATTTTTGTTTTATGCCATTGTGGTCTTTAAAGACAAAAAAATATCAACAAAGAAACCGATTTGCGACTGCTGCAACTTCACAAAAATGTCACTTAAAAATATTTTTATTGACATTTCACTAGACTTTTACTAAGCCATGCTAATGAAGTAACAGTAGTTAACCAAATTCCAATTATTTCGCGCACCGTTAGTCAATATTATGGAACACATTTTCTAAACCACATGTCTAATTGCCATTACACAACTCAATTATGCCATTTCCAAATGCAAATGTTTATTGAACACTATTCTCTCTGCAACTTTTTGTTTTTGTTGCTGTAGTTTTGCAAATAAGTTGCCAGCTTCAATTCGCTTCCGGCCGTAATTAGCCGCAAGTGTAGCAAAAACAAAGCGCTGTCTGAGCGCTGTCAGATCGTTTTCTAGAAACTAGAGATAGAAACAAAGAGCATTCACGCTAATCCCACACACACACACACATATATATATGTATATAAATATATTTCTATTTTATTTATAAACGCGTGTTTAATTGTTGTTTCACACAATTTTTGCTTTAATTCGCAGCATTTCCTTTCCACTTTATTTGAATTCAATCGCCAAGTGTGCAAAGCGTGTTGAAACGGGCATTTGCGAATTGCGAACATACTAATATTTAATGTTTACTGTTCGTGTTGCTAATTTCGAACTGTTTAAGTTTGTTTTAGAAGCGCAACTTTCTATAAAATTGCTTAGAGTCTCGCCTCTTGTATATATTTGAATTTGCGAAATTTTTTTTCCACTTTTGAGAAAAATCACACAGAATTTTTTAAGTATTTATAAAGAAAAAGCTTATCAGCTTGATTTTATATGCATAAAAATATTCTTAATTTTCTCCTATTCCAAATTCCATATACGTCTTTATAAGCATTTCGCTATGTCAACATTGCGATTATAAAATTCTGAAATGCTATTGTACTTTTGCACTTGGTCACGTGTGCTGTTTAGGTCTTTATCAGTCAAGTATGGTGCCTGTGTTGGGCGTTGAGATTTGAAAATATTTTTGTAGCATGTAAAGTTGCTCGTTTTGAATTAAAATATTTGCGAAATTTTTACAAAATATTTATAATTTTAAAGCGAGCTTTGCATTGGTAGCAGCTCGAAAATCAAAATATGATAATAAAAAAATATCAAAAAAAAATAATAACAATAAATAAATAAAAATATCTAAAAAAAAAACCAAAAAATTTTTTTTAAAAAAATTCTTTAAATTAATATGAAGATGCAACTGCTTGGGCTTACTATTAGAATTCAAAATAAACGTTTTTTTTTTGTGTTGTAATAAAAAATAAGACAGTTCTTATATTTTTTAATTGGATTTCAAAATTAAAGTTTTCAAGAAAATATATTTATTTTTAAATTTTTTATTGTTGCTAATTATATTAATAAACATATTTTAATAATAAAAAAAAAAAAACGTTAAAAAAATATTTTTTTTATACTATTTTATATATAAAACTTCCAAAGTTCTTTTGTAAGAAAATATCAAAAACTATTTTTTTTTTTTAAAATTGTTTTTTTTTTTTTTTAATTATTAAATTATGTTTATTAATATATTTTAAAGATTTTCAAAATTAAAAAAAAAATTTAAATATTTTTAATTTCGAATATTATGTTTTAATTTTTTTGAATTTTCTGAATTTCTGCATTAATATTTTAACTTTTCGAATTTTTTTTTTAAATTTTAATGTTTTTTTTTCACTTTTTTCCAGTTTTTCCTAATAAATAAGTGCTTTAATATTTTTATTTTTCGATAGTTTTTTTTTTTAAATTTATAGTTTAAATATATTATTTTAATTTATATGTTTTTTCACATTTTTATTTTTTCATAAATCAGCTTTCTGCATTTTAGCAAAACAAAAATCTATTCTATCAATATAGTTACTAGTTGCTGTCCTTCTACAAAAAAGTCTGTCACAGAATATAATCTACATGAAAAATTTCGAAATACGCATTTGTTTGTGTTCTAGTTAAGTTGTGATAAGCAAAACTAACCACGTGTGAGCTTGAAATATTTTGAACAAAAGCTTGCTAATGCCAGAGAAGGCTGCGTTGAGCACTTGTTGATGTAGTATTCTTTATACTATATACAATAGCATATACTTGTATATTAAAAATGTAAGTTTTTCGCGTTTTCGGTTAAAACCACAACACTTTCAATACTTATTACAAAAAAATGTTCTAAATAACTTTAAAAAAAATATTTATAAAACAAAAATATTCTAAAATTTTTTCTAAGCAATTTCCTAAAACATCTTTTTATTCAAAAGTATTAAAATAAAAATTAAAAAAAAAAAAAAAAAATTTTAAATTTTTTTGCAAAGGCTTTAAAAATTATAATATTTTATAAGAAAAATAATTTAATTTAAAAAAAAGTTAAAATTTTCTTACAAAAATTTCAAAAATATTTTTTTCAACAAGAAATGTTCAAAATTTCTTTTAACAATATGTAAAAAATAAAGTTTTAAATTTTTTTAAAGCAACTTCTTCAATTTTTTTTATTACAAGTACAGTATTATATACTAAGTTTTTAAACAAAAAAAATTTCATATTTACTTTCATATTTTTTTTTGCAAAATATTTCAGCAACCAAATTTCAAAGTAAAAAGAAATACAAAGCAAAAATTTTCGAAATTATGTAGAAAAAAAAACTTTTTTCTAAACAGTTTACCATATATATCGAACTCATACTTCAATCATCACAAAAAATGATACAATAATATTCGCAATTGTCACAGTTGGATTTTTCGCATTAAAAATATTTTAATTTATTTTATTTTTTAACATTTCCTATCAATTGACTATTAATGCTTCCATTCAAAACTGCGTTTTCAAGCTTTACCTTTTTCAAAACGCCTGTTTTTCACCATTTTTCCTGCCACAGCTGCCGTTCTTGCGTTGAAACTTGCACGAATTTGATGAAAAAACGCTTTGTTGTTGCTGTATTATGCGTTCAAGTATTGCTGTACGCAATGTCACTTGTATAGTATTTTTTGTTGTTGCACAAAATATATTTATATAATTTTATCTACTCAATTGAAACGGCATATATATTTTCTATAGCTTTTCGCCACGACTTTTCTCAATACCGTAGCACACGCGCACGTTTTTCTACGCTTTCTGCGTTAGACTGAGCAGCACTGCAAATAAAACGTGTGTAAACCGCGAAGCTATGAAATCAACAGGCGCCGATGACGTAAATCGACAAGCAACCAATTTGACTTTGATAGCAGTTGCTGTTGTTGTTGTTGATAATACGATTGGCTACAACCTTTGCATTCGTTGATTAGCGCACACACTCGCACACGACTTGGCGACGGTTTTTTAGACGATCGAACCGAAAATCACTTTTTCCTCAAAATTTATTTTGACGCGATCACGAGAATTTCGTATTTAATTTCTATTTTAAAATTTTCCCGTTTGTGTTGTTTCTGTTGCGTTTGTGAGTAGTTGTGTGTGTGTGTATCTGTACCGTTTTCTAAGATGCGTGTTGAACGTTGAAATGAAATTTTCACGCGTTCTCGTTTGAGAAGCGTTCTGAAGTCGACTGCTTGAAGTGAACGTGTTGGCAATGCTTTTATATAAATAAAACTGATCGCAACCGAAAAGGCGCGCGCGGGCACATTTGTGCTGCGCGGACAACAGCGCGCACACATACACACACGCGCGCGAACTCAGCATTGACAGCAGCGCCAACAACAAAGAGCAAAAGTAACAAAATAAAAGAGATGCCAACGGCTTCTAACTGCTAGCAGCAGCAATGCGTTAGAGGCGCCGTTACACAAACACACACAGATACGCGTGCGGCATAGGCACCAAGTACAGGAATGCATCACTGAGCGCTGGTACGAATACTAGTTTCACTCGGCAAGTAATAACAACAACAAAGCAGCGTGAGTATAAGCAGCGGTCAGCGCGGCGCATAGTAAACACACACGCGCGCACACATACAGCGACATGCGCTCACCAAAATAAAGCCAAAAAGTCAGACAAACAGGCAGCTATGAGCGCGGCGCGTATATGTGCGTGATTGTTGGTGGCGCGCTGCGTGAAGTTCTTGCCGATCTACTGTACACGCTGCTGCAACGCTGCCGGTAAGCGAAGGCGCCGCGCACATATGTACGCACAGGTGACATTTCTCATTTGCGCTGAGCGAAATGCGCGCGCTCTCTTCAAATACTTAAACGCGCACGAGTGAGCATAAGCCGGCGCAGCATTTGACTTCTGGTGAGTGCCCGCGCACTTGTTGCTATGACTCTTCTTACATTTTCACACACATACACAATCTCTCGCTGATACACACACACACACACACCACAGCATATAATCTCCTCTTTGCTATGGACTGGCCTATTTCTCAGCAGCCAGGTGGTTATCAATGGCCAAGAGAGCGCGGAAATCTACATGCAGCGCTTTAGACTCTAATAAAGTACGTGCCAACAGCTAGTGTGAGTATTTTAAAATTAGGTTTTGCTTATCTGCTAGATTGCTGCAAACTAGCTATCACGTAGGCCGGCCTCCTAAAAAATTCCAAGCACCCATACATAGGTAACACGCCGCTTATCACTCCGCACAGCTGCTGCAGACCGTCATGGCCATGGCACATCGTATACAATGGTAGATAAATAGCAACAACAAATTTAGTGGCCACACAACAATGATGTCGTAAAAAGTTATCATAAAAGAAAATTTTGTTGTAAAAAATTGTTATAGTGAAATATTGGCTGTGTTAAAAATTTGTTGTCATAAAAAAATGTTGTTGTAAAAAGTTTTTGTTGTAAAAAATTTGTTATCGTGAAAATTTGTTGTTGTTAAAAATACGTTGTTAAAATTTGTTATTGTGAAAAATTGTTGTTGTATTTTTTTTTTTGTTGTAATGAAAAGTTGTGTTAGCTGTTTTTGTTGTCGCTGCTTTTCGCTGTTGACATGTGTTGTCTATAAACGAGCGACGCATACAAATGAGTTGCCTTTAGGAGCACGACAAATAGAGTCACACAGTTAGTGAGACACATCAAATGGCGACTATAACTAGTTGAAGTGCCCAAAGTAGTATTAGCAGAACGTGCTGCACTCTCACTTAGGCCACTGCCACTGAGAAAGCGACTCCACTTGCTATGTGCATGTATTAGTGGGGCTCAGTTACGCTCAGTTTACTTAGCACGAGTTGCTCTGCTTGCTGTCTATTAGTTGTTAGTATTGCTACAGTCTATTCAAAAGTGATTTCCATTATCAGTTGAAGACGTTAACTGAAGTGTTGTTGTTGCCGTCTTCATATATGCTTTGATTTTCTCAGTTGTTAGCGATCGTTATCTGCTCGGAATTGCCTCTGACAATTTATATAATATTTAATTTATTAAAAACAATTGTGTAAACTGTTTATCTACACATATTTGTTTTTATACTTGTACATATGTATACTTGTGTACTTATATATTTATACTCTTGCAACATGTTGCTGTAGAGTGTAATAGTTTTTTTCACCTAACGGTTGCGAATATCTCCAGAACCACTTAGCTGCAAAAACGAAATTCAGTCAGAATAAATGCCTTAAATATCCCTACCCACACTGTAAAAATATATGAAATCGGAAGATAATCCCCTCCACTCGCATTATAACGGTACTGTTAAAAATTACGAAAAGTCAATAATTAAATACTCCAGAGACATAAAATTTTATACCCTAGATGGTAAGAAAGGCTTAAAAGGAGCCGGGGTAAATACAGGACGATGGGCGTGGCACCGCTCACTTTTAGGTGAATTCACATATCTTCGAAAACCCCCGACCGATTTCAACCAAATTTAGTATGTCACATTATTTTTACTTTTCTATTTAACAGTGCGAAAATGGGCGAAATTGGACTGCAACCACGCCTACTTCTTCACAATTTTAAATTCCTTCTCATTTTTTCTCTTTCCAATATAAAAATCAAAAAGCAATTAATATAACAGATACAACTTTGCGCGATTAATGGTTTTGAAATATGACCAAAAATTGTCTAAATCCAATAAGAACTGTTCAAGCCTCTAGGTGCCGAATATTTGGACTCCAGTACCTATATTTGACTATTTACAGCAAATATCAGCCAATGTGTGGGAACGATGTCTGAAATTCCGGGATAATGCTTCTCTGACAATGGTATGTTTTTATGTCAAAAATGGGTTGAATCGAGTCAATACTTCTGTTAGTCCCCAAATATCTAATATAAATATTTTCGAACATCCGGGTGATTTTGTACCGCATATAACGGACAATATGTGAGTTATCTCAATGAAAATGAGAGGGCGTGTTTTATTGATAACAATGTATTTTTGGACCTAAAATGGATACAATTGGATGAAAACTTGGCCCCTTGAAACTAACCCCCATATAACAAACACATTACATCCGGGTGACTTTACTTCATATGATTGTTGATGATACCCCTAATGGATCTCAGCGAATATTTTATTAGTATGCGACATGTTAATTCTTCTTTATTGGCGTAGGCACCGCTATAGCCGTAGTATTGACAAAAATAGCTAAAATCGGGTCGATACTACCCTCAACCTCCATATATGTGCTACATATGAATTTGTATTGGGTTTCGTTTTTCCAAAAAACCTTATGTCGGATATGTCGGCCAGTGTATGAGGCGTCGGTTGCATCCGAACTTAACCCTTTCTTATTTGTTTTATAATATATACAAAGTTGACTCAGCGATTTTTTCTGTTAACGTACAACAATTTTATGGCAATATCTCTATTGTCATTCTACTTCAAGTATTTTACTATTTCATCATAGCGTGGTACTTTTGCGATATATTTATGGTTTATCTTGAGGCTGAACTACTTACATAAGTTCTAATAGTTATGTCTTAAGTTGGGTGTGTTAAGTTTTTCAAAAAGTGTGTAACACCGAAAGAAAACATCAGAGATTTCTTTTAGCCATATTTGACTGTACTATATATACCCGAATTAGTCATTCAGTTTTGAGATGTCGATCTGAATTACACACTCTTACTCTTACATATAGCAGAATATCGAAGCATTATAACATATGTATTATACTCGTATATGTAGCTTAGGGTGTTTTTTTTTTGAACTATTCACTTTTTCAGTCCCATCATGAAATTTTCCTGGAAAAACCCAAAAAAAAACTTGAAAATTTTAGCCCTTAATATTAACATATAGTACTGAACCATGGCATGTACAAATTTTCAATTGAAAATACACACCAATCATGATTTTTTATTTTTAAATTTCTATAGCTCAGAGGCATTTTATGGCAACGCTTTGACTTTAGACACATATTACTCAGAATTGAACACTCTACAAAAGTGTCCATTGCGACAAAGTCGAAACTCACACCGGCGAGGTAGTACAGGGTTCTCAACTTGATTTTTCCATGAAATTCGCATTTGTTTGTATGTATCTCGTAAATGACAAGAGCTATAAAAAAATTAACTTGACAAACTTGTAGGAAATTTTATTTGCTACGAAAAAGGTCCGAGGTCAAAATCGCTATCATTAATACTTCTCGAGATATTTGGCTTTTTAATTAATGCTGCATGGAATTTTCATAGTTTTTATATTACACACCATCTATGAAAATTCTATAAAGCCTTACTTATTCGTATTCTTCTGTGGTAAAATTTTTTATTTGACGAGATATATTCACGAAACTTTTCCAAGAAATTATTTATATCGGATAAGTATAGAATATAGTTACCATACAAACTGACCTGCCAAGTTCTTGTCCACAAACTGGTTTATTTGACAAGATATCTTCACAAATTTGACAGGGACCAAGAAGAGTATTATAATGTCGGTTCCCACGACAGTCGGGTCTACGTAACCGGAACGGACCCGGACTTTTATCCGGAAAAGGACTGTCAACACAGTATTATAATGTCGGTGCAGCCAAAGTTTTCTCTTGGTTTTAAGGGTATTTGGTATAAGTTATTCCTCTTTTAATAGTTAAGTTGAATATTTTAATAAACTGTAGAATTTTTCATAGCTTAAATGCTCCCACTGCGGTCAGGAGTCTTTTCGATCTTTGAAATTATTTGATATTTTTCCACTTCTCACCAAAATTATTTATGAGTTTACACTGCAAAGTATTTAGTAAGTAAACATTAAAATAGTTCAGTTTAGAAAGAGTTACTATAAGAGCTCGGACATCATGCTTTTCAATTAAAGCTTGGAGGTTAACTATTTCAGAGGTAGAATATATAATCTCTTAATAATTCGCAAACGAACCGATTTTGTCGAAGTCTATAAAGATGTCATCATCTCAAAATCAGCGACACAATCTTTTTTTTTTTCTTTGATTCCGCTCTGGCGCTTGCACTTTTCATATGTTGATAATAGTTTTCACCTTGTAATACTTCAAAACTATTTATTCGTTATTTAACAGCATTATGTTTTGTAAACAACTTGTAAGAAATACTACGATAACCCGGAAACGTTGTACGAATCTCCAAAATCGTCAGTTTTGAACACTTTTGCATAACCTTGAGTTCAGAGATTAGATGTCCATAGGTGTTTTGTCGTCTTCAATGTGTTTGAGATGGGATTTAGTAATCACAGATGCTCAAAATTAGCTTCATAGGATTCTGTTGGGATAGTTTTGAGAATTAGATGCTTCGTTTTCGCGACGATTCCTTATACTTCCAAAGCTTCTACGAAATATTTTAGACGATTTTGATGACATAACTTTTGCGGTTTTTTAGTAGAGATTGTTTTTTTATATAGTGTTTTTCTAATTTAAAAATGGAATTTTAATTTTCTTTAAATAAATAGTTAGGCATTATTATTAGTATTAGTTTCGTCGTCATTTAAATAACATTTGCATATAATAGATGCCGTTTATATTTAATGAGTTGTATTGAGAGTATCTAAGTTGAAACAAGCTACATACATACTTATATATTAGTTATATTTACTAATTTGAATTTCTATAGAACTATTGGAAAACTACTGCCCTTAAAGTAAAACAACAACTACAAAAGAAAACTAAGCGAGAGTACATATTTATATTCGATTATTAAATGAGTACACACAACTATTAAACTATATGTTTATACTATATAAATAGGCAAATAACTATTTATGAACATATAGTATATAAACATGAATATTGACAAGTCATATTTTCATTACAAAACAAACAAAAAAAAACAAAACAGTTGCAAGTTATTGCGTCTTAATTTAAAAGTTTTTCCTTTCATCATGTACACACCCATCTATTTATTGAGTTAAATAATTTTGAGAGAGGAAAACTTTTTGGAGACTTTAAATTTAATTAATACATATTTACATATGGATGTGAATTTGTATGAACTGTAGTTATTTTGTGAATGTGTAGGGCAAGCAGTTAGTTTACGGACTGTTTTTGGATATTTTGTTGAGCTGGGTATGTTTTCAACACTTTTTTGGAAATTATGAGTTTATATAATTTTGGTAAAATTGTGGCGTTTTATTATTATTTTAGAAAAAGTTATAGGTGTTTTATTTTGCATCTTAAATTTCCTTTATTCTCTTTTTGGCTAACAAAAATTGGCGTGGTCGCGTGCAAGTTTAAGCCACATAATTTCTAAACCCCTTAAGGTATAATATCCAATATCCAGAACCAATTGCTTATGCACCCCAACCGATTCTGTAAAAATCAATGAAATTGGATGATAATCTCGTTCATTCCCCATATAAGGGTTCAGTTGGATGCGCGATAAATTAATAAATAAATCATCCAGAAGCTATAAATTTCATACGTATGATGATACAAGAACATTTTATAGGAGCACAGGTCAAATATGACTTTTTTACCAAAAGTTGTAAGAGTATGAAACGTTCGATTACACTCGAACTTGCTCTTCCTTACCTATTATTATTGATTCTCATATTTTTGTGTACACTAATGTATTCTAAAAATTGCTAATTTGGCATGATTTGGCATGAGTTTGATATTTTTAAAGCACTAAGTGTTTAGAGTAACTAATATTGTGAATGAAATTGATAACGCCAAACGGTAAAAAAGAACTAAAGAAAAAGCATTGAATGTGTTACAAAAATAAAGAAAATAATTTCATGGGAGAGGAAGATGCACTCAGCACACTTGCATTTAACGTTTATGCCGTAAGCACTTGAATTTAATCAATTAACACAGAAATCCTTTATTTTTTATTTTATTTTATTTTATTTTATTTTTTTTTTGACAATATTACTCAGCGAATATCATATAGAATACAAAATCTGCATAATTTTTGGCGACCCTTCAATGAGAAACCTTCATAATATATTTATAATGTAAAGATAGACTGCTGCTAACATTGTACCTGGTACTGATGTAAATATGTATGTACATATGTCATACCTAAGTTTTATGACCTAAACCATATAAATATTGTAACAGCCGTCGTGGGTGAAGAGTGTGGAGAAACTATTTTACCAAGTAATTTTACGTTAATTTTACGTTAGAACAGAATGGCATAATAGAAAACAAGTAAGTAAGTACTAAGTTCGAGTGCGGCCGGAATATTACATACTGCCGAAAATTCGCATCAAATATCTTTACACTTAACGAAATATTCGAAAATTGTATAGAAGGTAGGATTGATCTTAAAAAAAGGCATGTGGTGACTAGATGTGCTGGAGCAACTTTTCGACCGATTTTCACATTCAAAAATCAGAAATTTTTCATGCATGTCGAATGAATATACTTATTTGAAAGTTATTCTCCAAAATTTTAAGGCTTCGTAGATATGAGTGTGTTTTTAAGAATATTTAACTTATTGTAAGGTAGTGTAGTACTGTTTAGCGCCACAGATACTGAGGTCCTCTCATTCAGTATTTCGCAGCTCTGAAAGATTCAATTTTGATATAAGTAATGGTTAGAAAGAGCCTTTAGGTGAAAAAGACAAATTTACTCTATGCACAAGTTGCAAGAGTATAGAAATATTGTCACAATTTGCATTTCACGCGACCGCAGTGTGGGTGATTGCTCTCAAATATAGTAAGTATGTTCGTACGGCGCGCCAATAATTATTCACAACAGAAGGCAAACAATACGAAAATAGACGTAAAACAGACGAAAAACAATGAACGAATTTCGCATATATTTTACACAAAGTGTGCGCTGAGCAGCGGTCGTTTTATTGCCAACAATTATGTGTCTATCACACCGAGCCAAATTGGCAAGCTTGGCAAGCGGGCGGTGAAATACAAACGAAAATTCTTTTTGCGCTCTATTTTTATTTATTTTTATTTTACGTTGACTTTACGCAATTTAAACGCCGTCTAAAGAATTTGTCATATTTGTCAGATGATCCGCTGGATAAGTCAATAATGCTTCGATTTAAAAAAGGTTATCTTAGCATGCGGAAATTTATTGTGGTTAGGATGTCGTCAAAGGCCTGAAGTCCACAAAGCAAGCAGCACCACATACCAACCACACACAAGTATACTTGTGTGTGTGTTTTTGTATATCCGCCGCTGCTTTGTGGCGCGCAACAATGAAACATTTAGCCGCTGCGACCGGTTTCAGGTGGTTCACATTGGTAAACACGTATACGCCACGCTGGGCGTCGCAGCGCCAGCAATGCAGCTATTGTGTGTGCATGGAAAGTGCATCACAAAGCAAATGAATGTCACATTGTTTGTGGAATTGTGTAAATTTACATGCCGTCTGTCCGCCAGCAGCCGTTGCCATTTGTCTTCCTCACTTTTCCTCACAGTTGCTTGCTTTGGGCACGTTTGGGCTTTGAAATTCCGTTATTACGTTACAAGTCTGCGTACGCCACCGACGTCAATGCAACTATTTTATTTGATATTATAACTTTTATCAAAGCACATGATACACCGTAAATCTTAGATTTATAATTGCTTGCCCGTTATGCAAATGTTTGCTGGATAAAGCTTTACAATTTCTAAAATAAGATTTTATGGCTGTGGGTGCAACTGGAGGGAATTAATGTCGTAATTGGTTAGCTTTTATATTCTTTACTTTCCGGGAATCAGTCTTAATTAGTATTGTGCTGGCGAATTACCGCAAATAAACTAATAAAATTATAAAATTTAATTGTTCTGTAATTATGGAAAAACTTTGAGTTTACATAATAATTTTATTGACAGATTTGAGAATTGTAGCTGTAAGGAATCCTGGATTTGTTAGCCAAGTGATGGCTATAAAACTTATTATTTTATCAATTGTAAAATTCTTATGACACGTTCATAAAAACTGGTTTAATTTAACCAAGGTAACCGGTTAATATTTCACATTTAAATATTTGCTTTGTACACAAAGCATGGATAATTTTGATAAAAATATATTTTAAGCATATAAACGAAAGATCTGGTTATTTTTAAATGCTGACTAATTGTCTTGTCCGATTTAATACATATGTATATGCATATTCAATATGTAACACCATCTCCACCCTTCTGAATGGCAGTGAAAATATAACACCAGGAGATGGTGAACCCTCAATGGGGCAGGCATTCCATGGTTCGAGCATGAAGAAGTTCGAATAATAATTCCCCGTCTGAAGAACAAAAAGGCAGAGGGCCGATGTATTACAGGTAGTGTGGCTTTAGTCTTGGCAAATAGACAACTGGTGAGATAGTCATCTTTCGCTAAATCTTGTAAAAGATCCGTGAAAAGAGGATCGACACACCACCTCTTTTTCGATTTTAAAGCTGCTTCAGACGGAATGAAAAAGAGCTTCCTTTATGCAGCTTTGTTTGAGTTTGGTATCCCCGCCTGTTGTGCAATACCAAAAGCTAGGTCAAGATTGGGACAGACTTTTCCGAGCCGTTCGATAGCAAACGAGGTTTCAGACAAGGTGACTCCATACCGTGCGACTTTTTCAATCTACTGCTGGTGAAAATAATTCGAGCTGCAGAACTTAAACGAGAATGTGCAATATTCTATAAGAGTGTTCAGCTGGTGGTGTATGCCGATGACATCGATATCATTGAATAACACAATCGTGCCGTTAGTTCTCCCTTCTCCAAACTGGACAAAGAAGCGAGAAAGCAAATAGGGTTGGTAGTGAGCGAGGGCAAGACAAAATATCTCCTGTCATCAAACAAACCTGGCTCCCAAGTCACTGTTGACAGTCATAACTTCGAAATCGTAGTTAATTTTGTCTATCTTGGAACCAATGTCAGCCTCGAAATCCAACGCAGAATAACTCTTGCCAACAGATGCTACTTCGGACTAAGTAGTCGATAGAGAAAGTCCTCTCTCGACGAATAAAGACCAAACTCTATAAGTCTTTCATTATTCATGTTTTGCTATATCGCGGAGAGGCATGGACGATAACAACATCTGATGAGTCGGCGTTACGAGTTCCCGAGGGAAAGGTTCTGCGGAAGATTCATAAGCCATTGCGTATTGGCAACGGCGAACACCCCAGTTGATGGAATGAAAAAAATTAACTCATATCAGTTGATGAACGGAGGTCTCGTCAAAATTTGTTTGTACGAGTATATCTGATTTTTAAAACCGGTTGGCGTACGAAGGGGGCCGTCGCCCCTGGCGCAACGTCTTGGGGGCGGAAAAACGATCTTCGCTGTTTTTTAATATTCAGAAGTTCGAGCAAAAATTCCTGCAAATTGTGTCAAAATTGTACAAGATATAAGGCGAAAATGAGTTTTTTCTATGGCTTTTAATAAGATGTCTTGTAAATTTACTATAAATTTCCTGAAAAACCGTATTGTGAGAATTTTGGAACCTCAGAATTTGCATTACTTTTAGTTTCTAAATTTTATGAACTTAATATCAAAGATATTTTGTAAAAATTCCATTTTGTTCGAACCACCTCATGATATTTGTAGGTAGGTAGATAAAGGGGTGGCAGAACATCCTTGGCCCCGGGCGCCCGAAGTTGTAGCTACGCCACTGAGACACGCAATTTTCGACTTCTGCGTAGGAATCGAGGTGCAGATAAGTCAAGGCGTGCCGTATCTATGAAAGAAAATGGTAATCGGAAGACTCCAAAGGCTGGTGAATACAGCGGGTGGGGTATCAACTCTCAGCCTATTACTTTGATTGTATCCTGAACCGATTTTTCTTTTTTGTGCAGGTGCATTGTCTTGTGGCAAAGTTACACGTGTCTTTTCTCCCATTTTGGTCGGTCTTCGATCGATGTATGGTTCAAATTGATCATTTGTTGTCTCTAGCGATTAGTATTAACGGTTTCACCAGGTTTTAGAAGCTCATGATATACCATACGCTTCTGATCCCACCAAACACAGAGCATTGCTTCTTACCGAATCGATCTGTTTTTGCACTCGATGATTAAAAAGTACACAGTTTCTCTCAAATCTTTTACAATCATTATTTTAGCCGATCAACTTGTAAACCTTGTAGTTACATTCTGTCCTTATCCTTTAGAAAAAAAAGGTTCGGTAGTCTTCCTCTGTTAAAGATAGATATTAGAAAATGTCCTACTTTTTTGATAAATATCAACTCTGATACTATGTAGTGCGAACTTGAGGGAATGATATTGAAATAGAGAAGATTGAATACAATTTTTTAAATAACCCTAATTCCCGTTTTCTTCCGCTCTTTACCTTTTGAGCTGTTTTCTAAGCAACCTTAATTTTTTCTAACATTTAAGAGGTAGTTATAAACGCTAATTTCCCTTAATGAAATTTAAATATATAATTTACACACTAATATTTTACACAAACAGTTAAGGCATCTAATGAGCAGAAAATATAACTCAATACATATTTATAGTACAAAGTTCTATGAAACAGGCAGGGTGAGAAAAAGATAGCCAGTAACTATCATTACATAAAAGCTATATTCAAATTGTAATCCAACAGTACGTACAACAACAGTTCTAAATCAATGATGTGCTCCCTTATGTGACTTTAACGAGCGCTAAGTAACAGTTTTATAGCCGAGTGCGATCTTACAGACGTACAGATCTTAGCAAAAAAAAAAAAACACCTTGCGTCGTTATCTCAAGGACGTAGTTTAAAACAAATGACCGTGATTAGATTTGAAGTAGATGTAAAGAACCAGTGAGTAAGTATACATATATACTAAGATAATATATATTGCCCCCAGCATAAAAGAGTCAAATCTCTGTTCTATGTTAGCCCTTGCTAAATCATGATTGGATGATAAACTTTTTCGGCTCTTAAATTGTATGACAGCCACTTGTCCGTTATCGTGTTATCGTATGGGTAACTGTCAAGTAGAGAATCTTGCAAAATAATTTACTGCTGTGAGCATTGTGGTGAAATAGAAACTATTTATATACCTTAATAGTTTTTGTTTTTATACTCTTCAGAGGTGTTGCTACAGAGTACTCGTATAGTTGTTTTGTTCATCTAACGGGTTTTTGTATCACCCAAAACTAATCGAGATGGATATGGAGTTATAAATGATTAGGATGACGAAATGAGCTGAAATCAGAGTCACTGTTCGAGAGGACCTTAAAGAAGCCAAGGTTAAAATTGAACGATGAGCGTGACGCCTTTTTTAAGGTAAATTCACTTAACTCGGGACCTGCTTGACCGATTTCAACCAAGTTCGGTATATAACATTCCTATACTAAAGCACGAAAACAAACGAAATCGAACTACAACCACGCCTACTTCCCATAAAACACCATATTGTTTTCAATTTGATTTTTTTTCTTTGGTAAAAAATGTATTAAAAACGGAACGTTGCTATACATTTTTCAGTTGGAGTTCTTCCATATACCCTCTCCACTCACGTTTAACTGAAATGTGATTAGTATTTGCTTTCTAAGGAATATGAGTTCCATTACTCATGTTTACTACCTCAGTCAGTCATAAAAGTCTGTTTGCCATGAAACTCGTTGTCGAACTGATATTCTTTTAAAACTTTCGCATTGTATTGTGTCCAATTCATTGTCACGGGTTTATACCATAGGTATATATTATAAGTACAGTCATATTTTTTCGTTGTTGGTAAAAATAGATCGACAGTGACAATATCACGTTTTGCACACGAGTTTATCGTTAACATTAATTATACGCTAGTACCTTTCCGCTCATCTGGCGCATTTACCGGTTTAAACAAAATATACTAGTCATTGTATGTTTGTATGCTTAAAAAAAATGTGAAGTATTTTTGCGCTCGAGAAACTCGTGAGTTGTACTTTGATTATTATTAGAATAAAACAAAACGAAAAAAACGTTATCTATGGGTAATGTTAGCTTCATAGGTGCATTTCTTATAGCAACTGTACTCCGATGTGTAGACGACTTGCGTCCAAAGGAAAAAGTTTTGCTACAATGGCTAGTTAAATTATTTGAAATACTTATATAATTAATTCGAATTAAGGTTACTTAAGCATAAGGAATAGTGTCCGATCTGTATAAATTTGGATTTTTATTCCAAAATTTTCGGAAAGCTATCTTGTCAAATAAAATTGTGTTCCAAACAGCAACATGATTTGATCGATCAGTTGGAATGACAGCTATACACTGTTATAAGTAATAATTCGCTGCTCGGCTATTACTTCGTTATCTTGGACAATAAGACACCTAAAATTTCATGAAGATATGTTGTTTTAAATAAAAAAGTTTTGTGTTCACGAAATGCAGTGTGATCTATACGTTTTCATTACTTTTATACTACTGTGCCCAAAAAGGTGCTTTGTACTATATTTATTCTGAAAATTCTTTATTTATTCTCCCAAATCAATTTCATCGCCTCCAAAGTAATCCCCTCCCGATGCAATGCACTTATGCCAACGGATTTTCCAATCTTCGAAACACTGGTTGCAGTCACTTTCCGGGTTGGCCTTCAGTTCCATCTTCCCCTGCGGCTTGAATCCCCTCTATCGTATAAAAACGGGTTTTTCCCGGGGAGGTCTTTTGAGCTTAGGGGAACAGCCAGAAGTCGCACAACGCCAGATCAGGTGAATACGGTGGTTGCGGAATGATATGGGTTGAGTTTTTGGCGAAATGATCACGAATTACGAGGGCAGTATGGGATGGTGCATTATCGTAGTGTAAAAACCAAGAATTGTCTTTCCACAATTCCGGCCTTTTTAGGCGGATAGCGTTACGCAAACAATGTATAACGTTCAAATAATATTCCTTGTTGACTGTTTGACCGGTTGGAAGGAATTCATAATGCACAACACCACGATAATCGAAGAAAACAGTCAACATTACCTTGATTTTTGAGCGACTTTGGCGCGATTTTTTTGGTCTGGGCTCTCTTTTGGCACGATATTCGCTCGATTGATCGGTTGTTTTGGGATCGTAAGCATAGATCCAAGTCTCATCGCCATTCATCGCCGTCATTTAAAGTATTGCGTCTATGCGGTCAAGATCTCTTCGATTCAGGTTTTGGAGCAAAACATCATGCATAAGGCAATTATCAGTCGAAATGCTCGAACAAGTAATCGAAAATTGAAGTTCCTATGTTTTTTCTTAAAACAGTAGAGATCATCGAAATGGATCACCCAACGTATTCGTATATTAGTCTCACAGGTGCTAATTTGCTAATGAAAGGCTGAAGGGATTCACCAAATTTTTTTGCAAGCAGAATTGAATCTTGATTTAGGAATCTAGATCCTTCAGTCAGACCACAATTTTATTAACTACAAATTTTGGCCAAATTTTTGTGCTTCTGAGCTACAGTTTTTTTTAAGGTTTATTCCAGAGTCATGGTTTTGGAAATATAAGTTATCATGTCACACCGCTTTGGCTGGAGTTTTTGAAATATTTGGACAAGCAGTGGTAACCAAAAGCAGTGCAAAATTTTAATAAAATTTCTTTTAATTGTTACCTTAAAATCTTGATCTAATAACGGAGTGCCTGAGACCAGAAGACATTCTATTCTAGAATAGGTTTTTAAGTGAATATTTTCGAAAATTTAAGAAATATTTTGCTATTCGTGGTGGAGCCAAATTAAAGAACTTTATTACTATCAAATGGTATTCAGCTATTCTTGAGTTATGCCGTTTTTATTTACACCTACGGTTCACCCTATAATATAATATAATAAAATATTCACAGGTAATATACACTCATTGCCTCTATTTGCTTAAAAGAGTTATGAGAACCCAGCCGCTGACTAATTAATTTCTAAGGGAAAATTAAAAAACAATCACGCCTAGCGCAAATAATTACACTAAACTCACAATATAAGATTAGATAAAATTGAAACAATTAAACGGCAGTACATTTGTATAGGGGTTCTTAACGTTGTTTATAGATAAACAGCTTGTAATACTGCGAAACGCATATTTCGTGCTAGGATTAACTGCTGTATAGTAGCTACACTAATGGGATTAGTTGCTTAAACTAGTGAAAGTTAACTATGTTATCTTACAGTCATGGATAACCGCACATCCCAGATTATTTCTAATATTTATGGTGTTTTGTTGTCAGGCAAGCAAGAGAGTTGCTGCTTTTTGAGCTTCATACAGTAATCTATTGTATTTTCATCTTGCAACTGAAGATCTCGAGTTCGTGAGTGAGAGCATTAATTCACTCAGTTATCATAGTACACCGAATATTGTATACTGAAAACTCAAAAACCCAAAACAGCTCGAATTTTTTATTTCTTAGAGATTAATTAAGGTGTATTTTCGGGATGATTTTTCTTATCTACCAAAAACACTTTTAAGACCCTGTTAATCTTCTCTGAACATGACATATGTATCAAACATCAACTGTGAGAGCTCAGCAACCAAAGAGGACTTTAACCTTAAGCTCAACTCTTACGCTTACTGAATTTTCAATATCAGCTGTCTGATCATCTCGGTATTAACAACGGATGCTCAAATATCTGGATATATGTATGTAAACGACCTTCGTGATCCATTTGACACCTTTGTTTGTTCTTAGAAATTATTTAGCGATCGCATATCGTTGACCTTTCTGAGCAAATTGATTGTCAGCATCGCCCATGATTACTAGACCAACAAGCGCCCGTCGTCTAAGGTCAATGTGCTCGCACTGTGCAGCGGCAATATTTTTTATAATTGAATGTATGAAAAGAGCAAAGCGCTTCTGCTATGAAATTTGCTTCCATTTAGAAAATGGTTGAATTGATGCATTGCACCGTTGGTCGATAAAGAATAAAAGCAACATTTGAAAATTATTTTTTCAGGTTCAGGTTTTCAGGTTCATCAGATTTGCCGTAAAATACTTTATAAGATTCTCCAAGGCATTAAAAATGGCCGCTGATGATGCGAAAATATCATAAATCTGGATTTGAATCACTCATAAAATCTGAGTTAAGGGGGTAATAGGTTTTCAAAACTATTTCTCGAAACGCTTTTCTCAAAGTCAAGGGCCAAAATTTCTCCGCAACAGCTGGACTGATCGAATTGATGACACTTCCTTCTTAAATGATATTTCAAAAATATGTTAATAGGACTGTCCTTAATTACTATGTCATATATGAGCGCGACCTTTCAACCATCATTAAATTGGTACACCTCTGTAGTGTCTTAAATTTTGTATTTTTGACAAAATTTCGTTTGCGGAATCATTTCGAATATTGGAAAAGGTTTACGGTGATTTAGTTTTTTTCAAACACATAACCCTACGAATGGTACAAAGCCTTCGAAGACGGTCAAGAGATCGTTGAAAACACGTTCGGACCTTCGACCTCTTCAGCTGTTAAAAATATTAAAAAGTTGAAAGATAATGGTGCTTGAAAATCGTTTTGCAAGTGTTAGAGAGCTGGCGAGAGAGCTCGACATGTTTTGCGACTCGGTTCGAATGACTTTGGTGAATATTTTGGGTATTAAACGCGTTTGACTCGTCCCGATTGAGCTGAACCTTTTTCAAAAAAAAAAAAAAACAGTTTAAACAGATCTTTTTAGACATGCGTGTTCGTACGAATTTCGATCCCACATTCATGGTGTGCATTATAACTGCTGACGAAGCGTGAGTTCATGAGTTTCCCAAGCAACAAGTCAACAGTCATCTGAGTGGAGGGAGAAATACGAGCCGAAACCAAAAAAAATCGCGCCAAAGTCGCTCAAAAATCAAGGTGATGCTCATTATTTTTTTCGATAATTGTGGTTTGGTGCATCATAAACTAGTTCCGGAGGAACAGACGGTCGAAAAGGAGTTCTGACTGAGTGTTGAGGCGTTTGAGTGAGAACAATTGTCGAAAACGTCCGGAATTGTGGAAAAACAATTCATGGATTTTAACTATGGTAATGCTCCATCGCATCGAGCCACGATTGTGATCCAATACAAAGCCAAATACGCAATGAATACCATTAATCAACCGCCGTATTTACCATATTTGGCTCCGTGTGATTTTTTATTGTTCCACAAACTGAAATTTCCGCTTCGTGGAACCCGTTTTCAATCGATCGATCGAAGAGATAAAATAAAATTCGATGAAGGAGCTAAAAGCCATTCCAAAAAGTGCTTATGAAAAGTGATTCGAGGACTGAAAAATCGTTGACATAAGTGTATTACATGCGACAAAATATAATAAATGTTGATGAATAATTAAATATTTAATATTTTATTTTCAGGGGAGTTTTTTGTCATAATGATCGCAGAATAAAATTTACAAAATTTAGATAATAACTTCGAGTTTTTTTTACCCAATGATATTTATTTTTTGCTTTTTGAAGTTGATATTATTTTAAGCAGAAAAATCTTTATTATCTTTTCTCGGAGGTCCTTGTAGAGATCAGCTATGGGATCATTGGAATACACAATTTTTCAAAATCAAACGCCGAATATTAAAATGCACTAAAATCTATCTTAACGGAAATTAAGCCCGTAATATTTATATATTTGTACACATCTAAAAAATTTTTTTCTAAGCCTAGCGAAAAAGCGTCACTGTACGCAGAACCTCTTACCCTACAAATTTGAGATATTGCTAGCAGACAAGCAAATACTTTTCCGCTAATTGTACGACATTCATTGGCCACTTAGGACTTATTAGGCTTTAATCTACAAATATGGGACCTCTAAGTTTCAGTGCAAACAGGTGAAGAATTTCCAAAAATAATTTCTGCAAAAAAATATTTTCTTCAGCAAAGTCAATGCCACCCTCACCTATGTTAACACTTTCAGTACAACGGCAGAGTTTGGTGAAAACATTATATTTTATCAAAGCGTAAATATTTGCTGTTAGGTGGTGGCGGGCACTAACTGTCACCAGCATCGCCTAAGATGCTTATTGCAGGCGCAGCCATTGTTAAACATATGCGCAAACATACTCCAATACACACACAGGCAGGCAAATATGCAAAGATATGTTTGTAGATATGTTTAATATGGGAAAAATACAGGATGCGCTGGCAATCGATTAATTTCTAAGGCGCTACAAACACTGGGCAATTGAGTGCCAATTTGTGCGACTGTTATTGATCAATTGCTGTGAAAGATGAATTGCGTCTAATTGTCAACAGTTGAGTGGTTGGTATGCCTACTGCAGCTTCAATCTACAACAATCATCGTTGCAGCGAACGGCGGCTATTGTTGGCTCACATTGTTAGAGCGCATTTGTGAATTGAATTAATTCGTTCTCGATCAGCAGCAAGCATAAGTGTAGGCTAGCAGGTAATTGAGTCAATTTCAAATGCAAACAAATATTTCACAAAAATTCTTCAATGATGCTTACAGCACCAATAAACCAACAGGTGTTACAATGTCACAGCTGCTGTTAAAATAGTGGATATTACAGCGCAATAAGGCTATGTTTGTAGAGAAAATTAGGTTAGGCACAGTTTCCTGTTTACAATGCGCGAAAAATATAGGATTACATGATAACAAACAAGTTGCCGTTATTAATTAGAACCACAAATATTTATGCCTTCAACTTAATATTTACCCATAATAAACATAACAGCCGCTGTTAAGATTAACATAGATATGTGTTGTTATCATATGACCCACTCTTGGCAGATGTCGTAGTTCTTTCGATAATCGATCAAATAAAACACCTGTAAACACTTCTAGCCGTGCTAAATGTCCTGCAAATATTCATTGAAATTGGATCATCAATTTGTTGTGTTTACAATTAAAATAATTTTTAGAAAATTCCATCGCAAATTACGCATATATTCTCTCTGTTAAACGTTGCGTTGCGAATTTGAGCGGACAATTAGCAATTTTAGTGTCAATCTTTAACTGTCACCGCGAACCATGCGACAAGTTTCGTTGAAAATCTCCACAAAGCTTTCGTAAGTATGGTTCTGGTAAAGAGCAAAACCTTATCCATTTACACTTACAAAGAAAATTAAAATTATATGGACGATTATTAAGAGGTTCAAATGAGATCAATGAAGAGATCATATATACATATGTACATACCAGATAATAACCTCTTCATATTGCAGATCTTACAAATGAATATAAGAAAGAGGAACATTTTGACAGGTAAAAGTATATTCTTTATTTACTGACTTACATATATTGCACATATTGACTCAAATATGTTCGAATACCCAATATGTTCAAAGTTTAATGAAACGACAAACAGTCTAAGAACAATATTGTGTAACTACAGTTATTTCCTGAAGAAGTTTTCTCATATGATTGAACTTTTCCCATTGTGCTCAGTCGCAGCGGAGTCGCCGCAAACTCCAAAGCCGATGAGTTTGCTAAAGAGGGCACCGCTTTTTCAATATCATCGGACTGAAAGCAGCAGCTTTTCCGATAAATTCTTGCGTTTTGGTCAACAACCAGAACTTTTGCGATTGCGCGATCCTTCTGGCCCAGAGCGAACCGTAAGAGGTCCTTCGAACTACTGGCTCTTCGTATCGGTCGTATCCTGCAAGCAACTTTGGGCATGAAAAAACTGCTGGCAGTGGTTTTGACGCTGTTTCGTTGCAATCCGAAGGAGCTTCCGCAGGACTTCGGGACCGCTCACGAAACAGTGATCCATTGCTACATAGAGATCAAGAAAAAATTGAAACTTTGAACTTCACTGTTTCGTAGAAAATAAATCTGCCATATTGACCGGAAACTTCTGTGGGTTTTAAGAGTTCTGATCTAGGTCGACTACCTGGAGAGAAGTGTATTTCAAGCCTAATTTCGTGTGCGGAATCGTTGCGAATGTTGGAAAAGGATTACGGTGATTCAGTTTTATCAAAATCACAACCCCAAAAAGCAGGAAAAGGCCTTTAAGGGCGGTCGAGAGATCGTTGAAGACATGTTCTTTGACTGACGAAAATATTAAAAAGTGAAAAATATAGTGCTTGAAAATTCGAATAATTTTGGCGGATATTTTGGGTATGAAACGCGTTTTTGCTCGACTCATCCTGATAAAGCTGAATTTTTTCAAAAAGACTACCGTAAACATATCTCTTCAGAGAGGCTTGATCGTGCGAAATCCGTTCCCACAATAATGGAGATCATTATAACTATTCTTCTTCTTAATTGGCGTAGACACCGCTTACGCGATTATAGCCGAGTTAGCAACAGCGCGCCAGTCGTTTCTTCTTTTCGCTACGTGGCGCCAATTGGATATTCCAAGCGTAGCCAGGCCCTTCTCCACCTGGTCCTTTCAATGGAGTGGAGGTCTACCTCTTCCTCTGCTTCCTCCGGCGGGTACAGTGTCGAATACTTTCAGAGCTGGAGTGTTTTCGTCCATTTCGACAATATGACCTAGCCGGCGTAGCCGCTGTCTTTTAATTCGCTGAACTATGTCAATGTCGTCATATATCTCATACAGCTCATCGTCCAGGAGTGACTTATAGAGTTTGGTTTTTGTACGTCGAGAGAAGACTTTGCTTCTCAATTGCCTACTCAGTCCGAAGTAGCACCTTTTGGCAAGAGTAAGCCTGCGTTGGATTTCCAGGCTGACATTGTTGGTGGTGTTTACGCTGGTTCCAAGATAGACGAAATTATCTACAAAGTCAAAGTTATGACTGTCAACAGTGACGTGAATGCTAAGTCGCGAGTACGACGACTGTTTGTTTGATGACAGGAGATATTTCATCTATACTACTGATGGAAAAAATCGAGTCGAAACCAAAAAGACCATGCCAAAGCCGCTCAAAGGTCAAGTTTATGCATATTGTTTTTTGTTTAATATTCGTGGTTTTGTGCATCATGAAATTATGCCGGAGGAACAGACGGTCAATAAGAAGTTCTATTTGGCCGTATTGAGGTGTTTGTAACATCTGTGGAAATTTGCCGAAATGGCGGAAGAACATTTCATGGATTTTACGCTATGAGATTGCACCATTTCATCGAGGGACGATTGTGACCAAATTTAAGGCCAAGAATGCAATTTGTACCCCCATCAGCCACAGTTTTCAATAGATTTGGGTCCGTGCGACTTTTTCTTGTTCTCCTAAATGAAATTGCCACTAAGTGGATGCCGTTTTCAGCAAGACATAAAGCAGACTCTCTGAAAGCGTTGTAGGACATCCCAAAAAGTGCTTATGAAAGGTGTTTCGAAGACTGGACAAATACTTGGTATGAGTGTATTAAAACTGGTGGGGATTACTTTGAAGGCGACAAAAAAATATTGATGAATAATAAAATATTTTGCGTTTTATTTAGAATTGTCGTGGACTTTTTTGTTACACTGGATTTGTGAAGTAATTATTGCAGGAATAAGGTTTTGATAATCATTTGAAGTTCTTTTATACATTAATACCGTTTTTTTTGCGTTTGAAGTTGACATTATTTTAAGCAAAGAAATCTTCCTCACCTTTCCTCGGAAGGTTCTTTTTCTCGGAGGTACTTTTCTGTATATACCTATACAGCATTCTTTCAGAAGTATTTTACTTATTTAATGAAGTAAGAACTTCACTATATAGTTAATAAATATTTGCGAGTCATCGCTATATAAATACGCCGTTAAACAGGTCCATACTGACCTGTAACAGTAACAGTTTGAAAAATTTTCCAGCAACTTGAACTGCGAAAATAAATAAAATGAGAAATTGTTGCTGCTAACCGCTCGCGTTGATAATTTCACATGGTGAGTCAGCGTTACCTTCTTCACTAACAAATGCTTGACCTGTAAGGAGCTGGGAAGGCCCGCAAACTAAATTGGGAAATTTGCTTAAGCGAGAATTCGGAATTGGATTAACGAATGTGTAATGACATTTTTATTAAATTCTACTTTGGAATGCATGGAATCACCGTGCGAAGTGGATACTGCGGAATATTTTGCGAAATGCTTTCAATTAATGGTCCTTAAGTTGCGCCTGGAAATATACCCGCGCTGTGACTAACTTACCGGATAATTGTTCAGCGGCACGACCACGTGAGCTTTCCATCATTTGAATATTATGAATTTCTTGAAATGTTTGCATAATTACAATTCTCAATCACTTTCGTGCGCCATACATCAAATCTGCTTAAAGTAAAGCAGGAACCGAAAAAAAATCACGTTTGACGCAAATATAAAACTTATGTATACAGAATGACAATAAAAACAAGCACACAATATAATATTTTCTTTTATTTCAAATTATTTATTTTTAATCAGTTTATTATTGGGCGAAAAAAATTAGCGGAACAAATAAGTGGAAGCAAAACAAGCAACAAATGAATAAATGTGTTGTAAAATGTATAAATTAATAAAACGCACACCCATACACACATACTCACTGTTATTCCGAGTGCTGCGATAACCCGCAAGCAGCGCAGCGGTGAGAGGTGAAAAAGGTGTTGTGTGATTATTGTTGTTTTAGTTGAAATATTTGCAAAGTAAGAAAGTACCCCTTGCGGCGCCTTGCACATCCGAAAGCAACGGTCAACTTGTCACGTTTGTTATCGTGCGCGCGTGTGTGTGTGACCAATACATCGATATCACAGTCGGCAAATTGAAGTCAAACGACGCTCCCCTCAGCGCTTATCAACATTTCTCGCCATTAGAGCACAATATTATAAGCGCGCACACATATATACACATATACATACATACCTACTTTTATACAAATATACGCACACACATTTATACATGAGAACAAACATACAAACACACATTTATATATGAGTAGCTACAAACGCGCGAAAGTCATTTATTGTCATTGACGCCGCCGTCGCCAAAGCTAAAGCTGAAGTAGTCATCGCCGACGCTTAACAACTCTACCGCTCACGCTCACTAAACGCTTACGCTCTCACTCTCGCTTCTGCAATACTTAAACTTTGATCACGTTTGCTACACGTTCCAGCTGCACACTTCACGTGATGACCAAATGATTGGCGTTGAATTGTTTATAGGCACACGCACACACTCGCCGCCATGCCCTCTCTCGGCCAGCTCTCCGCCGGGCTGCTTACAAAGACCCACACTTACGCATGTGTATGTGTGTGAGTGCTTTGTTGTATAACTTTTTATTTATTTAGGTGTGTATTTGCGAGCCTCCAGTTGGCCCCCTAAAAGTGCTTTTTTTTTTTTTCTTTGCGAATTTCTTCGCGTTCATACTCGCACTCATATGAGTATTTCGCACTCGCCTGCTCTGTGCATGGGTGGGTTGATTGCAGAATTTTTAAGCGTCTACACCAACAACAATTCTATGAATTGAAAATGAGCACAGACTGATTTTAATTAGAAATGGAGCCGCACGAATTACTCACCTAGCGAAATTCCACAAGAAATTTTGCGTTTGTATTATTGTTGCTAATCTAAACAAATTGCACGAAATATTATTTCGATTTGTTGCTATTTTTGTTGACCTTATTCGATTTGCAATTGTATAAATAAAACTAGTTGACGCTTATAAAAACCATATGCGGTTTCGAGTTAGGCAAATTCATAAAGGCGATTATAGGTTTCAGATCCCTATGAACAGGGTTTGTTACTGAGTTTTAGTTTTCTACCGAAGGTAACGTTTCTCAGTTTCCACTTTGGTCTTCAAAATAATTATTCAAATAATTTTAATACCATCGCAATTCTATAGGGCTAAGTGAGAAAAACAGACCTGCATACATATACATACTTCTATACTCTCCTAAAAAAGTATGCGAACGACTATGGATATTCTTAGGACACAAAAAGCAGTAAACTACCTAGGCGTAAGACTGAACCCCAGACTAACCTTTTGCGTACAAACCAGCACGCCGCAGAAATAGCAGCGAACATCACCTCCTAACTAAACGAACGGACATGGGGGCCAAGCCAAGGAAAGAGAAAGCCTCCAATGTCGACGGCAATCTTTGTCCTATTATACGGAAGATCTGGGCAAATGTGCTTAAGAAGGAAAACCAGTGTAAGGTGGTGGCCACAGTGCACCTTACAGGGCTTGTCCGGAAAGTGATAGGACAGATTCGGTAGAGGGCATTCCTAGCTAACGAATGAGCGGCTGGTCAGTTGTCTCTGAGCACCTGGAGAGTTAGGGAAAACATTTTCGTGCGACGTGCTTCTGTCAGTGGTCCAAGCTGAAAATGCAGCGTTCGTAAGAGGAGAGGTACTTGTTAAATTCTGTGTGAAACTCGGTAAATCTACGACAGAGACGTTTGATATGATCAAGAAGTCTTACCCAGATGTTTCTTAAGGGGTCGCTGATGAATGAGCAAGTCCAACGTGAAAACGATGCTCATTGTCTTTTTTGGCATCAAAGGCATCATCTATAATAAATTTGTTCCTCCTGGACAAACCATCAACTCCAAGTTTTACGTGGGAGTCCTTAAGAGACTCAAACGAAGGGTCAATTGGGTCCGACAAGACATCGCAGCCGATTGGAAGTCGCACCATGACAACGCGCCGGCCCTCACCGTCTTTCTTGGAAATCACGCTGGCAGCGCTGTATCGACGCAGAAGGAGACTATTTTGGAAGTTTTTAAATAATTCTAACGATAGATTCAATGAATTTTTTAAACCGACTCAATCTTAATTCTTTCAGGACAAACCGGGTATTGAACATGCAGAAAGTTAATGCTAGTTATCTTATAATTTTTCTCCAAGTAATCGTTCCAGCAAATTTGAAAACTGACTGTGTTGATTGAACAAAAGAGCTATATGTTTTAAGACTGTGACTCAAAATTTTGGTATGTTAATTTTGAAGGTATAATTTATGAGTTTATTGGAAATAAAAAAAAAATTCTAAATTTCAGACTAATTGTTGTTCTAAGACATCTCAAATATTGCCAATGTATGGTTTATATTTAGATGGGAACATTGAAGTCTTTCCATATAGGCCTTTTTTATAAAAAAAGTAGAGAACCTCGAAATGGACTACCCTATATACATATACGGAAACTTCAAATATAATTAGGAATGTTTGTTCTCATTCGGAAGAACATTCTTAGGAGTTTATTTCTTCAAGGTTATCTTTTTCGCATGTTCTCCGCAGCTACGTCTCAGATCCTTCCATTGAGTCAAATTTTCGTTGACTTTTTCGAGCATTCGACTGGCGAATGTCACGCCTGATGTTTTGCACTAAGGCCTCAACCGAAGCAGGATTGTCTGCATAAACTTTAGACTTACATATTGCCACAGGAAAAAGGCTAACGATGTGATGCCACACGATCTTAGTGCCCAATCGACCAGATAGTGCCACGCCCATAACTTTTTTTAAACTGATTTGAAGAATAACTACTTTGACGAACTTGCCACAAGTTCAGTACTTTGGAAACATACCTATAAATTATTCCTGATGGGCGTCAATATTTTTCCAGTTTTACACTGCATCCATAGTATAGAAAGAATCTCAATATTCTTAATAATATTTTGACAATTAAAAAAATATTTATAAAGTTAGATACTCTTAAATATAAAGTGAGATGCGTTTAGCGTTATTTCATATTCAAGGCGATAGGTGATTTCAACACTACATACGCAATACGAATTTTATCAATCATATCGGACAATATATATCATCATTTCAATCGAATAAATAACTTTCATTTGTTTTTAGTCCATATATTAATATTAAATCCGATGCAATCCGATCCGATAACATCGGCAAATTCTAATTGATAGAGTAATGAAAAAAATATAACTCAAAATTTTATTTATACTCCACAAATATAGTAAATATGTCATTTTTATTTATGAACCGCTTTCACATAAAAATATTTCGTCGCCGCGTCTCGCCAATTTATACTCACTCACATGGTATCTCTTCTGAATATGGGTCATTCCAGAGGGATAAACGATAATCGAGTAAAATATTATTTGCATATATGTATATATACATGTTTATGCCTCAAGCAGTCAGAATAAATATTTTTTTTTAATAATTCGGAATCTCAATCAACAACTAAGGATTATCACTTTCAACGTCCCTGATAATTTTGTAAACTAATATTTCTTTTATATATTTATATGTATTTTTACATATTATTTAAAGCATTTTAATGGAACACCCCTCTCATATTTATATATAGTATTCGCACATGCTTTCCTCATAATACCGTCACGAGTTGGCAGGAACAGCCAAAACAACAAAAAATATGAAAATAAATAAATGTTATTAATTCTTAAATTTGTGGTTTTGCTTTAATTTGTCATGGCTTGTAATAGAGCAAAAAATACAGGCAGAAATGATGACGAAATTAAATTGAAACAAAAACTCACATTAAAACGAATGCCAAGACTGGTTTTGAATGACTTTCAGCGAATATTCAATGAATCTACTTTTTAGATTGAAAACGCTAACTCATCAACGAAAACCGATCACTAAGCGCGCTTTAACGCGACCATACTCGTAATGAATTTTAAGTTGTGTTTTCGAGCATTTGGCAACTGACACGATTTTGCACGATTTTACACAATCTACAAATTCATGGAACTTTTCGGAATAGACAATGTGGCAGTGTCAACGACAGACAACGCCTTCTTTTAATGTCGGCTGATTCGGACGGCATTTACCAATCAAACGCACGCCAGCGGTTCGTCGAAGCAGTTAGGCCATAAGCGTGGGCTGCACGCGACGAAGACAACCGAGTTACGGGTTTTGGGGCTGAAATGCTTATGCCTGATACATTGAGTGATAAGCGCTGGCTGGCGCGGCAACTAATTTCAGATCACTCGTTTAGTTGTTTTACTATTTAAATTTAAATTAATTAATAAAGAATTTTTATAGGAAATTATTTGCATTTGTTTACATAATAGATATATATATAGTAAATATATTTAAATATTGAGCATTTGACGCACAAGCCGCTCGTATCAATTGTGGCTTTGTTTTGCTTATTAGTTTTTAATCAAATTGTGCCTGCACTACAAACCGAGCTTACTTATCAACCGAGTTTACTACGAAAATATCTATATTGATTTGACTTTCGACTTTTTTGTGTACACTGTGGTTACGACTGGTTACAAACTACATTACCGTGCAACTAGTATGAACCGCATCTAGGAAATCAGACTATTTCATTTCTCCCTGTCGCTTGTAAAAAACAAAAAAAAAAACAGAAATTACTCACAGGTACTTGGCATACCTCTTAATTGGTAATTAACTTGATTTTATGCTGCTTTGGTGTGGTGGACCTTTGGGACAAAATCTCGGATACAGTGATTTGATATTCTTTGCTTAACGAAAGCACTAAGAATCACTTGAACGACTGTGATAGAAAGGGTACTCAACCTACCATCGGTATAGATGCTAGTAGAAAGAGCTTTGAGCATAGCCCTAACAGGGATTGGTAAATAAAATATACAACAATCGTTACAATTATTTAAAAACTTTCAAAAGCGGCTCCTTCATCGTCGTTGCAGCGCTGCCACCGCAATTTCCAAGCATTGAAGGGAGAGAATGTCTATAGAAGCAGGAAAACAGTAGATGGAGCGGCTGCCGAAAAGCCCCTGCTTGTATACTGGGTTCAAGGCCACAAAGAAATTCCGAGAAACCAAGTAGGCGATGAGATTGTGAAAGGTGCCATCCACTTGACTACAGAACTAATACAAGAAATACGGAAGTCACAGAAAACGATCCACAATGAAATTTCCCAAATGGCTAACAGTCGAATTAGGACGAGACGGAATGTCTTAAGGACTTGCAGAAACGCCAAAATCATGTGCAAAAATTCAGTAGAAAAACTCTCATGCCTTTTCCTCACACGGTCTTAAAATGACAACCTACTGGAATCACATACGAATCGTTGGAGCAAAAGTGTCGACTATGCAGAAAGTGCAGAGTAGTAGCCAGGAGAGAGATCCTAGAATTCCTATTATAACTCTATCCCGAATTATCTAGAACTCGACTTAAATATCTAGGAGCTTCGCAGTGTAGGGAGTAGATTAAGCATAAAAATTAGTTAACAACTCTTTAAGTTCGTCATAAGCGTTGTTGGCCTGTATGATGACTATTTCAGGTCAAATTTAAAGCAACTTCTATCTGACACTACTAAGGACTAGTATATCTATGTATGGCGTGATAGCCGGTCAGTATAACCTAACCTAACCTATAAAAAAAACCTGTTTATTCGATAGTATTGTTCATCATACTTTTATTCCCTGACGATACTCCGATCAAAGCGATCTTCCATCATTTCGACACAATTTTTTCAGTACGGTTTATCTTTTACTCCAAAATAAATACCAGTTTCGGCGATTTTCTCTTAATTGTATCTAAATTTCTTCCCGGTGAATATTCATTTGTGATCTATGAAAAAAAAAACTTTGCTGGTAGCCAAACTCGGAACCTGTTGGAAGCCAGAAGCATTTTCGACAACGTTTTCATTGATTTTATAGTCTAAAATCTTTCATTGACGATGTGTCAGCAGATGCCGATTGTCTCTCTTAATTAACTTCATTTTTATGTCATCCAAAATGTTTTTACATATTCTACATCTGCCCTTGACGATTATGTCTAACTAAGAAGCAAAACAGTATTACTGTTGGCAGCCGCTCATTGAAACAATACAACACTTTTAACCATCAATATGATATTTCATTATTATTATGTCTGAAATGTTTTCAGACTAGTTCGAATTAAGTAGTTAAAAACTCATTGTCTACTTTGAATTTTCACTACAGGGTAGGTATAGTTATATATGTCTATATGTAAGTTGCTATAAACTTGCAAATTAGTTGAATATGAATATCAGCAAATTTCTAGCTGTTGCTAAGCATTTTTTTCATATATTTTTATATACGCGCTTTATTGAAGATTGAAAACAAAGTTCAGTTAAAAATAACAATTTGGGGCTTTGAATATCACGTGAGTCGCGCAGACTATTAGTTATTGAATTGAGTTGTTTTATTGCCAAGCATATACATAACTATGTATACACATTTACATATACACAAATATATTTCGGCATATGTGTGTCTGCTTATATCGGTCTACTACTTGTCAATTGGTCACTACAAATCTCTAGTGTGTGTCTTAATTTAAAGTACAAGAGAGTGGGTCGCTACCGTTTTGAGGAGTATCTAAGTAGCTGATTAATTTTTTAAACTTGTCATTCTTTTGATGAGGTGTCAGTATAAAATATGATGTAAAAAATATTGATTAAAACTTGGTTTGATTAAAATTTGATTGACAATTAACATTTGGTGTTATAAAACTACTTAGGTGAACGAGTAATTAGCTTTTAGGGTAGGCAGCTAGTTAGATTTTGAAGAGTGTTTAAATAATGACTAACCAAAAATATTTATTTTCATAATAATTAAAAACCTATTTCTGTGAAATGTTTGTTTAAGACAGTAATCAACACTTTTCTACATTTGTATATAATTTATATTTTGTTTTTAATGAAGTGGAGCAGTGAGAGTACCAAAGAATTTCTATAGTTGTAAGAGCGTGTAATTGTTGCCTCATTTAAGTGGTTTCTATTACAATTTTATTTGTTTATGGCGGCCTATTGGAATTACGAAAGTTATTTGTTCGATTCGGTAGCCACCAAGCGTAAAAAATTAATTAATTATATTAAATATTTACAATTCTTATTAATTTGTAATCAGTTTGAGGTTGCATAATGCCAGAAAGTATATATAAAGTATGTACGAGTATATCGTAATTGAGATGTTGTTGAGTGCTATAAATAGTTAATTTTCGAGACTCACTAATTATTTCTTTTATGATATACATAGGTACAATATAGTTTTATGAGCACATGACAGTGTATATTGCTCATTTGGTTATTTGCTTGCCGCATAATGTTATGTTTCTATAGGGTTTTGCAGTGAGAGTGATATGATTTCGTTCTAAAAAAGACTAACTGTTAAAAAAATTCAAATATTTTTTATTTGATGGGAAGTACAATCAATACAATTAAGTACTGAATATGAAATCATTCAAATGACCCCAACGACTTCTTTTACAGGAAGGAATTTGATGAACCCAATTTTCGAGCACTTTCTTTTACTAAATCAAGTCGTATGTCATGCAGAGCACGTTAAATATTGACTTCTAAGGTTTAGTGAGAGTCTGGTTCATTGCCTGAGATCAATGACTACAAATAATCCTACAAAAAGTACTCGAATGGTGTTAGATCACAACTTCTTCGAGGCCACTCAATGTCACATTTTCTTAAAATAATTGACTCTTCAAACTTTTCTCGCAATAACTCGGTTCTTTTGCGTGCTATGGGGGACATACTTGGCTCCGTGTTGTCGGAACCATAAAGTTGGTTGTCAACGCTCTATACCGCTCTTCATTGACAGTAATGGTGTCAAAAGCTTCGTTTCGGAAGTAGTACAGACCGATGATTCTACCAGACCAAAAACTGCAGCAAACTGTCAATTTAGGTGAATATAGTGGTTGTTCATGAATAATTTGTGGATTTTCTTCACAACAGAATCGACAGTTTTGTTTATTTACCGCACCACTCAGATGAAAGTGGGCCTCATCGGGGAAGATGATTTTCTAAAAAAAAAAAATTATTGTTTTCAATTTGCTACAAGGCAAAATCAGCAAATTAACGAAATTTTCGGTGTTTTAATAGCTTCAGTTCTTGAGTGAGAACTAGTTTTTGCGGATGCAAGTCCAAATCCTTTCTATAAATCCGCCAGATTGTGGTTTGAGATAGTCCCAATTCCTGAGAACGTCTTGGAATCAACAGATTGCGGTCTTCAGTAACACTTGCCTGAATCGCAGCAATATTTTCATTAATGCGAGCGGTTCTTAGGCACCTTAACATTATGTAAAAAAATGTAAAAATAAAATCATATCACTCCAATTAGAAAACCCTATAATAGTTTCTTCTCTCCTCTTTTATCTAAAAACTTTTAAAATTTGGCTTTCTTGGCAATTAAGGTTATAAGATAAGAGCAATAATTATTTTGTTATGAGAAATATCGATAGCGTGATATAATCAGCATTATAAAAACTTTGATCACATAATATCAGCCTACATTAGTTCAGCAAAATACCGTGATAACAATCATTGAATTGCTCAACAAGTAAGGTAGAAACAAAGGTAAGTGAACAGAATGATCGAACTCATAAGTCTAGCTGCTTTATTTTATCTCAACATATTCTTAATTGGTGCGTCATAGGCTTATTTCTCAAAATCTACTGAAATCGTTAAAAAAGCTATCGCCCTTAAGCAGCATAGCTCTATTCGTTGATACCAAATAATAATATTCCTTATGGGATTTCAAAACAAAAGATTTTGTGTGTTTGCCTTACGGTGCGATCAGCTGACGGTAACACAAAAATGTTGCATATTTATAGGCGCCTATATCACACAGTCGTGGTGTTGAAAATGGAACAATTTTTTAATTCCATTAAAACCAAACTGTCTTCCCAAATATAACTTTAGTTCTCTGCTCCCTGCCTATTTTATAACTCTTTTTATGCTATTCTCTCATAAAGTCTAGGCTTCTAGGTAACAAATTGATAAGTTTTTCATTTCCCGAAGATTACAAAACAATATAATCTTGTTGACTTATAATATGTATACTACGCGCCTTCACTGATATGTTAGTTCCAAGGGCCTTTAACAAATTGCTGGACAGTTTAGAATCAGGTGTTTTGTAGTCCGCGGTTCCACATCGCAAACCCGGCAGTTTGCACAAGAGGCACCTGTGTGCTCAGTACAGAAAGCGACAAGGAGACGGAATTTGTCTCGGTTTATTTCTAAACCTTGCTAGGTTCTAACCTCCCAATAGTAACTTGGCGTGACACATTCCTGTCGTCTCCAGCTATTGACGTTCTCTCTCCAGTTTTCTCCGTGAGGAGCAACTCCTTTATGATGTGAGACACCACCGCAATGCATTTTTCTGGTCCCATTATCCTAGAAGCTGCTGCAGAGCGGGCTGGTTCGATCGGCCAGCTCATTCCTTTTTGCCCCGGCACCCAGATCTGGAGTATACAGTTGCAAACTAATAGCGGTTCACTTCTCGTACACTCCAAAGATGTGGCGAGAGATCTTGTACACCTTGTTGCAAAAGTGCTGGAAAGATGCCATCCGCCCCTGTGACTTATAGGTTGAGAAGGAGGCCAGTGATCTTCTGATTGAATCTGCAGTGAATAATTTCCTTGTAGCTGTCCAATCTTAGTAATATGGTCTATGCGCGACTATTGGTGGAATTTAGTCATTTCGAACTGTCTCCAGGAAAAGCGCGAGCAAGAGTGCAACTGAGGTGTTCTATGTGCTGGCCGGATAGGACTTATCATGATAATACTGTTTCCGTCTTGCCTCTAGCCAAATCCTTTTGCAGTCTGGGGCCGAGGAGATGCTGTCACAGAATTTCTTGAAACAGTTTGTCTCCGTGGACCTAATTTCCTTATTGGTTGTGGTGCTTGTATTCATCCCAGTTGGCCGAGCATTTGACTTTGTTGAAAAGCCTGCGAACTGATTGCCTGAGCACTGAGAGTTTTCTAGATCACCATGAAAAGATTTGTTTCCTGGTAATCAGTGATAAGTGTTCATTATAAGCTAGTTTGTCGCAGCCAGCCTGCTCTCAACTTCAGCCACCGTGTTCACACTATGTACCTGTCTCACTGTACTTACATTTAACTCTTGAGTTTCCCTAAAGATGTCCCAGTTCGTATTTCTAGGACAACGAATTAGCGATCGGTTCCTGACCTTCACCTTCAGGGTTCCTTGCAACATTTTTTAGTCACTACGAGGTGATACCGACCATGTGTTCATTGCATAGAGTTACATCAAGGACTTCTCTACGAGTATTGATTACGAAGGTGGGTTCACAGCCCACATTCTCGATGCTTACTTTGCTACTATTTATTATCCTAATCCGTAAGCCCTAAAAGTTAAAAATTTAGTTGTGGATTTTTCTCACTTGTTTCATAAATCAAATATTGACAAGAAACTTATATGTCGAGTTATAAATTCAATTTAAATTAATGCACAGACAAAAGTTTATCCCGTAATTTTTTCTTTCACATTGTAATCTTCAATGACTACTTGATTAAGTGGTTTCAATTCATAAACCTTTCCCGGTTGCTCATCATTCCACGATTGTACCTTGGCTGTGCCGAAGAAAACGAAGAGCAGATTGCCGAAAAAGCTGATGAAGGCGGCTATGAAAAATATAACGCGCCACTGTTCCGGATTTTTCTGCAAAACGCAAGAAAAATAAATTAAAAAAAAAACAAGGAAAACGAAAATGTAAACAACTAACCGTATCTGTGACGACGTAGCCCACCACCAGTGGCGCTATGCTGCTTGCGACTTGTGACGCCGAATTTGTCATGCCCACGAGGGTGCCAGCAAAGTTTGGCGTCAAATCAATATGATTGACTTGGAAGCCCAAGTGTGTTGCCGCACTGATGCCCACTGTGAATGTCAGCAAAATGACGGCTAAATCGGTCTGCTCGCGCGTCATGTAACCCAACCAAATCAGCGTTATGACCGGCACCCATAGACCAATCGAGTTGAAGAGCTTTCGACTAGTTGTGGCACTTATGCGATTGCTCTTCTCTAAGTAATTGGCCAGTGGACAGAAGGCCAGACCCAAAAGTAACATTGTCAAATAAGGTAGCGCCGAGAGCAGTGCATTACTTTTGATATCCATACCGAGCACGCTCTTCAAATACGACGGAATTTGTGTGAGCAGCGTCCAAAATACCCACGAGTTAGCACAATGCGACAGTAGCGTGACCAAGAAAGGTAGCGATGTACAGATTTTGCGCCATGGCACAGGTAGCGGGCGTTTACCCTCATCTTGTTTCGCCTTCATATTCAGTGATTCGGCAATGAGCGCACGTTCAGCTGCTCCCACGAGACGACATTCATCCGGTGAGTTGGCGCCCCAAATAATCCACGAGGCAGACCATACGAGACCCACAGCGCCGGGTATGTAAAAAAGACTTGGCCAACCGAGACTGGAAGAAGCCAGCACACCACTTGAGGCCAATATAGCGACTGTACCCAATTGTGCGCCCAAATAGCAGTAACCTGATAGCGAACTGCGCTCCTCCACTGGTGACCATTTAGCGACGAGTGTATGTATGGCGGGCATTGTGGTGCCTTGTCCCAAACCTTGTAAGAAGCGTATAGCGCACAAAAGTTTCCAGCCGCCCAAACTTACACCCCATGGTGTGAGCAATGCTAGCACGCTGCTTATGAAGAAACTCAGCAGCAACATTATTTTACCGCCTAAGCGCCGTGATAGTATGCCACCTGGCACTTGGGTGATCATGTAGCCCATAAAGAAGCTGCTGAGTATACGCGATTTGGTCTTCTCAGACCAGTGATATTCCTAAAATAGATAATTGGGGACTTAGAAATCTAGCAATAAAATTTGCTTAATCGTGCTTACGGGAAAATCTGGATTGGCGCCTTTGTTGTCCATCATTGCCACAACGGCTACTGAGAGATTGACGCGCATCGCAAAAGCGGCCGAGAAACCGATGCACATCATGAAACATTGCAAATGACGTATTCCAATGGTGGGCGCGGTCACTGTAGATATTAAAAAGAAAAACGATATAGAAAAAGTTCTTTACAGATCAAAAATTAAAAACTGTTGAACAGATCAAAAGTAGCTATTATGTCATTGGTTTGGTTAATATATGACTTTCGTATTGAAAACATGTCTCTGTTGATTTTGTCATCATGAAAGTTCTTCAAAGCTTGCCAAAAGCTCCAAATTTTCGGTGAATATTTGACGATTTTTATTTTTATTAGTTTTTATCTGACTTTCTCCGTAGATTGTTTCGTCACTAAAGCTCTTCAAAGCTTTAAGCTTTCAGTACATTTTTGACGACTTTTATTCTAACATTGTAAAATTCTTAAGATTAGTTTTTATCTGGCTTTCTCTGTTGATTTTTTTTATAACAAAAGCTCTTCAAAGCTTGCCAAAAGCTTTAAGCTTTCAGTGAACAAATGACGATTTTTATACTATTTTTGCAAAAAGTCTACAGATTGGTTTTTATCTGGATTTGATATTTTCATTCAAAAAGCTCTTCAAAGCTTATCAAAAGCTGTAAGCTTTCAGTGAATTTTTGACGATTTTTATTCTAACATTGTAAAATTCTTAAGATTAGTTTTTATCTGGCTTTCTCTGTTGATTTTTTTGTAACAAAAGCTCTTCAAAGCGTGCCAAAAGCTTTAAGCTTTCAGTGATCATTTGAAGGTCATAGTTTTTTATATTTCATAACCGTTATTAGAACTAACTTTTTCTAACTTTCCATATCTAAGAAGAAACTTTAATATCTGGTGAAATTTTCACAATATTCAAATAAAGTTTATCACAACGTGAAATTCCACCACCGTTTCATATCTTTGTTTTTTTCATTGAGTTTTAAAATTATTGTGAATCGATGGATGGGACTGCAAACATTAATTCAAGATCTCTCAAAGTTGCAAAGTCAGTCTCCATCTTAGTTGACAAAGTTAAACATGAAACAGGGGCTTATAATCGAAAATAGTTTCTTGCAAAGCAAGTTCCGGACTTCAAAATATCCAACCACATTTTTACTACCGAAAATATGAGCAAATGGTACCTCAAGAATGAAAAGGTACCAGTCGGTAACAATTACGTCAAAGTCGGTAGAAAATAATGGTATGTTACGTAAATGAATTCCACGTAAGCAGTCGGTCTTTGGCAAGAATTTCATAGATTGCATAAAAACGATACTTCACGGTCTCTCTACAAGGTGATAATGATTGAAATTTTTTAAATATATTTTTTTTAATAAATTTTTTTTTTTTAATTTTTTTTTTAAAGATTTAACTGACTCATATACTTTTTCCTTCTAAAATAGTCAGAAAACCGCTCCTAGGTGCTTATTTTCATTAAATTCAGATTAAAAAGGTAAAGACCTATCTATAATATCGCCATAATTACGTAACAATATTTAAGTGATTTTAAAGCTGGACACCCTGAGTACTCAATTAACTAATTAACGACTTTATTTTTGTCTCTTAAATATCAACTTTTATCACAATTCTATTATCAATGTCAATCACCTGCTCTTATCTGGCAACTACGGCTTCTTTATTCGTTAAACACCATATTTAGTCGCGTGCCATGGCGTATGAGCAACATTTGTTATTTTCTGTACATGCGCTTTCATACAAAAATATTTGCTTCTGAGCGCAATCGCGTGCATACTTACATTTCGGCACACCTGAAGTGTCGCCATTCAACACCATTTTAAGTAAACTGCGATTAGCTTATTTACAAATAACACGCTGAAAAAGTGCTGGAAGTTAAACAAAATTTGCACTACTGAACAGCGCTGCGGCTGTTAAGCTACTGAATTGAAATTTTATGAGAACTGATAATAATTTTTCAGATTTTTCCCCTTAAAAAGCCTCATTATCCAGCTAATTAGTCGAGCGCTTATCAAGCGCGAATAAAAAATGGCATAAAAATATTATTTAATCAGATAAATACAGTCTCTTAACTATAGAGGAAATCTGCCAGGCGTGTGTCGGGTTTCACCGAAAATATATGTATTTCCGTAACGTATTTTCGCTTCTGTTCAGTTTTATTAGCTCCGTTGTGTAAGTCTTTAGCAAATACTGACTGATATGTCAACTCAGTTTTGACGCAATCCGTGTGGAAAGTTTTTTCTTTGGTGGGGTCATAAAAATGCTAGAACAGTAGACTAAATACGTTCAACTTTATTTTTAACATATATTTTATTCTAGCAACAGCAAACAAATTCTTAATTGTGAAATCTAAAATACGTCAAAGACAAATTGGCTGTTCTCATTTTGACTTTGAAACCTTGAATTTGAAGAGGAAATAGTGTTGCCAGATTGTTATGGCTCTCCATGTATACCCCGTATGTTCCAAATTTCTTTTAATCTATTTGAAAATGATTTTACTTTACTCTATATGGCAATCCACTATATTTTAATGACTCATAAGTAAGAAGTTACTAAAGTGAAGTATTTAAAATAATTTTTTTGCAACAAATCCTAAATATATGCTATATTTTCACTTATACATACGTTGTAAAATTTCCAAACGAAACGTTGCCTACATTTGTGCGCAAAAATTAACTGAAATTTGGTTAAAAATAGTCGTAATGATAAGTCATACAATTTCGGTTTTCCAAACGTGAAAAATCGGGAACCACTATTTTGTAAACCAATAACAACCCCTAAATATCTTCTATACATAAGTTGTAGAATTTCTAAATGAAACGTTGCCTAAATTTGTGCGCAAGTATTAATTGAAATTCGGTTTAGAAGGTGACTCATACAGTTTTGGAATTGCAAATGAGAAAATTGATGGAAGTATTAATTTTTCAGATTGCTGTAACTCGCTAAAAAGCTAAGTTAGGTTAAGTAAGTTCTTGATTTTGTTTCTCGATTGGAAGAATAGACATGAATAAATACTGCTATGTCTTTTGTGTTGCCAAAACTTTGGCTTACAGAACAAAACTTAGTGCTAATTTCGATTGCTCATAAACAAATTATGGTTTCAATGTTTAAATATAAAAACCTTGACTTTAAAAACTTGAAATAGAGAATTAATTTTTGTATTTTTGATGAGTTTACTGAAGTCAAAACTGTCGATCGAAGACTATAACTTTTTAGTGCAAATTTTTAGCAGTCACTTTTTTGATGGAAATTGTGACAAAAAGCACCCGGAAAATACAAGTAAATATATTAGGTTGTCAAAAAAGTCTTGCGGTATTTTCGTTAGTTGGCGCTGAAAGCGCGTAGTTCTAGTTTTATTCGTCGAATCAGGTCATACTATAACTTTTTGGAAAGCTCATTTCACGCCCTAACACTTGTTTGATTGATTGTCGTTTCTTTTAAGTCGTTCGTGAGTTATAGCGTCGCAAACATGGAGCAAAATAAAGAGAAAATACGGCATATTTTACAGTACTACTACGATAAAGGCAAAAATGCATCTCAAGCCGTCAGTAAAATTTGTGCAGTTTATGGACCCGATACAGTTTCCATTTCCACCGCACAACGATGGTTTCAACGTTTTCGTTCTGGTGTAGAGGTGGTCGAAGATGCGCCACGCTCCGGAAGGGCTGTCGTCGAAAATTGCGATAAAATCGCTGAATTGGTCGAAAGAGACCGGCATAGTAGCAGCCGTAGCATCGGTGAAGAGCTGGGCATGAGTCATCAAACCGTTATAAACCATTTCAATAAATATCAATAAAAATCCGCAAGACTTTTTTGACAACCTAATATGTATGTATGCCTAACAATTGTAAATAAAAATTTTCTGAAATACTATTTGCATATTTTACATGTTTATTTATATATACATATATTTTTTTTAATAAATACAGCAAGAATACTTATATCTCGGAGCATATTAATAATAGTTTCATTAACGCATACTATATATTATATGTACATATATACGTATATTATATATTATATTATCATTAGCAGCTTTTGAACAAGCTTTTACTCACGTTCTACATACTGGCTATAGGCTACCTAAATATAACTTCCAAATCTATGTATATACTTACAACACCTATCACCGAATATATACTGTAAATTAAAGTCTTGATCTTTGAGAATCTACAAAACCTAGCAACTACATATGAAACTTAATCTCAAGGAAAAACTTGACTTAATAATATTGTGAGTAACATTATCGGTCACAAGCTAATGTTATAGTCCACTAATTTAACAACAAAAAAAGTACTGACTAAAAATTAAAGCGACATTTGCGATTCTGCTTTAGTTATTGGAACATCAGCTATTTCCTCATTAAGAGGTTTCATTTCTTGCGCCTTCTCTGCATCGACTTTACTATCATTCACTTTCGGTTCGCGTTCACTATTCCAGGGCTGCACTTTGGCGGTGCCGAATAGAACGAACATCAGATTACCGAGAAAGTTGATGCCAGCCACCATGAAAAAGATTATGCGCCACTGGTTGGGGTTGCTCTGAAAGTATAAAAGAAAATTTAAATTTTTAATAACAGTAATAAAATTTGATTGGGAAACAGAGACTTACCGTATCGGTGACGATAAAGCCGACCACTAGAGGTGCAATAATGCTGCAAACATTCGCCGCACAGTTGGTCAAACTAACGAGCGTGCCGGCGAAGTTTGGTGCCAAATCGATGTGATTCACCTGCCAGCCCAAATGCATAGTGGTGCTGATACTCACGGTGAAGGTTAACAAGAAAACCGCTAAGTCCGCTTGTTCACGTGTCATGTAACCCAACCAAATCAAGGTGAGCACCGGTATCCATTGACCAATGGAGTTGAAAATCTTCCGACTAGTAGTCGCGCTCAAATGGCTGCCCTTCTCCAAGAAATCACTCAACGGTCCACAAGCCAAACCCAAAATCAACATCGTGAAGTAGGGCAGTGCCGAGAGCAGTGCATTGCTTTTGATATCCTTGCCGAGTACGCTCTTCATGTAAGTTGGTATTTGTGTAAGCAACGTCCAAAAACACCAAGTTGAAGCACAATGTGTCGCCATTAGCACTAAGAATGGTACGGATGTGAATATACTTTTCCAGGGTATGGGCAAATTGGGTTTTTCATGATCATGCGATTTAGTGTTCTGCTGCAGTGAACCCTCAATGAGTGCACGTTCGGCTACACTAATCTTTTTGCATTCACTGGGCGAACTTGCACCAAAAATTATCCACAAAATCGTCCAAGCAAGACCCACACCGCCGGGTATGTAGAAACAACTGGGCCAACCCATGGATGAAGAAGCGAGTACACCGCTTAAAGCTAACATTATAACAGTACCGAATTGTGCACCTGAATAAGCATAGGTAGCCAACGAGCCACGTTCCGTTACCGGTGCCCATTTGGCGAGTAGAGTGTGCATGGACGGCACCGTAACACCCTGACCAAACCCCTGTAGGAAACGCATAAAACAAAGCAACTTCCAGTCACCATAGGCGACGCCGACTGGAGTCAACAGCGCCATTATGCTGCTTATAGATAAACTACACAACAACATTACTTTGCCGCCGAAACGACGCGCCAGCATGCCGCCGGGAATTTGCGTGCAAATATAACCCCAAAAGAAGCTGCTTAGTATGCGCGACTTAGTCTCTTCCGTCCAGCGGTATTCCTGCAAGGATGTAGTGCATAAAATGTGAAATAAATATATTTATTTTCTTTACTCACTGGAAAATCTGGATTTGCTGCTTTGCGGTCCATCATCGCGACAATTGCGACAGAGAGATTAACGCGCATCGAAAATGCAGCGGCGAAACCGATAAACATCAATAGGCATTGAAAATGTCGTCTTCCAAAAGTTGGGGGCAACACTACAAAAAAGACATATGGTCATATATTATATTGGCATATAGTCTCTTAATCAGTGGCGGATCCGCGGGGAGATCCCCTTTTTTTAATGCTAGTACTTGGTCTATAGAAATGAATTCATTATTTTTGCAATAAATTAAATATTTAAGTTCACTAAGTTTTGCCATTTATAATGACAGGGTTAGAGAAACCTCGTCACTATTCTCAAAAAATTTACACAGTCGTTTTAGAAGGTTCTCTTGAGGCGGTTTTTATTATCCGTCAAAGACAGGAATAGTAAGCACTGAATGTCAAGTCCTGACCATGAGGTGATTGTATAAGTTTATGGCTCTCGGAGCTTTTGGTGAGTCCCTATTGATTTGTGTGTTCTGGCGTTGCCATAAACTTGAACACAATTCCTCTCCTCTTGACCAAATTGGCTACTTTGTGAGGATACATACTTCAGAATGCAAATTTGGTATGTAGATCTGTATCAGCAGTTCATACTAGACGATTGACTGCTGATCCAATCAAACATATAACAAATCCTTAATGACCTTGGCTTCTGGCATAGTCAACATTTGCACTGGCGAATCGCGATTCGTCTCCGACTGTTTTCGCTTGACGTTGTCGTAAGTAATTCACTTCTCATCACTAGTTACATTTCACTTCAGAAAGGAATCGATTTTGTTGCGATTTAGCTGTGATTCGGATATTGGGGTTCGTCCATGACAGCTGAGAAATCGAAACAGGCTTACTTGACTGATGTATTCGACGATTTCTATTATTTGATCGGTATTTTCGCTAATTAGCCTTTCATAGCGTGAGGCGTTTTTTTCATCAAAACTACCGGACCGGACTAGACGAAATCAAAATTACGTATGATGGCTGTTACATGATCTGGACCACATCACAATTTACATTTTAAGCCACTTGGTTTGCGCTTTTGTCGAAGAAAAGCTTTAAAATATGGCAAGCAATCAAAAAACTCTCAGAAAGATGTTCTACTAAGCAACTATATCTTTCTAAGGCAATATAGCATAATACGATTGCACACGAGACACAAATTATTAAACCATCTATTGGAAAAATAATGAATTTCCTTTCACCAGACCCAGTATAATGAAAACATACTTTTTGCCAAGCTGGAGGAGCGCCTACTTGTACCCATATTAGTCCTTGTTGCTCCACTCAATAATCACTTCAGTACTAATTCAATCACAAACCGAGCGGTACACTATATGTATGAATCCTTGCACTCGGGTGTTCACTACCGCTTGTGACTCGCGCGTTAAATGGCACTTCCTAACGGCACTACACTCGTTAAGATTATGCGCTAGCGCTTAGTTTTGGCGTTCAATTTGAACTTCTAACATCAAATAGTAGCAACCAAATCAGGTGTGCCCATTATATAGACATACCCCCGAATCGAGGAGGCATAGCAAGTGTGTTAATCGCATTAAATCCTTAGATAAGTCCATAAGCAAAAAAGTTTTAATTAGATAAATACAAGTGCATAGATAGGAGTACAGGTAGAAATAGTTATAGAGGCATTACTATAAACCAGCGACCAGCATATAGATGTACGTCAAAGAACCGATGCTGCTGCTCTCTTTAAACAGGCAGCTTTTTACATAATGTTTACCCATTTGATAAAAAGTGATATTTATTAGATAAAATAAAGTTTATTCGTAGATAAAATTATCTTTTTATAAAAGTATAAAAGTTAAAAACTTCTCATTTCCGTAGCTGAAATAAATTAGAAAAAATAATTAGAAAGATGTTAGCCAGTTTATTCAAAAGAAAAAATATGGTTTATTTTCCAAGTAATTTTATGAAATATTGGATAATTGACAGTCGTTGATTCAGATACTTGATTGTTATGGGAACGTTGTAAAATTGCCTACACTTTTTATCTGCTACCGATTTCTTTCTACAAGTAGATTAAAAATCCAGTTTCTTCGAAAACCCGGCTGTCATGAAAACGATGTTAAAGTTGACCTTTTAATCTGCTACAAACATCTTTACACCCTAATACCATGTTCAGACCGGCACTTAATCACACGATTTCGGCTGTTGAATGGATTAACCCACTAATCTTAAAAATTTATCAAGATTTCGCCATACAAAAATGACAGTTCCAAATCACTTCATTGAAATGATTTGAAACTGATCCACGCTAAATCTCTCTGTGCGACTCTAATTTTGCGCAATCCACTTGTCAGCACAGGAAATCGTTACATTATCACAGCTGATTTAGAAACTACAAAGGGAAAAAATGTTAACAAACAAATTTTTTTTTAAAGCAATGAATCTAATTTCACCTGAAAATCGACTTATCAAACGTAAAAATGCATCCATTTTTTCTATTATATGGAAAATATTAAAAAAAAATACGGCTTTTATTTCAAAATACTATATGACAATCTTTTCTTTTGATAAATATTAAGCGATGTGAATTCTTGAATGACAATAACAGCTGTTTTTTTGATCTTTCTAACGGCAGTGAGAACGCTGTTGGGTTATGAAATGCTTAAATGTAATCTAATCTTTTAAATTTTTGGTCTCAACATGGTATAAAGACATACTGACGATCTCTGGAAGGTTAAAATTCTCGGTCTATCGTGGAAATGACCGTTGTGGAACCGATTTAATCTGCTACCAAGTAAAGTCCAAAAAGGGTTATCGTTGATGCCGCACAATACATATTTTCTTAAAATATGTCGCTTTCATCATTTTCAAAGCGAAAAGATGAGTGATTGTTTTAAAACGTTTATGGCGAAATTCAAAAGCTTTCATAGTAGATAAAATTATAATCCGGACATCTGTTTTATAATCATTATCACCAAATTACAACAACCTTTACAGTGTTATCTTTGTGTGGCAAATTTTCACTTCACTTCACCAAGTTGTAAACTTTGTGCCTAAAAAAGAATTTTTGCGGAGAGTTCTTCTTCATTGCTTTGATGTAAAGAAACCTTCAGCCAAAAGTAGACATATTCCAGCAGAAAGCAGATGGTTGCAAGACAAAGAATGCCATGAAAATGAGGAACAGTTTAAAAGCAAGTGGATATATTCAATTTGGTATTAATTTAAGCCAAGAGATGCTTGTCAGAAATGCTGCTTGAACGCTACCAGAAAAGCCGTGGTTTTCTTTCGGCCGAAGCCGAATGTCTATGACGCCGAGTTAGACTCTGTATTTGGTGGGATCAGAAAGTCGAAAAGTGTGAGTGAGCAATTGGAAAGTAAAGTCCTTTCTCGACAAACAAAAACAAAAGTCGACAAATAGTGTCTCATCATCTCCGTCCTGCATGAACGATGACAACATTTGATGAATCGGTGTTACAAGTTTTCGAGAGAAAATTCTGCGCAAGACTTTTGGTGCCGCGAGTACCGCGGTCATTGGAACGATGCAGCGGATATGGTCTGAGATTATTCGACGCATTGTTCACCAGAGAAAGTAGAGGAGGAGGCAGACGTTGAAAAGACCAGGTGGAGAAGGACCTGGCTACACATGGAATCTCCAATTGGGGCCAAACAGCGCAAAGGAAAAACGACTGGTGCCCTGCTCTAAGCTCGGTTATAACGCCGTAAGCAGTGACTAAAACAATAAAGTAGAAGTTGTAGACCTACACTACTTTTTAAACAGTGATTTTCGCCCGCTCTTATTGCTAAATTTTAGCCCAAAAGAAGATTTCAAGAAGTATAGTAAGCTCTTTGCTCTCAGTAAGGCTAGCCTAGTTATAGCGGTACTTAATGATCATTGTCTTTTCGATGTCCGATGATTGAGAATGCTAGTTGTAAGAGCTGTTTTGAACAAGACGACGTTAAAACATTTTTTTCCTTCTTCATTGAAAGCTTTTGCGAGATCAAAGTTTAAACACTTGTATGTTGGATGTTTAAACTTTCAGAAATCCTGTCGAGCTGGAGGGAAAAGAAATAAAACTCTTGAGCAGATTTGTATTGACTCATTGTCGACTTATAACACTAATTAATTTTTAATTAGTTAATTAATGACTTCTCAGAGGACTGTATATATTAGTCCCTATGAGATACCCTTCTTTAGAACTGGTTCGTAAACCTAACTCTACTTATTCTCTACATGGTTTCTTTATACTTCATATGCATATATTGTACAAAAAATCTGAAGAGAGTAGTACATAACAAGAAATTCCGTGACGCCACCAAATAAAGATAAAACATATATTCAAAGGAATATAAATATTATATAAACATAAATTTTATTTATCTCTCTGAAAAAAATAGAAAAACACCACTCACGTTAAAAAAAGTTTAAATTTATTTCCACGAAGTGTCAACAACCATTAACGCAGTTATTTGCACGGCATCTGTCAGCCGATTCACACTAGGAGTAAACATAGTTGACAGTTTTGTACAGCGCATTGTGTTGGCTTTGTGATAACTATTTCAAATCTCTTCTTAGATTACAGCAGATGCTTACGTAGTAAACCGGTAATAACCGGTAGTCCCGTTACATGAAATGAGTAATAAGGTATGTATATAAATATAACGGGTGATCCAAGTAGTACCCTTTTTTTGACAGATCACACATGAATCGTGTCATGCTGTCATATTACTTTTCTTCAGTTAGTTCAGTTCAGTTGGAATTTCATCGTGGGAGGACGCCGTTCGCAGCAACTTGGATTAAGATATGGAACGACTTGGCGCATTTTATGTCGAGATCTTAAATTGAGAACATACAGCATATACAAGAACCTCTACTTTCCCGAGCGACATCTATTCGAAAAAAAACCGAATATACCCGCGGTAAGGCATGCCTGTCGTAAGAGGCGACTAAGATCCTGGCCGCCAGTCCAGAGTTGTGTGGAAACTCAACTGGTAGTAACTTCGGTTACAAGGTCATACCAAAGACTTTAACCTGGTACCACGGGGAGCAGTAGCCCTTGGAAGTAACTCCAATCTGCTCATTGGCCCTTTGTGGAGATTCGTGGTGGCTGTGGTTAAAACCCAAATCCCGGGAAGAACTGACTTTGTCAGTTTGAATGTGGAGTTGCATTGCAACCGGGTGCCGGATCCAAAGTACGGCAGAGGTTTTAGATGGGCTTCGAACCCTACCAAGGTGGTTAGTGTGTCCATGCCACACTGCCGATTGGTACTGAAAACCTTTACCCAATTTTCAGGGCGATGATCAAGGCATTGTATTGATCCGTTGTGCTTCTGAACACCGTGGAGTTAAGCTTTCGCAAGCAGGATCCCACGTAAAAAACACTGATTGATTGATACCCTGTTCAGGGTATAATAAATGCCAAAAATTTTCTTTCGAATGATAATAAACATTTCACATTAAATTCGAAGTTTCTGTGTTTTTAAAAAAGTAGGGAACCTAGAAATGGATCACCCTTTATACTATATATACTCGTATATGTGTGATTGAAGAAGATAATTTTTTAAATTTTCCTGTACATATAAGCTTGACAAACCGTTGATTAAATACCACCTAGAGACTTAATCGCTTATGAAATATGGCCCTTGAACTTCTTACATATTTTACAAAGATATGAACTGTCGAAATGGTAGTGAATGATTTCTGATACATTTGTCTTTAGCAATGCACTTGAGCTTGTGAAATATGGGCTCAAGAGCGCCTTATGTAATTCTTATAAATATTTAGATAAATATTTTAGAGAAAAAATAAGTCGCTTAATTAAAAAGCGAAATATAGTAGAACTCGCAGGGTATTAATTTGCTCAGGTTAGGTTGAGGTAGGTTAGTATACGATGAAGTAGGGTGGATGCGCTTCATTTGTTCTGATATCTGTATAAGGTAACAGTTAATACTAGTCTCTCAAGGTTCTTACTACTGAAAACACAAGGTTTCTCTTTAAAATTGAGCGCTTATTTTCATGACTTCAAACATAAAATTATAAATATTTTATTTTTAAATTTAATAGAAATTATAAAAAATATTATTTTTTTTAACAAAATATATGTACATATAATTCTAGTGGCGCTGTCTGAAAAATAATATTTAGGAAAACAAAAATTATTTATATAAGTGGCTTTGTGAACTTCATTTCATTAAAAAAAATTTAATTAAGAACATACTGTCTATCAAACTTTGGCAAAAACTGCCCCGAAATACAAATTAAACGGTACCCTGCTCCACATCCGATTTTTCAGCATCTCCAGCAGGTTCTTTAATTATGCTTTTAGTAGTGTCAGCCTTATCCAAACTAACGACAAGCTGCTCTAGTTGTTCAGCCTCCGAAACAATACGTGGTCGCTCATTCCACCACTGCACTTTAGTGGTGCCGAAAATGAGAAAGAAGAAATTGCCAATAAAAGCAAAGCCGCCGGCAATGAAGAATATTATGCGCCATTGGTGGATATTTGTCTGTTTGGAAAATTACAAGAAGAGCAACAATATATGAAGATATAATACAGCTTTCTAGTCTTCTAAAATACTAACCGTATCGGTAACAACGTAACCAACAAGGAGCGGCGCTATAACACCCATCATGTTGGCGCCACAATTTGCAATACCCAGTAGAGTGCCAGCTAGATTCGGCGCCAAGTCCAGATGATTCACTGAATAACCAAAATGCGAAGTGGTGCTAATGGCAACGGTTGCAGTTAGCAAGGCAATTGCTAAATCGCCTTGATCTACACGCAAGAAGCCCAAAGAAATGAGCATCGTGGCAGATATCCATAGACCGATCGTGTTGAAGACTTTACGACTTACAGTTGCCTTCAAGCGTTTCGACTTCTCCAACCAACTCGCCAGTGGACAAAGTAACACGGACAAAGTAAACATACACAGATATGGCAGCGCAGAGATCAATGCATTACTCTTAATATCCTTTCCGAGCACACTTTTTATATACGTTGGTATTTGTGTGAGCAAGGTCCAAAAGCACCAATCGTTGGCGCAATGATTCAAGAGAACTACCAAAAAATGTTTCGATGTAAAAATATGTTTCCATGGTACTGTATGCTTCACATTATTTTCCTCCGTTGTCTGTTTGTCATGTCCTAACGAATTTTCAATCATAGCGCGCTCTTCCATCGAAATATGCTTACAATCACGTGGCGTACTCGCACCAAATATGTACCAAAGTACAGACCAAATTAAGCCCAAAGCACCGGGCAAATAGAATGTGCTCGGCCAACCCCAACGTGATGAGCAAAGATTGCCACTTGTAGCCAACATCACCACAATGCCCAACTGTGCACCGGAGTAAATAAATGTTTGCATGGCACTGCGTTCTTCGACGGGCGCCCATTTGGACATGATCGTCGCAATCGTCGGAAATAAGACACCCTGCAGCAGACCTTGGAAGAAACGTACCGCACACAATAGTGGCCAATTTCCAACGCTGACAGCGAGTGGCGTTAGCAGCGCTAAAAGACTAGTAAGACTAATGCTGATCAACAATAATAAACGACCACCGAGACGACGCGCCCACGCACCTGCGGGTATCTGCAGCAAAACGTAGCCGCAGAAGAAGCTGCTGAGTATATGCGATTTGGTTTGCTCGGACCACGCGTAATCCTGCAAGCATACCAAGAAGATAGTACATTTTTTCGTTTCTGTCAAGCAAACTTATTTCACTTACGGGGAAATCGGGGTTTGCTGCCTTATTATCCATCATCGCCACGATCGCAATGGAAATATTAACTCGCGTTGCGAAAATCAGACAGAAGCCTGTAAAAATCAGCAGACATTGTAGATGACGATATCCAATGATTTTGCCCTTAAATTTGCCGCTAGGCTCAATAGAATAACGTCGTTCCGTAACCATTGCTCTAGGCGCGCCAGTTAATGGTAACTGACAAGTAAGAGATGCAAGTGATTTTTTAAGACTGCACTTACAGATGATTTGATGCTACAATGTACATAGATTCTGAAAAAAAATACTGTTTACCTTTTATTTTGCTCTATGTTTTCTCCTTGCCCAGGTTTACGCATTCATATACAAGTATAATGTGATATTTTTGGAGCAAACAAATTTTCTAGAAGCATGATAACCTGGCATATGGATAAGCAGATGAGTAAAAATTTTCTATTTGAACTGTCAATAACCTAAAGAGATCCTACAAGCGACCTGATGCCTATAAGCATGTATTATCCAATGAAATTTGTTTACCGAAACCAATTTCTTCTTCTCTAAAACTGAAAATGAAACCAATGACTCAAGGCATACTGTGTATAAAACCGTTACTTCATTGAGGCCAATTTTTGGTTACCAAATCACAACATGAAATATAATATATCATCTGATCCAATTCGTATTTTTTGGTTTGACGTTTTTAGAGCGCCATTCACTATAATTTTGAACTGTTTCGATATCATATTTATAAACTCACGTCTCGTCATCAGTAATGAGATATTTGAGTCTTCAACTACGCTGTCAATCATCTACTTGCGACCTCAACGCGGTGTGGTTCTTGCAAGTGATTCACGTTGTATGGGTCTAGTATTGGCATGCTACATACCCAAAACATTAACCTAAATGTATTGAATCGATCCATAAGTGATGTTGAGCCCTTACGCTATCTCCGTGATGACAGCACCATGATTGTCAAGCACTTGTTCTTAAACTTTTTCGATATTATACATATCGTCATTCACAGATTTGAATGGACGAGCCAATTTTTCAGTGACATCACGTTCTTCACAGAAACTTTGTGCCATTCAAATACTCGACAAACACAAAACTTCAAGCAAACTTGTTGTTAATTTTTTCCATGATGAAAATGGACAGACAAAACTTTCGTATTAAGTGACATATGCAGCTCAAACTTCAAACGACCATAAAAAAGGGTTGTACCAATCTAGGAAAAATGTTTTTTGATGATCTTTGCTGGTGAACTACATATCTACGACTGATCAAGTATGAGCCTGCAAAAAAAGGTGTTTAGTTTATTTTTCCATTTTATAAAATTTCTGCACCTCTAAAAATACACCCTTTGCAAAGAGCCTAAGTAAAACTGTCAACAAGTAGCGCATTTAGAGATAACAAATGGATATTATGTGATTAAAACGTTGCGATAAAACATAAAAATATTATTGCAATAGATATAAATACATATAGTAAATACCTTTAACCCTGCGTTAAATGCCTTGGGTCTTACAGACTCACATCAATTATGGTCGAAACAATCGGTCTACAGAGCATACTATTCGCAACACCATCACCCATCTTGAGACCCGGCATTTATTACTGGATAATACTTGTGTTCGATCGAATAGACCACGTCCAGCACGCAGTGACGAAAATATAGCAGCTGTAGCTGAGAGCGTACACGAAGACCGTGGAGAGTCGATTCGGCGCCGTTCGCTGAAACCCGGACAGACGTATGGAACGACTTGGCGCAGTGAGCGTCGAGATCTCAAATTGAAAGCATACAAAATATAGCTTGTGCAAGAACAGAAGCCGCTCGAGCTTCCCAACGACATCCTTTCGCTCTATGAGCTCTTGAAAAGTGCCAAGAAGATTCGATGTTTTCGTACTAAATTTTGTTCAGCGTTGAGGTCCATTTCTGGCTCAATGGTGTATAATTGACATATTTGAGACGAAGAGCAACCTAAGGATTCAATAGCTGCATTTCATCCAGAAAAAACAACGGTTTGTTGTGGTTTGTAAGCCGGCAGAAACACTGGTCCATATTTCTTAAAAATGACAGTTGAGAACGTAACCGTCATTGGCGTCCATTATCATTTCATGATAACTGACAATGCCTGAAATTAAAGGTGGTGATCACGGCGACATTTGGTTTCAACAAGACCGCGCCACTTCCCCAACACACATCAATCAATGATTTATTAAGGGAGCACTTCGGTGAACAGATAGTTTCAAGTTTTGAGCGGTCGATTGGCTACCAAGATCATGTGATATCACATTGTTAGACTTTTTCCTGTAGAGATATGTAAAGTCTAAAGTCGATTCAGGCCTTGGAGCAAAACAATACGCGTGTCATTCGCCGGTTACCAGTCAAAATTGCTCGAACGAGTCATCGAAAAAGGGATCAAAGTTTGGAGCATATGAGGCGGATTAGTGGCCAACATTTGAAAGAGATAATCTTCAAAGCATAAATGCCAAAGAAAGCTCTTTTGAGTGATAATAACAATTTTGCATTAAATTTTAAGTTTCGGTCTTTTTTTCCTTACAAAAGTAGGGAACCTCGAAATGGAAAGAAAAAAGAAAACTTTTATTTTATTTATATGGTTCAGTAAAAAGTTTGGTTATTTCATTTATTTATTTCGGTTATTAAACTTTTTTTCATCCGTGTCTAGCTCATCCCTATTTTCCATTTGTCAACTTAAAAAAATATTACCTAGCTAATGTCTTACAAGTGTATATGTGTACAAGGTCACCAACCATCATTTCGTTTATCTGATGCACAATTAAAGGCTTACCAAAAGTTCTCTTGTTTACAAAGCCTCGGATTTAACGTTCAAACTTTTAGATATTTGTTTAATCAGGATTCGAACTTTTAATTTATTTTTTTTCAAAAACCTTTCCATAAAGTCAATCTAAACCGTGCTCTGTTCCACATCTGATTTTTTGACATCTTCATCTCCATCCTCGGGTTCTTCCGCTGCATTCTGAGGCTCGCCCGAACCATCGACCAGCTGCTCTAGTTGCTCAATCGGAGTAACTTCGCGTGGTGGCTCATTCCAGCGCTGCACCTTAGCTGTGGCGAAAATAAGAAAGAAGAGATTACCGACAAAAGTAATGCCAGCGGAAAGGAAGAATATTATGCGCCATTGATGGATATTTGTCTATTGCGAATAAATAGTAAAACATTAATATTAGAAAAACGAAACACGAGCCGGTAATTTACTTCAACTAACCGCTTCAGTGACAATGTAACCGACAACGAGTGGTGCTATGATACCCGTCATATTGGAACCACAATTAGCAATGCCGAGTAGAGTGCCAGCTAGATTCGGCGCCAAGTCCAGATGATTCACCGCAAAGCCAAAATTAACATGCGTGCTAAAGGTGATGGTCGCCGTTAGCAAACCTATTGCCAAATCGCCTTGATCTTGGCGCAAATAACCCAACCAAATTAGCGCCAACGCAGGACCCCACAAACCGATTGTATTGAATATCTTACGACTTACGGTTGGGTTCAGACGTTTCGACTTCTCCAACCAAGTGCTAATGGGACAGAGTATCATAGACAAAGTAAACATAGACATATAGGGTAACGCCGAGATCAATGCATTACTGTTGATGTCTTTTCCGAGTACACTTTTTATATACGATGGTATTTGTGTGAGCAAAGTCCAAAAGCACCAATCGTTAGCACAGCTATTCACAAGTGTCACTAGGAATGGTTTGGATGTAAAAATACGTTTCCATGGCACTGGATGTTTCTCATCTATTTCCTTCCCTGCCTTTTTATCATGTCCCAACGAGTTTTCAATCATAGCGCGCTCTTCCATCGAAATATGCTTACAATCACGTGGCGTACTCGCACCAAATATATACCAAACTAAAGACCAAATTAGGCCCAAAGCGCCAGGCAAATAGAAGGTGCTCGGCCAACCCCAACGCGATAAGCAAAGATTGCCACTTGTAGCCAACATCACCACAATGCCCAACTGAGCACCGGAATAGATAAACGTTTGCATGGCGCTGCGTTCTTCGACGGGCGCCCACTTGGCCAAAATCGTTGCAACAGATGGTAATATAACACCCTGTAGCAGACCCTGCGTGAAGCGCAGTGCACACAGTAGAGGCCAGCCACCGATACTAACACTTAGCGGCGTTAGCAGCGCTAAAACACTGCTGACACCAATGCTGACCAACATCAAAATGTGACCACCGAGACGACGCGCCCACGCACCGCCGGGTATCTGCAGCAAAATGAAACCGCAGAAGAAGCTGCTGAGTATATGCGATTTGGTTTGCTCGGACCACGCGTAATCCTGCAAGTGCTCCAAGAAGATAGTAAATTTTGTCTTTTCAATCAAGCAAACTTATTTCACTCACGGGAAAATCCGGATTTGCCGCCTTATTATCCATCATCGCCACGATCGCAATTGAGAGATTGACGCGCATCGCGAAAACCAAAAGGGATCCCATAAAAAGCAGCAGACATTGTAGATGCCGATAACCAAAGATTTTGCCCTTAAATTGGCTGCTAGGCTCAATAGAATAACGTTGATCCAGCACCATGACTATAACTGTGTAACTTGTTGACCACTGGCATGTAAACTGTGTTTTGGCGACTGCACTCACAAATGATTTGGTTCTTTAATGTACACAGGTTTTATATAAATTAATTTTGTTTTTCTTTTCGTTTAAGAGGCGCTTCTTTCACTTTGGAACTTATTAGCTGCTTTAATGATAACAACTGGATATTAAGTGATTAAAACGGTGAGATAGAAATGTCTAGGCTAATCTAAATATAGGTATATCTCGTTTTAAAGCCATGAGCTTTATGCCATATACCTAAACTCCGTAGTTGATGGAAAGCTTTCTTATGTCTAAAGTACTCACGCGACAAAAGAAAGTTGAGATTTAGCATATTTGATGATTTATTGCTGATTTAGAATGTTTAATGTCAAAATAAACTGTTTCTTAAATTACTCGTAATCTTGCGTCTCTGGTTATTTGTTTTAAAACATAATCTCATACTTTTATGATTCTGTGTGGAATAGTTTGAGATTTCCCAAAAATAAATTGCGGTCTTTTTAGTATCTCACAAGTTATATGATTTGTTGTATATACAAAAAATAAAATTTTTATGCGCCGACACCTTTCAACGCTTTTCGGGGTTCTTTCTAAAATTTTGGTATTTTACAAGGTTATCTTATCGCTCTATATGTGGCTGTAATCAGCATCTACAACTCTGACAAATCTTTGTCGGAGCTTTTACTAATTTTTCTTACAGCTTCTCAAAATAGCTCTTTGTTTATAGAAAGCTTTTTTTCTAGAAGAGGAATATATATCTGATATTAGTGCCTGATTGGGGAGCAATAGCGATAGTCCACAATTTTTATTAAATAAGTAATATATAAGTTGAAGTTTGATTAGATACGAAAAGACTTTTTCGACTACCCAATATTTTTTTTTTTTTGGTTGGAATTTAAACTCTGCTTGGTGGATATATAATACTCAGCCATTCACTATAGGAGAGCCATTATCAAGTATTAAAACTCTAGTGGTTTGTTTTAGACATATTTATCGATTTAATTAGAACTCTACAGAGTCAGTCAGTCCTTAAGCTAGACTTATCAATATGTTATAATAAAAAATTACGATGACTTATAACCTAATAGTGCCACTGATGACAATACTGAACCGTTATCAAACACGTCCCTTAAACCTTCTCTTGCTCTCTTTCCAATTGCTTTGCATCAACGCTTAAATGCTTGAGCGGTTCTGCTTCCTGCACGATTTGTGGTGGATTATTCCATGGTTGTTGTTTGGCGGTACCAAAAATCAGGAACATCAGATTGCCCGAAAAGCTCATGCCGCCAGCCACTGTGAAGATTATGCGCCATTGATATACGTTTGTCTGATTTAAAGAAAAATAAAAAGGTTTCAATAATTTCTGAGGATTATATAATACAAATACTGCGACTTACCGTATCGGTGACGATGTAACCCACCACTAGCGGCGCTATGATACTCATCACATTAGCCGAACAGTTGACTATGCCCATAAGCGTGCCGGCGAAGTTGGGCGCCAAGTCCAGATGGTTCACCGCGTAGCCAAAGTGGCCAATTGTATTGATGGCAACAGTTACGGTTAACAAAATGATTGCCAAATCGCCTTGATCTGGCTGCAGATAGCCGAGTGATACAAGCGTGACGACCGGTATCCATTGACCAATTGTATTGAAAATCTTACGACTCACGGTTGCATTCAGCAATTTCGATTTTTCCAGCCAACTTGCTAGCGGACAGCAGATCATAGACAACGCCAACATAGCGATGTAAGGTAGCGACGAGAGCAAAGCATTACTCTTGATGTCCTTGCCGAGTACGCTGTTAATGTACGACGGTATTTGTGTGAGCAGCGTCCAGAAACACCAATTATTTGTACAATGATTGAAGATCAACACCAAAAATGGTTTCGACGTGAATATTTGCTTCCACGGCACAGCATGTGTTTTAGCGAATTCAGCGCTTTTGGTGTCGTGACCCAACGACTCTTCGATCATAGCACGCTCACCTGCCGAAATGTGCTTGCAATGGCGTGGTGTGCTCGCACCGAACACCAACCAGAGGCACGACCAAGCTAAACCCAATAAACCGGGTAAGTAGAAAGTGCTCGGCCAACCCCACGATGAGGAGCAAAGCACACCGCTGGTGGCCAACATCACAACTATGCCCAATTGAGCGCCAGAATAACAGTAAGTTTGTAAGGCACTACGCTCCTCAATCGGTGCCCATTTGGACATGAGCGTTGCTATGGTCGGCAGCGTAACGCCTTGACACAGACCCTGACAGAAGCGCAGCGTACATAACAGCTGCCAACCGCCCAAACTGACACTAAGCGGTGTGATTAGCGCGAAAATGCTGCTAAGCGTGACACTGAGCAAGAGCAGTAAGCGTCCACCGAAGCGACGCGCCCAACCACCGGCCGGTATCTGCACTAAGATGTAACCGCAGAAGAAGCTGCTCAGTATATGCGATTTCGTCTGCTGTGACCAATGGTATTCCTATAGAGAGAAGAAAAAGCGCACATTAGCTAACCAATCTCAAGCGTTTACCACTTTTGTAAAAGTAAAATAGTTTAGCGGAATTGTGAAAAAATACACACCGTAAAGTCTGGATTCGAGCCCTTGTTGTCCATCATAGCCACAATGGCCACAGAGAGATTTACACGCATGGCGAAGAGCAAACTGAAGCCCAAGGATATGAGCAGACATTGCAAGTGTCTAAATCCTATCGTCTTACCCTTGAACTTGCCACTCGGCTCAAGCGAAAATCGTCGTGTTGTCACCATTTCTGCACGCGTGGCTATATCACTGCTCTTGTCTTTGAATTTGCTGCGTAATAAGCATTTAGCGACTTTCACCGGCAATGGTTGCGCGCACAAAATCTTCTCTACACATCAAGCGACTCTATTTTAAAGGAAAACATGATTAATGCATCCAACGACTCCATCCACTAGAGTGATAAGATATGCCTGTGTCATGGTATATATATGCAAATGTATGTGTTGATATAAATAAATAATTTGGTGATAATGAACATTAATGCTGAAATGTATATAAATGTTGCAACAACAACAGTAGCATTTCAAATACATATTCCTACAAACACCCACAATCCTGTTATCACCAACCTTGTTCGCTGTATGTACCGTATGGTTTGAGAGGAGTTAAAATAAGAGCAGCCGCTATATTTGGAAAGCATTCAAACGTTGCCATCAAAAATACAGTATTTACTTATGCTGCGCCACGGCCATAAATCTGAGTAGCAAAGCTACGGAATATATGTAGAATAGCTACCGTATTTATTTATTTACTTATTCCCAACGCTGAATGGCAACACGGTAAAAAATTCGCAGGCATTAAAAAAGGAAAAAGCAGTAGAGTCATATTATTATTGGGTAGTCGAAAAAGTCTTTTCGTATTTTGTTTGTGATCACATTGTGTCATGGCATATAGTGTTGAAAAGGTGAAAGCTTCATTTACCAAAAAAAAAAGTTGAATTCGGGTATTGAAAAAAAATTACAGCTGTTCAAAAATGAGTGAAAATAATGAAACAAATTCGTATATCTTGAAATTTAAAGATTGGCCAGACCGTCACATAAGCAGCCATGACATCGTTAAAGAACTTAAGATTTATCATCAAACGGTTTTGCACCATTTAAGGAAGTCTAGCTAGAAAAGAAAGCTCCCTGTTTCGGTACCACATGAATTGGCTGTGAAAAATTGAATGGACCGAATTGACAACTGCGATTCTTTGCTGAAACGAAGTGAAATCGAACCATTTCTGAAGAGAATGGTAACAGGAGACGAAAAGTGGATCGAATACGACAATAATGTGCGAAAAAGATCATGGTCCAAGCGTGGTGAAGCTCAACAAATGGACGCAGGATTGATGCCTCGAAAGGTTATGCAAAGTGTTTGGTGGGATTGGAAAGAAATCATCCACTATGAGCTGTTCCAGCTTGGTCGCGTTACTGATTCTACATTTTACTGTCAACAACTGCGATTGAAGCAAGCAATCGAAAAAAACTAAAACTGCCAGAACTGATGACAGAAAGGGCTTCGTCTTCTATCAGGACAACGGCAGACCACAAACATTTTTGATGACTCGGCAAAAACTGAGGGAGCTTGGCGGGAAAGTTTTGATACATCCACCATATAGCACTGACCTTGCACCATTGGACTACCATGTGTTTCCGTCAATGCAGAACTCTCTTAATGGAGTAAGGTTGGCTTCAAGAGAAGCCTTTGAAAATTAGTTGTCGCAGTTTTTCGCCGAAAAAGTCTTACACTGATGGATAATGCTTTTAGGGGAAATAAGGAAAAACGTGGTTAACCAAAATGGTGCATATCTTGTTGATTAACTCACGCCTTGTAATCTGGTGTTTAAACTTAATTTAATATTTTTTACTGTGTATAACTTTTAAATAAAATAGATAATAATTGCTTGTTCTTGACGTAATTTCGAGTGGAAATTTTAAAGTGTATATTTGTACTTAACACTTAATTTATCAAATGAGCATGACAATGAACTTTTGTAGTGAGTATTTTTGGATATAAATAAGGAATGCAAAAGTCATGTAAATATTTGAGTTAATGAGATTTCTGTGCTTTACTTCGGGTATGCCCTTTCTGAGATAGCAGATTTTTGTGATCTTGCGTTTGTCAATATTAAATATGTATATCTTCAAGACTTCCGGTCTTGGACGAAGTATCCTCTGGGTAGCCAAAAAACATCCGCTTGAAGGCGAGCTAAAGTGAGATTTGAAATTATCCCTCCACAGGGATTTGCACTGCGTTTGGTATTCGCCACGTAAGAGAACACCTCAATGGAAAGGAAACAACAGCTCGGATAAGAGATTCTTTTTGATGACGGCCACTGCAAACGTATTAAAGATTACGATTTAAGGGCAAGCACCTGGAATGTCTGGTCCTTTATTAGGGAAGGTGCCGCGTATAGACTGCAATCGCCGCCGTGCAAGATTCGTGGAGGGAAAGAGACTCTGTCGCCGAGTCCTAGCATTCATTACGGTGGACTAACGACTAGCCAAAATACGTATCAAAGCGAAGTTCTTTAAAATATCGCTGAAACGTGCCCACGCCCCACGAAAGAGAAGGGCGATTTAATCAAAGATGTCTTTCGTGACGTCGAAGCGGACTATGAGAGTTGTCCCGTCACGATGTCAAAATCATGTTTGGCGACTTTAACGCCAGCGAAACATCCCCAAGTGGACTGAGACTGATCCAGTAAGAAATAAATATGGCTCTCTTTAGTACTAGATTTCAGCATAGGAAAATTCATCAAACTACCTGGTTGGTCAAAAAGCCATAAACCAGATCGATGTTGTGATGGACGGAAGGCACATCTCCAGTGTTTTTTGTAACGAAGGTACAAACTCGCCTCTGTGCAGCAAAAAACGCACGCCAAAAAACACAAGGAAGGTTCGACGTCGAGAAGCTGCAATCACAACATACAGCCGAACGATTTTTACTCCACTTGTGCTCCTGCTCTCTGAGAGCCCTCATCAGCAACTTGGTATAAAGGAATTTGGGACGGTATTTCAAGCTGCTTACGTACAGCTACAAAACCATTGATTTTCAGAAAAAGGCAAAGAACAACTGACGATGAGGAGTGCCGTGTCGCAGAGCAAGAGCTTACCTTGCAACTTTACAGTCGACCACAACACGTGTGGAATGGAATAGAAACCGATAGTTGAAGAGGGAAGTGGGACACATTTGTAGACACAAAAAGAGAGAGGACAAACTGTGTGAATTTGAAAAGCTTGACAAGCTGGCCGACAAAGTGCAATTCTCGCAAATTATATGCATATAAAGGGTTTGGAGACTAACGGAAGGTTTCAAGGGCGGAGCATACTCTTGTAGAACCCACAGAGGTGTTTTAGTGAATGTTGCCCAGAGCAAACAGAAATTATGGAGAGAACTCTGAACGGCAGTGAGGGCGTAACACCACGGGATGAGGATAGAGCGGACGTTCCATTGCCTGACCATGAAGAAGTTCGTATGGCAATTACTCGCCTGAAGAACAATAAATCGTCGAGGGTTGTTGAATTGCCGTTCGAGCTATTCAAATGCGGCGTCCATGAACTAATAAAGAGCATGTATCAGTTCTTTATAGAATATCGTCGGACGAAAGCATGCCCGACGATTGGAATTTAAGTGTGCTCTGCCCAATCCAGAGAAAGGAAAACCCGACAATCTGCGTCAACTACTGTGGGGTAAGCCTCCTCAACATCGCATGTAAGGACCTTAACATTATGGCTTTAGGCCTCGAAAATCAACAACTTTACCATGCCTCAAATCTTGGAAAAGACCCGTGAAAAAAGAATCGACACGCACCACCTCTTCGTCGATTTCAAAGCTGCTTTAGATGATAGTCATAACTTTAAAATCGTAGATAATTTCGTCTATCATGGAACAAGCCTCGAAATTCAACGCATAATACCTGTTACCAACAGGTGCTATTTCTGAGTATTTAGAGAAGTAAAGTCCTCGAGATATACCACGACATTGACATAGTGGAGCGAATTAAAAGACAGCGGCTACGCTGGCTAGGTCATGTTGTCCGGATGGACGAAAACACTCCAGCTCTGAAAGTATTCGACGCAGTACCCGCCGGGGGAGGCAGAGGAAGAGGAAGACCTCCACTCCGTTGGAAGGACCAAGTGGAGAAGGACCTGGCTTCGCTTGGAAATCCAATTGGCGCCACGTAGCGAAGAGAAGAAACGACTGGCGCGCTGTTGTTGACTCGGCTATAATCGCGTAAGCGGTGTCTACGCCAGTAAAGAAGAAGAAGAAAGTCCTCTCTCGATGAGCAAGGACCAAAATCTTACAAGCCACTCATCACCTTCGTCCTACTATGTAGTGCAAAGTCTGAGACGATAACAACATTTGATGAGGCGGCGTTAAGAGTTTTCGAAAGAAAGGTCTTTAGCAACGGCGTATATCACACGATGCAACGATGAGCTTTACGAGATATACGATGACATTTAACATAGTTCAGCGAATAAAGAGACAGTGGTATGTCCTCTTAATGAATATAAAGACTCCAGCTGTGAGAATATTCGGCACAGTACCCGCCAGTCAAATCGAGATAAACCCTTTTTAAGAATTATTTACTATGGTTTATAAGATATTTCTAAATTTCACATAATATTCAACTAAACTATACTAAATTTAAAGTTTCTCTCGAACCACCAACATTGCCATCCTCCTTCTCCACATTTTTCTTCTCCGAGAAATGATCTCCGTCCTGCCGCTTCATTTCCATTTGCGACACTTCATTCCATAACTGTACTTTAGCAGTGCCGAAAAACAGAAACATTAGATTACCGAAAAAGCTAATACCGCCCGCCAGAGAGAAAATTATACGCCATTGATGTAAATTTTTCTATGAATAAAGATAAAAATAGAAAATGAACCATTTGTTATTTTTGCTAGTTTGTTTTGAAGCGCATACTGTGTCTGTAACGATGTAGCCCACCACGAGTGGCGCAATTACGCTCATCATATTCGACGCCGCATTCGCGATACCCATTAAAGTGCCGGCGAAGTGTGGCGATAAGTCGAGGTGGTTAGCTTGAAAACCGAAGTGCGTAACAGTGCTAATAGTAACGGTGAGTGTGAGCAGCACAATGGCGAGATCAGCTTGATCGGTGCGCAGAAAGCCTAAATAGACTAAGGTGACCGCAGGCGTCCACTGACCGATGGTATTAAATATTTTGCGACTCACCGTCGCATTCAAACGTTTCGATTTCTCCAAATAGCTGGCGAGTGGACAGAGCGCTAGCGAAAGGCCAAGCATTGTGAGGTAGGGCAGTGCCGAATAGAATGCATTACTTTGTATGTCTTTGCCGAGTATGCTTTTAATGTACGATGGTATTTGCGTCAGCAGTGTCCAGAAACACCAACTGTACGCACATTGACTCAGTATGAGCACCAGAAATGGTTTTGAAGTGCAGATTTTCAACCACGGTATCGGTTGTGTCACTTTACCACTCTCACTCTGTGCCATATTACGTTTCAAAGATGTGGCGATTAGTGTGCGCTCAGCTAACGTAATATATTTACAATTGTTCGGTGTACTCGCACCGAATACAAGCCAAACGGCGGACCATATTAAACCGAGCGCACCAGGTATATAGAATGTGCTTGGCCAACCCCAATCCGAAGAGCAAAGCATGCCGCTGCTGGCCAACATCATCACTATACCCAATTCCAGACCCGAACAGCAGTAGGTGAGCATAGCGCTGCGCTCCTCAATTGGCGCCCATTCGGCCATAATCGTTGCTATAGTTGGATAGGTGACGCCCTGCACTAAGCCTTGACAGAAACGCAACGCACAGAGCAGTGGCCAATCGCCCACACTTACGCTAAGCGGCGTGAGCAACGCCAAAACACTGCTAAAGCTTACACTTATGAAAAGTAGAAGGCGGCCACCGTAGCGACGCGCCCAGCTGCCGGCAGGCACTTGTACAAATATGTAGCCGAAGAAGAAGCTGCTTAGTATATGTGACTTCGTTTGCTCCGACCACGCGTATTCCTGTGCGAAAGGTTCGCAAAGTTTTGCTTAAATTTTTTCGAAAATAAATTGAATTTAATATTACTAAGACTTACTGGAAAGTTCGTATTCGCAGCTGCATTGTCCATCATCGCTACTATGGCCATTGAGAGATTGACACGCATGCCATAAACCAAGCAAAGACCGCAGAATATTAGCAGGCACAGCATATGCCGTGCGCCTATAAAGGGACTATTTAAATTTTCAACGATTTCTCGTGAGCAACGCCGCTTTTCGAACATGTTTAAGCGCAGTTTTGACTTTTAAAATTGTGATTCGTTTTGGTGAGAGACCTTCCGTGATCCTGTATCAGTCCCAAATGTGTCTGCTGCCACTGGCAGCTTCGCTTTATAAATTAACTGACGAAAGAACACACTCTCCGCACGCCAAATGCAACTTAATACGCAGTAGCATATATTTTTTAACAATAATATTTTTGTATATCTAGCTAATTCTAAATCTAATCATAAATATTTTAGCACATTGCTTTGAAGAGAGCTGGCCTTGTTTAATCTTAATTCTGCATTCGCTTCGTTTTGCAGCTGCATTTATTATTAAACTTGAACGTTGTACAGTAACCACGAAAAAAGTATTCGAGGAAAATACTTATAGACATAGACTACAAGATTAGGAGTGCAATTGGGTCTCACAGGATACTCTTTTAAATAATTTATATAAATTTATTCAACTCTCAACTGAACACCATCTCGTATCGCAAATGACCAAAACTGGTTTATGCATGGCTTATTGGCCTACCAGTTTAACCTAACCTAACCTAACTTAACCTAACCCAACCTTATTTGAATCTTAATTTTACTCCTTCGGTTCTGAGAAAACAACCTTTACAATCAATATCTCTCTCATATATGCTTTTGAAAACCTATAAATAAAAAAGTGATTAAAGCTTATGATTTAATCTACTCACACAAAATGAAAACATTGAGATCTAGAGTGGGGGTCTTATTTCTTAATGAGATGGTATTGGACCGATCATGTTGAAATCGAACTAAAAGATTCTCGAAAAGTGCAAAAGTAAAAATATTTCGCTGTTACCTTTTCTTCGTTTTTGGTGACGAAACATTTTATGTAAGAGGAACAAATTATATTACTGAGTCAATTAACTGAAACTCAATAGTACATATCTATAAGACCACCTGTTTTTTTAACTTAATTTTTCGATGAAATTTTTCAATTTGACCCTCTGTTATACATATTTTCTAAACTGCGATGCAATTTGAATAAACCTATAGAATACACTTTTGTATATTAAATCTAAAGTCTAGGTGTATAACCATATACTATAAAGATGCTTTTGGACAAACTTTGAGAACGATAAGGGTATTGTAAAGCTATCAATACAACCAAAAATTTTTGAAGCTCTCATTGCAGACCCTGAAATTTTTTCGATATCTCCGTTAATTTCTTCTTTTCAGCATGGATTTCATTAATGGAAATATACTCTAACAAATTTACTTCAATTTGTAAACCATGTATCATTGGGTTTCAAGGAGCACAAGTATACACTGAACCTAGCAAAGCTTTCGATACATAAACTTGATTTTCTGAGATTTCAATCAAGATTTCTTCAATTGGTATCTTTTTGTCTTTACAGTAGAACATAACGAGTGATATTTGAGGATACTCTTTCAGATTCAAATAATTTCGCTTTAAGTATTCCGCTAGGTAGTCATCTTGGCCCGATTATGTTTTCTTATTTACAAACAATATCTTTTCTGTCATATAATTCTTAAACATTTTATTATAAGCCGACGATGTAAAGCTATCTAAATCATAGACTTCAATTAGTAAAAGGTGTACATTTTGGTTGCTTGAATCTCAAAAAATGTAAGACGATGTGCTTTTCTCGTAGATGTAGATGTAATAAAAGGCTATTTACTAGAGTACGTTTTAACTTTGTTGTTTTGAGAGTTACTATGAACCCTAAGCTTAATTTTAGTCTTCATATTGATACCATAATCTTGAGAGTAAAAGGTATTCTCGATTTTGTGTTACTAAAACATTTTTTCGAAATTACGACCCTAGTTACCAAATCCGTTCCGACAAGTTAGAGTAGATTCAAAAGCAATTTTTAATTTTCGTCCGATGGGTTTCTAGGTTAAGTTTTCCTCCATACACCCATGATTATTTAAAACTTATAAATCTACCTATACTTACATATGTATTATGGTTTTATATTCTTAGTAAAAATCCTGAATAGAACAGTTAGCAGGTGTTCTTTTCTCCAGTCTGAAGTTAAATTAAAAATCACGGTTAGCTTTTCAAGGCAGTTTAGACCCTTACTATTAAAATCTCGTAGATCAAATTTTGAACTTAACGAACCATGCCATCCCATATGTCACGATTTTAATTCTCAGTTAGTTTTTGACCCGGTCTTGTAAGGTGAGACCAAGCGGTGTCTTTCTTGGTTTTGCCCTTGATTTGATTTATACATACATATATGCAGAAGCGCCACTCACATCGCTTGTGTGGGACGGTAATGGTAGGGTTATAATAATAATCTGCTTATAGCGAATCAGCAACGATTATTTTTGTCGAAGACTGTTTGAATGCTAATGTTATATATAAATAGAGAAAACAACATTTTATTTTATAAATAAGCATATCTTCTAATTTTTTTTTTATATAATTTTGGGAGTGAACTTGAGGTTTAGAGTTCAATGAACTTTTAAGAGCAGTAAGCGTACTCTTATGACTTTTGATAAGGTAACGAGAAATGGATATTAAGAGTGTATTGCATAAATCGTTCAAGGCTACGGAGAAGGTTGCGTCTTGAAGAAAGGAAAAAAGGAATGTGTACGGGATACGGCGGAATTGATAAGCACAAATGGGAATTCATTAGACCCGAACATTCAAAAGTAACCAAGCCTTGAAAGCAGTTTAAAGTTTGATACCTCAAAAAGTATTTTATTATTTTTCGGCGGTTAAATTAGCTGCTGACACTTTTCAGTTCAGGCTTCTGATCGTGGATCAAATTATTACCATCGGTGGATTATTTTCTTATTAGAGGAATTGCGGTTTAATGGCTCTCAGTTTCGAAAAATACCTATAAGTGATGATGAAAAGACTTTATTCTCAGCACCTGCAGCTTACATGGTTTAAAGTTAACTACCCGTTTAGGAGTTATTAAGGAACAAGAACTCAATATTTTCAGTCAATGCGTTTGTTCACGATGCTCAAAGGTTATTTAATGTGATACTATAGGTTTTGGCTTAAAAATCACTTTTACATAAGAGTTTTAACATACAAATAAAAAAGTCGATTAAGTTGGCCATTTCGTCCATGTATGCACTGGAAGCTGGAAACTAAAGTTTGACGTGCAACATGAGTCTGCCGAAGTAAGCAAATCTTATATACATTTGGTGTCGGCCAAGAATAAATCAAGCCAATTTGGATACCTTGTTCTGATGTGAACTATATTCAAGGCAAGGTGTGGTCTACATGGCGCGTGAGACGAAACTTACCAGCCGCTGTTTTCTAAGTAGTTTTTAATCTGCTTTACAATGTGAAACCGAGCTTTGCCATTCTCAGCTTTGGCTTTATTTTGGCGGGTTGATCTGTTGTGACATATGACTTTGAGCCTTCAGAGTTGTTGTAGTGAGTCCATTTTTTATCACCAGTACAAAAATTACTTTTTTGTAGCGTTGAGCAGCATTTCTAACATCAAAATTGCCTTTCATAAACTTCTAGCTTCGATTTATATTGCACTCATTTGTTTTCCTTGTTTTTGGATATATCCGGCTTATTTTAAACGTTTGATTCTATGGACTCTTATTGTGTTTGTCGTAGCCGAGTAATATTTCCAGAACCTCATGCCAACACAATTTCCGTTTTGAAATGGTTGCTTGAGTGATTACCAAATGCGAGTTCTTCTTGTGCGAGTTTTTCTTCTTGTTGAATCTTCATCGATTAGTGTTTCCAGAAGCTCATGCTCGAACAGTTCTCTTCAAGGGTGATAAAATGATTACAGCGACTCTCCATCTTTTGCATACCAATTTGTTAGTCCAATTTTTCCTTTAAAATGGACCTCAGTTTCGGTTTTCCTAGTGAGCATTATTTTGAGATCTGAGCATTACATTGTCTTAGTTGAACAGTACTTTATTTTTCTTCAAATGCGGCTGTTTTTCGGTGAATTCGTCTGATAACAATAGGTCTTTCTTAATGGTCCTTTCTTTATAGTAGTTAATAAAAAATATTTAAATCCCTTGCATCCTTTGCCTGCCGACTGTTGCTTTTTTTCACGCGTCGGAGCGGGTTCATCGTGCACAGACTCGGTTAACTGTCTATTGGAGTTCGGAGTGAAATGGTGGATCCATGTTTCAATCAGTGTCGGTGAAAAAACTCGGACTTTTTACGCTTGAACAACTCCAATGATCAGAATATCTCAGAATTCAAAGGTTATAAAACACCGAACCCCATTAAGCCTTTTCTAGGCCTATGTTTTAATTTTGATTTATTATAATTTTCTCTTTACATTTCTCCATTGAACTTTAATATTTATTTTTGTACAATATCCACGGAAAAGTAATTTTAATAAAACTATTCTAACTACACTAAATTCAAACTAGTTGCAAACCATACATTTCCAATGACATACGAAAAAAAACAGCGAAAATTTTGTTAAACAAAAACAAATAATAAATAATAAGAATTAAACAGGCTCCTTCCCCTTCTCAACGTCAGCCGGTTTCGCCACCAGCGAACTCTCATTTAGAGGTTGCAGCTCCTGCACCTTGGCTTCGTCATTATGCCAAGGTTGCATTTCTGCTGAGCCGAATGCAAGAAAGAGCGCATTCGCAATGAAATTGTAGCCGCCAGCGATGAAAAATATTATACGCCATTGTTGCGAACTTGTCTGTAAAATATTGAAAAATAATTTTGATTATTCATATATTTTGTTTTTTTGCATTTCATAAAAACATACCGGATCGGTCACGATATATCCAACGACCAGCGGTGCAATGATGCTCATTGTATTTGCGGCTGTGTTTGTCAAACCCACCAATGTGCCAGAAAAGTGTGGCGAGAGATCAATGTGATTCACCTGCCAGCCAAAATGTGTTATCGAACTGATCGCAACAGTTACCGTTAAGAGCACCACAGCCAAATCACTCTCATCTGCGCTCACGTAAGCCAACCATATGAACGTGGTTACAGGTATCCATTGACCGATGGTATTGAAAATTTTGCGCGAAGTTGTGATGCTAACCACTTTTGACTCCTCGAAAGCACGCACAAAGGGACAACAAATGAAACCCAAAATCACCATCGTCAGATACGGTAGGGAAGAGAGTAACGCATTACTCTTTATATCTTTGTGAAGTACGCTATTCATATACGATGGTATTTGCGTGAGCAGAGTCCAGAAGGCCCATGTGTAGCCGCATTGTGCGACTAGTAATGCCAAAAATGGTGGTGAAGTGATTATTCGACGCCATGGCACTTTGGTGGGCATTTCATGTTCATGGTCATCTTTCTTGTGCGCATTCAATGAGGTTTCGATGTGATTGCGTTCAGCAAGAGTAATAGCTTTACAATCTCGAGGTGAGCTCGCGCCAAGCCATAGCCAAATTAATGCCCAACACAAACCGCACATACCGGATATATAAAAAATACTTGGCCAACCTAGGCTAGAGGAAGCCAATGTACCGCTGCAACTCAACATTACAACTGTGCCAAATTGTGCGCCGGAAGAAACGTAGGTTACCAAAGAGCTGCGTTCCTCAACTGGCGCCCATTTGGACAATATTGTTACCACAGCTGGCATGGTCGAACCCTGCCCTAAGCCTTGTAGGAAACGTAGCATACATAATAACCACCAGTCGCCTATGCTGGCGGCCAACGGTGTTAATATAGCCAATATACTGCTGCTGGTCATCGTAAAGAGTACCATTACTTTGCCGCCGAAACGTCGCGCCAAATTGCCACCAGGGACTTGTGTGAAAATGTAGCCGCAGAAGAAACTGCTGATCACTCGGGATTTGGTTTGCTCCGACCATTTGTATTCCTGTGAATAGATTAATTAATATAATGGATATAATTTAGAAATGATCAAGCTAGATAATTATTATTTGGATTGCGATAAAATGAAAAGGAACAAAAAGCCATGGAAGAGAAACCCTTATTTCGATGACGACCCTGGCAAACGAAAAGGGATTACGATTGCAGGGCAAGCACCCAGAAACCGCTGGGGGAAGCAAAGGAAGAGGAAGACCTCCACTCCGTTGGAAGGACAGAGTGGAGAAGGACCTGGCTTCGCTTGGAATCACCAATTGCCGCAACCTTGCGAAAAGAAGAAACGACTGGCGCTCTGTTGTTAACTCGGCTATAACCGCGTAAGCAGTTTTTACGCCAGTAAAGAAGAAGAAGAAAATAAGGTAGTTCGTTTATGGTCCAAAATACGAGAGAACATCTTTCTTTTATCAGATGCTCAGTCGAAACAATATATCTGATAAAACTCATTTCTCATTTATAAATAAAATAATAAGTAACGGATCATTAATATCGGAATCTCCAAAAACCTCAAGTTTTCTTCAACTTTTGACAATTGTTACTTAAAGTTCGACTATTGAAGAGCGATCAGTAATTTCTTTTGCTCTTATTTTGTTCGGACATGTTATGCCAGTATCTAATTTTCAGAGAAAAATGAGTGGAAGACTGAGCGAGACAGAACTTAACTCTACTCTCTTTCCTTGGGGGTTGATTAAACTTTCATATTAAGCTTACTGTGTATTTTTAGAACATGGCAATTATCTGCACTCTAATTTTTTTTCATTGCTAGAATTTTCCAACCGGTTGAATGACATTAAAAGTCAAGGCGACCTTTCGACTCGGCGTTATATTTATACTTCGTGTAGACGCATTCTCTTTATCTTGTTAAAGATTTTGCCGTTTGAAATGTTCACTTGTTAGATGAGAGCACCTGTCAATTTCTAAACTCTGTTTAACAATTAGACAGCACTTTTAAATTTTTTATGACGATTTCAAAAGACTTCTTTGACCCCACAGGCTTTTCCATATACATTTTCATTTTGATGTATTACATATTTCCTTAACACTATACTTACAGGAAAATCGGGATTCGACGCATTCTTATCCATCATCGGCACAATGGCAATGGACAGATTGACGCGCATGGCATAGATGACCGAGACGCCAAAGAAGAGCAGTAGACACTGTACATGGCGTCGACCGAAGATCGGCACTACGAAAATGCAATAAAATTAATAATATCACTTAAAAAATAAAAATCACAAATTTTTATAAATTAAGCTTGAAATTGGTGAGAAAAACTCACGCTTTGCTTCCTTGATGCTCTGGTTCAAGACCATGGTTCACGACTAACTCACTGATTCAATAAAGTCAAATTTTACACAAAAATTTTTTTTAACGAAATCTGAAATGCTTTCGAATGCAACTGCATGTGTGCAATGACAACGATTAACAAGTCTGTGGGTGAAAATCCCACGGGACACGTAATTATATTGTTACAATATATAATCACTTATCGTTATTTCAACCAAAGCCGTTATCTTTTGAAATCACATTTCAATATATACATACATATAATGTAAACGAAATATCATTCTAATTTCGTATATATCTAGCACGCTTCTCACAATTTTCTTGGTGGGATTAGCTAGACCGCATAGTCATTTTACCAGACAGATAAATTTGCCGTGGCTTGAATAAAAACCTTATTTCCAAAATGCTCAGGCCGGTTTTTAGTATAATCTGCGCTTAAAACTTATATGTTCTTAAACACCTAGAAATATATTTGCTTTGGTTTTAAAAATGTTTACGAATGTACGATAGCCATGTTCCTTTTTTTAGTGATTTATAACAAATATAATGGGTAGTCGAAACCCCCTTCGTATTTCGTCAATAAATGTCATTGCAGTGATATATCTCCAGTTCTATCAATCACATTGCGTCATAGCATATACCGTTGGAAAGGTGAGACTTTAAGCTTCATAAAAAAATTAAATTAAATTAATTAAATGGAAAGTTGAGAAGGGTTACAGCTGTTCAAAAACCAGTGCAAATGATGAAGTAATTCTCTCTATTTTGAAATTTATGTATAAAAAGGGAAGAATGCCACGCAAGCCGACAATGAAATTTGTGAAGTTTACGAAGGCGATGCTGTAATAGTTCGTGGAGCACAACAATGGTTCGCTCGCTTCCGTTCCATAAATATCGACGTGAAAGATACACCTCGCTCCGGTCGACCTATCATTGAAAAAGTCGATGAAATTATGGAAAATATTCACAAGGACCACTACATAAGAAGCCATGACATCGCCAAGAATCTTACCATTCATCATCAAACGGTTTTGAATCATTTTCAAATGATACAAGAAGCTCGGAGCTCGAAGCTCGAAGTTTGGGTACCATATGAATTGTGTGTGAAAAATTTAATGGACCGAATTAACATCGGCGATTCTTTGCTGGAACGAAATGAAATCGAACTATTTCTGAAGCGAGTGATAACAGGAGACGAAAAGTGGATCTTATACGACAATAAAGTGCGAAAGAGATCATGGTCCAAGCGTAGTGAAGCCTATCTAATGTTCAAGAAGCCAGGATTGTTTGGTTGGTTTGAAAAGGATTAATCCACTATGAGCTGCTCCAGCCTGGTCGAACTATTTATTCAACAAAAACGTCGTTCAGGACAACGCTAGACCACACACATCTTTGATGACTCGGCAAACACTTGGAGAGCTTGGCTGAGAAGTTTTGATGTATCCACCGTATAGCCCTGACCTTGCTCCATCGGACTACCATTTGTTTTGGTCGATGCAGAACTTCCTTAATGAAGTAAAGTTGACTTCAAGAGAACTCTGTGAAAATTGCTTCTCGCAGTTTTTCGCCGAGAAACCAGAAAACTTTTACAGCAATGGAATAATGTCTCTAGGGAAAAAATGCCACAAATCGTTCATTAGAGTTCATTATAAAAAAAAAAAAAGTTAAGTTGAAATTTGATTTGAAATACGAAAAAACTTTTTCGACTAACCAATATTATATATTACAAACGAGCTGAGTAATCGGCGTCTTAGCTAGTGGTTTAACTCATACTCATCGATCTGTCGAACTAACGACTGATGATGCACACATCATTTTTCTCCCAAGATGCCACTCGTGTGTTGAAAATTTCGATATCGGATCACTATAGCATATAATTTGCATACAAAGTAACAGTTCCAAATCAAGACCATTTGAGGATAACTTTTTTATATGACAACATATCTTCACAAAACTTCACACAGATTATGCTCTAAAGAAATTGTACAGTTAATGAAGAATTTGTTCTTATCAGATACTCATAGCATATAGTTCCCATATAAATTGACCGAACAAAATCAAGTCTTGTATGGAAAAGGTTTTATCGCACAACCGAAGCGGCCAATTGACAGGGTTATTTCATGAGAAAATACGTTCATCAAACTTAGTTTTCAATAAATCGATTGTGACATTCCCTAAGTGACTTTTGACGCCGTCTTGTTGCAACCACATATTGTTCAAGTCCATATCATCCGATTCGATTATCATTGGGCGGTAGCGATTCCCGTTCATACCGCACCAAGCGCAAATTTTTTAGAGATGCAATGGTACTCATGGAGTACGTGTAGCTTGCTGCCTAACCAACAACGCATATTTCGCTTATTGATGAAGCCCTTCAGCAAGAAGCGAGCCTCATTGCGGAGAATGATTTTTCGATGAAAATTCGAATAATTTTTAAGTTGTTGTTCAGTCCAATTCATGAATATACGACGATTCTGGTGATTCAAGCGGCTTCAGTCCATGCGTCAATTTGATCTTGTAAGGATGTAGGTCAAGATCTTTTTGCAAAATTTGCCACAACGACGTCGCATGGATGACCAACGCTTAAGAACGACGTGTGAAAGACTGATTTGGGTCTTCCTCACTTGATGCGCTAGCGGCAGCAATATTCTCCAATATTCCCCACACTACGGGCAATTCTTCGTCTCACTTGCACGACAACACTTTGTACTGCGCCTGTAGCTTTAAATTTTTCCACTAGACTCTCAATTGTTTTTCTGACAGGATGATTATGTCGACCATAAGTTGGACGTAGCGCCCTTAAAGTTGAGGCCACTGACTCCCAATTTCGGTAGTCAATTTTAACAATTTCGATTTGTTTTTGCATCGTATATCTTTCCATAAAGCAATTGCAAACCTTACTGAAGAAAAGTGTCAAAGGAGCATTAAAATATGGCGTCGTTTGCTGTTCCTATCGGTCTACTTTTATAGTGCCCTATGGAAAAACCCTATATACATGTAATCATAAGTGTCAGTGAAGTTAACCGAAGTTAACGTGTTTTTCTTGTTTAGTCGTATCTCCGTAAAACGCCTCAAAATTCGTGGTTGCTTAATGTAACATAAAAATACATACAGACAGTATTTGAATTATTTTCAGCATTTGAGTTCCGTATGCGTATGATTTACGATTTTCTAAATCTTCTGCTTGCTGCTTATGCAAATAGCATATTAACTACTGTTGTTGCGCATTCTGCAGTAATTGCATGCAATTGTTTATCTAACTGTTTACCCACATTTTAAGTATTTCATAAAGATAGAAAATAATTACACCTGGCAGGGTTGCCACATAATTTTTAAAAATTTGCAATTTTCTTTTTTTTTTTAATTTTTTTCTAAACATTTTTGAATTGATTGGGTTATTGTTCATCAGAAGTGGTTGTCATAGAAAACAAAAATATACTTTGATTTAGTTTTTGTTTTTGTACTAGATATCATTCAAAATCATTCACAAAAATTTGAATATAATTGCATAAATGTCCTCTAAATATTTCAGAAAACAAGAAAACATTAAGAACTACGTTATTGTGGAAAAAATTGCTCAAGATTAGCATTTGTTAGTAAAACAATGATTTATACGAAAAAAGGTATTAACACGATCTGGCAACGATATTTTCAAGGTAATCGTTATTTAAATAGCTGATAGCTAAAAATGCATAATTCCTCTTAACTTTTTATCAACATTATATTTATTTATAGAAACAGTTACTTAGAAGTGCAATCAGTAAACTTAGTACCAGCAATAGATATTCTGCACAGAGTATCACACAATTAGTAGGTTGTTTTTTTATAATATCTGATAAATAATGGCATCAATCTTAAAGACTACGACCCTTCGTCTCTTCCTATTAGAAATGTTTTAATAAGTTCACATAAAAAATGGATTTACAAATAGCTAGTGTTCATACCCAGCAATATCATAGCAGCAACGTTCACCATGTTCGTCGTTAAACGTTTCCATAACTTTGAGAAAAAGAAATGTATCTTTAATTAAAATTAAAATTATCTGATGAACAAAGGTTTAAATTTCTTGGGGTTCTCAAAAAAAGTAAGAAGAGTTCCAGAGATTCTGCGCCAAAAACTAGGCAACACCTGCAGATTTGCCTAAGTAGATGAGCAATTTCGTCAGTTAAGATTTCTTTAATTCCGATGTCAAACTGTAACGAGCACAGTAGTTTCGCTAAATAAAATATTTATGCATATTTTTCTAGAAAAAGTTATTTTAATGGTAGAATGGAAATTCTTTAATTTCTTCCAAATCTTAACAGAATAAAAATTTGCGTCATATTTTTATGACGATGACAAAACATAATCCGATTCTTCAGTTTCTAATCTTTTATCGGTCTAAAATTTTGCATAAAGAGATTCGTTTCATTCAGTAATCGTAATTCACTTATATTTGATGAAAGCCTTTCATGGGGGTGAACTATTGAGGAGAGGGAAATTAAGACGTCGATTGTTTTATATTGCTCTAGAGGAGTAAGGAAGGTAGAAATTGCAAAAGTGGTGTTATGGCTCCATGAAACCGTAGTCAAGCTAATAATATTTTATGGGACCATTATCTAGCGAAGGGCGCCAGAAAGAGCTATACTTGTTAAGAGACTTGAATGTGTTCAAAGAGCGGCTCTTATAGGAATCACTGATGCACTGCTCACTACATCAACAGGAGCAGTTAATGCCATCTTACACATAGTGGCAGGCAGTTTCATTTCTGCGAAGAGCGATTTAAGGCATATGAAATAAGATGACCAAAGACCCGCTGAAACTATGCTCCGTCAAATGCATCCCTTAAAACACTGCGTCGCAGTAGCTACTGTTTTATCTGATCAAATACCAACGAAGGATATGTGAATGAGGAGGAATCGCTGGAGAAGAGGCACAGTAAGCTTTTTCACGGATAGGTCGAAGCTGGGAGGAAAAAGTAGTGTCTGTCCTCACTAAATATAGTATATAGCTAAAGTAATATTAGATAAGTTTGGGCGCTGGGGTATTGCAGAAACTCTGGTAACTGAAAAATCGATGAGTTAGCTAGAGATATCGTTGCTTCGCACACATCAGAATGGGACCAAGTTGTGTTGTAGCTTGTGTTCTAGCAATATTTCAATAAAGCTCACGTGCGCTTCGAAAGCGCTGGTCAACGACCCGCGCTTGTGCTACTGGAACATCCTTTTGAGCTAGAGTAAGTAGATCGCAAGAGATTTCTTGTACTATAGTTTGGAGGATGGTGTTATGAAAACATCTAAACACTTTCTGCTCCATTGTTCAGGCTTTGCAAGGCTGCGAATAAAACATCTCGGCAGTCTTACCTTCGGCGAACCAGGGGTAATTTCAGCAACTGACAATACCCATTTAAATATATTTTTGTAATGGACTCACTGAGCTTTGACGACTTTTAAGGGTCTAATGTTGTATTATATAGGAGTTTTGAGTAACACAATGAACCGGCGTTCCTATTGGTTCAAGTGGCATGCTTTTAGGGATCGACCTCCTAATCTAATCTAACCTTCCCTTAAATCGCCTTGAAGGGACTTGGAAAATGTTCCTCGATTTAGTTATACTTACAGTTGCTACAAAAAATGAACCTGTAGAGGGTATTATAGATTCTATGTAGTCATAGTTAATGCTTTTCCTTGTTTTTTCTGTCAAAGTATCTAGGCATATTTGTTCTCTCTCAGTTGACTGAGCGGAAACAAACAACACAATTGAAAATTCCAATTGACGCTTGAATGGTAATTCTCTACGTAAGTACAAGGCTTTCATTAATACGTTCCGCTCTTCATTATGATTGATATCATTCTTTGTTTTGGAATTATAAACCTTTTCCCCCCTTCAAAAACTACTCCTCTATTACCTCCTTTAAACCAACTTAAATGAGGCTTAAATGACTAGAGTGACTAAATCGAGATAATGCGCTCACTTCAGTTGTGCAAAAACTGCATTATGACAATTAGAAAGGTGTCGTCATTCGCCTTTTATTTTTTTCTTCAATAAACATGTGCCAATATCGGCATTAACAGTTATAACATAAGTTTGCTTTTCACTAAATATAAACCTAGTATAAATCATGTTTGTTCAATTAAATTAATTTTTAAAATTAGATTTCTGTAGATCGCAAAGCGTGCCACCAGAGCAATTTAACTGTTAATTATTATATAATCTATTTTAAATACTGTAATCTACAACTTCATAAATGCGCAGACATCTCAAATCTTCTCGGTCTCCATTTTGATAGTTTCAAATCGGATGTGATCGCGCTCATCGCGCTCAGTTTTAGGATAGTTCCAGCGCTGGATTTTCGTCTGGCCAAACAGGATGAACAATAAATTGCCAACGAAGTACATGCCACCGGCAATGTAAAAGACAATGCGCCACTGTTGCACATTTTTCTGTAATTGAGGGTCGTTTAATACAAAAAAAAATATAATAAAAAAAAGTAATTGTAATTAAATAATTAATAGAAAATATACGAACCGCATCTGTGACAATGAAGCCCACCGTCAGTGGGGCCAATAAGCTCATAACATTTGCCGCACAATTCGCTATGCCCATAAGGACACCAGCAAAATTGGGTGATAGATCAATATGGTTGGTGAGAAAACCCAAATTACCGGCTGTATTTACACCAACAGCAATCACCAGCAAAACCAGCGCCAACTCACTCTGATCGGCGCGCATATAGCCGAGCAGTATGATCGGTACTACGGGCACCCAAAAACCGATAGTGTTGAACAATTTACGACTGGCATTGACGCTGGTGTAGCCACGTTTCAACAAAAAGTCGGCTAAAATACAAAATACAAATGTCAAAAACATATTAGCCAGATATGGTGCTGACGACATGAGTGCACTGCTCTTAATATCCTGTCCCAGTATGCTCTTCATGTACGAGGGGATTTGTGTCAGCAATGTCCAATAGCCAAAAGCATAGGTGCTCTGTGCCAACAATAGCACCCAAAAAGGCACAGATGTGAGTATCTTCAACCATGGTGTCTTCATGGCGGCATGTTCATGCTCCGGTTTAGCCGTTGTCACCATTGCGGTTTCAATATACAAACGCTCCTCCACAGTCATCGATTTGCATGCACTTGGTGAGCTAGCGCCTACAAAGTACCAAACGAAACCCCAAATTAAACTGAATAAGCCAGTGAAATAGAATATGCCCGGCCAACCGAAGCTGGAGGAGGCAATCCAACCGCTAACCAACATCATTAGCACGCTACCAAAGGGCAGCCCGGTATAGCAAAAGGTGCCAAGTGAGCCACGCTCCTCGGCTGGTATCCATTTGGAGAGCAGTGTGTGTATCGATGAAAAGATGCTACCCTGTATGAGACCTTGACACAAACGCAGCGTGAAGAGCAGTTGCCAATCACCCAAACGCACGCTCAGCGGCGTGAGTAAAGCCAAGAGGCCACTTAGTACTATGCTAAGGAGTAGCGTTATTTTACCACCAAATCGTTGTGCCAACTGACTGCCCGGTATTTGTGTCACAAAATAGCCCCAAAAGAAACTGCTGAGCAGGTAGGATTTGGTCTTCTCGGACCATTGGTACTCCTTGGGTAAAAAAAAAATCTTGATTATCAAAAAAATATAATTTTTTAAGTTTTCCTACCTCAAAATTGGGGTTTGTGGAATTCTTATCCATCATTGCCACTATCGCCACCGAAAGATTTACGCGTTGCGTGATCGCTGCAGAGAGTCCCAGAAATATTAGAATACACTGTACATGACGCGCGCCGAAGAGCGGTGCTGAAATACAGAGGAAATTCCATAGTATTTATTTAAAAGGTATTACGTAATTTGTTTTACTTATTAGTTGGTAAATATTAAATATATTTCTTATGCAGATTTTCGGTGCCATGAACTTTGCGTAATTAAAAGAAAAAAAATCACCGAAGGCAGTTAGCGCCTATCGAATTTTTTTACAAACCTTTAATTTTGTTATCATCTATCGGCTTATTTTCCATTTAATATTCAGTCTTTGTCACACTGTTCGCAAAAAGTAGAACTTAAAGATTTAGCAAACACAAATTTTAATGGACCTGCAACCAAACAAGTTGATTGATCGAGCAATGAAAAGCATCTAACTGTTTTCGCTGTGTTCACAGTTAGTGTAGAGTAAGCAGCGGCATTAGCGTTAGGGTGACTCAAAAGGCATCTTAATAAAATTCAACATTTAGTGGTGACTCAATATTAGCATCGTGAATATAAATAAATTTCTCACAAATTTGTTGCTTTCGAACCACCGACTTGACTTACACATATACAACTACGAGCACTGTTGTTTGTGTAGCCTCCAGTACAGTTCTTAGCTTTCACAAATGCTTATCATTATATGCTAAATAATTTATACCTTAACTACATACATGCGCTTTTATGAGATAAGCAGGAGAGGCGTGGCCGCTTATTATTTATCATAGATAGTTAAGTAAGTATGCCCCCTATGTAAGGTATTAAGATAATCCCATTGGTCTTAGATAATATGCACGTGTCTATTTTACAAAGTTATCTTTTTATATGCATCTTGAGTTACCCGCAAGATCTCAGTCTACATTTTTTCGACTTCGTATGAAACTAAACAAATATACTCCTGATTTGGTTGTTGCTTGTGATTCTTCCTTAAATATACTTACTTGATTTAGTTTTACGTAATTTTCAAAAATCATCAAAAGAAGAAGCACCACGAATAAATCAAATTTACATTTGAAATTTAATATCAACCGTTTTCCGATTTTTATGCCATTAAATCAAACAGCAATTTCGAATACTTTCTACCCATGCTTTTAGCCCATGACAAAGTCTTGTTCATGATTACAAGTAATTTCTAAATTAGCGCTCAAACTTGCTCTTCTTATTTCAGAGAGCACAATATTACGTCCAACGAAAAGTCAGTTTCTAAGATTTTAAATAATAACCAGACAAAAAATAGTCAGTCAAATTTCGTAAACCCTAATAAAGACTTAAATAATATGAATAACCACAGTAATCAGCCAACTTATGACGAAGTGGAATAGTAGGAGCTGATAATGCAATGTGATGTACTGTTTAAAACTAAAAAAATAAAAACTCTTAGAAAAACAAGCTGAACAAACAGTTAATTTATTCAATATAATAATACTCCTTGTGAATGAACTACGTAAATAGACACTCATGTAGTTAAGTGTATTGCAGGCCAAAGGGGTTTGCGACCACTGTAAAGTTACTTATAGTAACATAGGTAAGTTTCTGAGATCCATTTCACCAAGAAAGCCAACCTATGTACATATGTATAAATCTATACAGACTACTCACCCTTCTGAAACAGCAAAGAGCTGTATCTTCGCTCATTTTATTTGAGGTTGCAGTTTTTGTTACAATGACCCGATCTGCGCAATATGTTGTTGGGCAAATAAGCCTTGCATTGCCAAATAAAAAAGTTTTATATAAAGGGGTTTTCAATACAGCGTTTATTTAACAAAAACAAAAAAAACGGTTTGGGATATTAATGAAATAGCCAACACGGGCACGCCTGCAGAGGTTTTCAAGAAAAAAAAGAAAGAAAAATCGGCCGATACTGCTCGATATTCGTACGAAGTTCATCAATCTTCGCTGGCTTGTTGGCATAGATCATATACTTGATGTAGCACCACAGGAAATAGTCTTACGGCGTCAAATCGCACGACCGATGCGGTCAACAGACTGGGCCATTTCGTGAGATAACACGTTCACCAAACTTTGTTTTCAATAAATAAATTGTGACAATCACTGTGTGGCTTTTGGCACCGTCCTATTGGAACCACATATTGTCCAAGTCTATATCATTAAATTTGGGTAAAAAATATTCGGTTATCATTGAGCGTTAGCGATTCCCATTCACAGTGACGTGCCGGTCTAAATCATGACGTAGAAGTACGGCCCACTGACGCTGCCAGTCCATACGAGTAAACCGCACAAAACCGCAATTTTTGGAATGCAATGGTGACTCGTGGAGTACGTGTGGATTGCTGCCTGACAAATAACGCATATTTTATTCTTTTTAATTCTTATTGACGAAGCCATTTAGCTATAAATAAGCCTAATCGCTGAGGATGGTTATTCGCTGAAAATCCGACTCATTTTCAAGATTATAGTGGTCAAGCGACTCAAGCGTTCTTGATTTGGATCTTTTACAATTTATGCGCCAGAGGCAGCAATCTTTTCGATACATCGGACACTTCTTGGTCTCATGTTCTGACAGGACGATTATGACGACCATAAATTGGACGATTGGCACTGACTCCGAATTTCGTTAGTTAAATTTAATAACTTTGACTCGTTGTGGGTCGTATATATTTCCATGATAAGTTGGCAAACCTTACTGAAGAGAAGTATGTGGAAAAAAATATGGCGTCGTTTGCTGTCCCTACCGATCTACTTTTGTAGCGTTCCTATGGAAAAAACCGTTTTAAGGACTTAAGTTCGATAGCTCAGGTTGTATGTTTCGCTATTAGGTTGTCAAATATCTGCCTTACACCAACAAGGGCGTTTGCCATGGACAGGAACAGGTGGTAATCACTTGGCGCTATGTGAGGGCTATATGATACGAGTCATCAACGGAGTGTGTGGCCTAGCGTTGTCCTGTTGGCCAATTCTGGACGTTTCTGGTCGATCGCCTGCTTCAAGCGGTCCAGTTGTTCGCAGTAGGTGGTAGAATTAAGCGTCTGGCCACATGGGAGCAGCTCATAGTGGATTATTCCCTTCCAATCCCACCAAACACACAGCAAAGCCTTCCTGGCCGCCAATTCCGGCTTGGCCACTGTTTGGGACAATCCACCGGCCTTCGACACGACCGTTTTCACTTGATATGTATCGTATGTGATCTATTTTTCGTCGCCAGTCACCATCCGCTTCAAAAATGTTTTGAGTTGATGACTAACTCCTATCTTCTAGGCGATGTTACGAGATGCCACATGCCGGTCTAACTCGATGTTTTCCAAGATTTGATCAGTGTTCATCGTCACAGGTCTTCCGCCGGCTGGTTTACCCATGGTGTCGCTTTCACCCGCTCTGAATCATCGAAACCATTCCTCCGCAGTTCGAAGTGATAGAGTGCCAAAACACCATTAATCAACGTTTCTCTAGCGAATTTGCCTCTAACCTGGCCAACTTAATAGATCCTGTTCAGGGTATATTAAGAAATAGAATTGGCAGCACTTCGAAAAAATATAACGTAGTATATGATTTGCGTCGACTGTAACGACATATGTAAATCAAACAAATTAAGTACTTTGCTGATTTCTAAATATTTTCCGCTTAGACAAATTGTAATCAATGCAAGTGATTAAAGAAGGTCAATAGAATAATGACAAACAAAAAATAAATTTACATATGTACATCTTTATTTCTCTCTGTTATCGCCACAACTCACAACTTTGTAAAAGCTACGAGGGTCAACTTAAGCAAACTTACAACACTACAATTAACTAATGACATCAGCGCATAAATCGGGCAAGCAGGTCGCATAAATATCATAATATAAATATGAATACGTCGTATTTGGCGTTAATAGACTTCTTTCTCCACATTAACTGGCTCGAATTTGATGTGATCCCTTTGCTGCTCCGCCTCTTTGGGATAGTTCCATTTCTGGATTCTAACTTGACCGAAGAGGATAAATAGCAGATTGCCAATAAAGTAAAGGGCGGCAGTGATATTGAATATGATGCGCCATTGATTAACGTTTTTCTAAAAATATAAGAAAAAAATACAAGAAATTAAAAAATAATATAAAAAATCAGCAAAACTTTCACCCACCGAATCAGTGACGATGAAGCCCACCAGCAGAGGCGCTACTACACCCATTAAATTTGCCATGCAATTGGCCACGCCCATTAGTATGCCAGCAAAGTTAGGCGACAAGTCAATGTGATTGGTCAAGAAGCCCAAGTAAGCTGCCGAATTGACACCGATTAAGATGACAAGTAGGCCAACTGCCAAATTGCTTTGATCTTCGCGCAAGTAACCCAGTAAAATGAGTGGCACAACCGGCACCCAGAACCCGATGGTATTGAAAAGCTTACGACTTGTGCGTATGCTGATCAAATTCCGTTTGATAAGGAAATTATTTAAGCCACAAAACGCAAAGGTCAAGAACATATTAACCAGATACGGTAGCGCCGACATGAGAGCATTGCTTTTTATATCCTGTTTCAGTATATTCTTCATATATGATGGAATTTGTATGAGCATAGTCCAAAAGCCCCAAGCGAATGTGCTCTGTGCGATTAGAATGACTAAGAATGGCACCGAGGTGAGTATTTTAATCCATGGCGTCTTCGTTGGTACATGCTCCTCCTCCGGTTTAGTCGACGTCACCAATGCTGATTGAATGTATAATTTCTCTTCGGCAGATATCCATTTGAAGTCGCTAGGTTCGCTGGCGCCCACAAAGTACCACATAATAACATACAGCAAACTTATCAAACCGGAAATGTAGAAAATGCCAGGCCAGCCTAATGACGACGACGCTATAGTACCGCTGATGCCCATCATTACGACGCTACCGAATTGTACGCCCGTATAGCAGAAGGTGCCGATCGAACCGCGTTCCTCGGGTGGCACCCACTTGGAGAGTAGCGTGTGTGTAGAGGGGAAAATGCAACCCTGTATCAAGCCTTGTACCACACGCAATGCAAAGACCAATTTCCAATCGCCTAAGCGCGCTGTAAGCGGTGTGAGCATGCACAAAATACTGCTGAGGCCTAAACTTAGAAGCAACATAATTTTACCGCCATATTTGTGCGCCAACTGACCGCCAGGTATTTGCGTCACAAAATAGCCCCAGAAGAAACCGCTTAGCAGATATGATTTTGTTTGCTCCGACCAAGCGTACTCCTGTTTAGGTGAATGATATGATTATTAATACTTATATATTGTTATTATTATATGTATATTATATCTTCAGTTATATGGTTAGCAATGCTAGCTCACTTTACCTCAAAATCTGGATTTGTTGCATTCCGATCCGTCATTGCCACAATTGCCACGGAAAAATTAACTCGTTGCGCGAAAGCCACAGTTAAACCTATGAAAATCATGAAGCACTGCACATGACGAGCGCCAAAAAATGAAGCTGAAAATTTTAAAAATGAAAAAAATTATAATCATAATTTTTTTTTACATAGAAGCAGTGACTACGCTTCAAGATAAGGCGATACTAATTTCATATTTCTTGGTAAAACCTAAGCTTCAAAAGACAAGTTTTTAAATCTCTCTGCTATTGGATAATTGTTGTGTCAGATATATTTACCAGCTTGAATAACCCAGAAAATAGAAATAAAAAAAATAATTTTAAGACTTAGATTTGTAATGAAACCCCTAGTTTACCAAAAAATGCTGCTGATACCAAAAACGTCTTTTTCAGGGTCCTCCAAGCTCTAGTATCCAGGAGGCGAGAGCCTGTTTTATTTCAAATTTGATTCAAATTGGTCGAATAGTTCCTGAGTTTTGTTATGTCACTTTACAGTGGGCGGTGCCACACATATATAATAACGAAATAATTTTCACAGGTTTTTCTTGAAACCAACTTTACTCCATTAAGAGAACTCTTCATTGGCCGAAACAAATATTATTTCGATGATGCCAAGTCAGTCTTTACAGGTGGATGCATCTGAACAAACTACCATAAAGCTCTCCCAGTTTTTACCGAGTCATCAAAGATGTGTGTGGTCTACTGTGGTCCTGATGGACGACGAAGCTCTTTCTATTGATTGGTTCTGCTTCAATCTCATTGGTTGTAAAATGTAGAGTCAATCGTTCGGCCAGGCTGGAGCAGCTCATAGTGGATCATTCCTTTGCACCAAACACTCAGCATAACCTTTCCATGCGTCAGTCCTGCCTTTGCAACCATCCATTCCACCAACCCAAGTGTGGACCATGATCTTTTTCGCACTTTATAGTCTTATTTGATTCAGTTTTCGTCTCCTGTTACCATTCACTTCAGAAATGGTTCGACTTCATTTCGTTTCAGCAAAGAAAAAATAGCGAATTATTTTCACGCATTTTTGAAAAGCTGCAACTTTGTTCCAACTTTCTGGAATTTAATTTTTAAAATCTCACTTTTCCAACACTATATGTTATGACACAATGTGATTGGTAGCACTGGTGATATACGACTGCAATGATATCTATAACATAATACGAAAAGACTTTTTCGACTACCTTTATAACAGGAAAATATTTCCTCTACATTTAGTCGGCATAGTTTGTGACGCTCTGTTTTCTAAATATTTTAACTCACTGATTATCCTTCTCACATAGGCTCACAAGTTCTCAAGTTATACTAACTATATATATTTTAGCGATTTTTCTAATGTTTAAATAAGTCAGTCATTATTATTTGGGGTACATCACTTGTGAGCAATTAAAAATAAGTGTTATAGACGAAAAGTTTTGATTCCAGCTTATGCGTTGGGATTCAAGGTATCAACCTTAGCACCACAAAAGTATCTTAAGCGGGTAGTGCTGAGATACTTGTAACTGCTCTTCTTTCAACACACTTTGAAGGTTGATATTCTATGATTATTTTTTTGTTTTTTTAGTCTAAATCTTTGGTGTAATCCTTTTTTGTTCTGTAGAATGGTGAAAGTTAGTTTCGACTGATTTGAACTAGAAAGTGTATTTTATATTTTTAACATTCTTTATCTTAATTTCAAGGTGCTTTTCCAATCATTTCACGTTCTCAATACTCGCATGTCCGTTATAAAAAATTTAAAGCCATTCATTTTATTCTTCGTTCTCATAATTCGAACTTTTATTTTCTGCTTGTGTGATATATTTTCAAAGGATATTGAATTATAAACCGCTTTATTATGTTGCTATAATTTATCCTTAATTCCTACACTTCACAAACCTTTTTCTTCTCTTTCATATTTCGCACTTTTCTCCATTTTCACGAATCTGTTTTTTTTTATAATTGCAGGTACAGGAAGTAAGAAATTAAAATGGTTTTTGACATTTCCCGTATTCAAATTTGGCGCGTGCGAATGCTTTGAGGCGTGACAAGCTTCTAAAAGTTTTCTTCAGCATCAAGTTACTCCCCAGCTTCCATAAATATAACTGTTTCTTCAGCGTCGAGTTACTCCTCAGCTTCCATAGATATAACCGTCAGAGGCAAGTACATGTAGCGAATTATTAAGAAAATAATCAAAGCAATTATTAGGGAGATTATAAATTAGTAGTATTTACAAAAGATTTGCGAAGAACACATTTCATAGAAGAAGATATCTCTGGGTGACGTTAACACTTGTATCATCACAAATAAATTATTATAACAATTATATTTAGTAGCTACTTCTTATTTAATGTGCACCACTTGCCTAGGCCGCTCTTATGATAAAGACCTTTAATATACATTTTCAAATACATACATATATCTTTAGTATTTAAATGTTATTTAAACTTGATTACAAATACTTTGATGCAACCGATTTTTTTCTACATACACAAACGCCGTAAGTTGGACTTGCAGATTAACTCATATTTATGAACGCGATTAAGAGTTATCTCTCGGTCATACGTAGGTACATATGTATGGTGCATTCATGGCGCTTATCAAGTGTGATGCTGGCTGCACGTTGTCTGAGTAATTATACACATAAATACTTGCAAATATAAAATAGTAGTAGGTATATAATAGTAAATTAGTAAATAACAGAGTATGTAAACATGACAATGCCTTTTGAGCGCCAAGCGCTTGAGGATTTGCTTGCCGCTTTTTCTTCTATATTCATAGATACTGTTCAACGTAAACAAACAAAATGCAAAGTCATTTAAAGTTATACGCATCCCGAGAATGTACCGAATTTAACGTCAATAAAAGAGGCACGTGGCATTACTGTTAGAAAACTTCAGCACATTTAAATTGTATTATAAATATAACATTTTCTATCTTATAATAAACTTAAAATAAAACTATTTGAAGAAGTGCTGCGTTTACATTAGGCATAAGAGGGGAACATATGGACAAATATCGAAAATTTTTAACAACAAGTCACATTATTTCTAAAGCAATACTTAAGGCGCTATAATAACTCATGTAAACAACGGTTGCTGACTTGGCTAAATGTAAGAAAGCGAAAAAGATAACTGACCGCATAAAATGGTAACAAGAGCGAGGCTCAACCCATAAAATGTAAAAAAAGGCTTATTGAAGCCACAAAATGTAAGCAAAACTGCCATTGACCTCCTGAAATGTAAACAAAGGGATCAGTGACCCCTAATGTAAAAAAAGATTGTTGTCTTGGCTAAATGTAAATAGAGATTGTGGAATTGGTTAAATGTAAACAAAAAAATGATCATTGACATTTTAAATTCTAAACAATAAGGACAGTGACCCCAAATTCTAAACAAAAAGGGCAGTTTTTGAGGTCAAAAACAAAGGTTGTAGACTTGGCTAAATTAAACAAAAGTGTCATTGACCTCATAAAATGAAAACAAAGTAGTCATTAACCTCTTAAATTCTAAAAAAAAGTCTGTGATCTGAAATTCCAACAAAGGTTGTGGACTTGGCTAAAATATTTAGTGAAATTTCAAAAGAAGAGTTTGTAATCGGAATTCAAACAATCACAAACAAAAAATCCTTAAATTGCCCAGGTGTCAACACGAAAATTTTAGCAACATTTCTTTAATTTCTGCAATGCTATCATCAGTGGTAGATGAACGACTCGCCTAAGGCTTTCGTTCTGTTGTAATGGTAAGGGTAGAAAGTATGTAGCTTCAAGCTAAATAACTACAATTCAGTCTTTCAGGCCGAAATTGTTCGCATAAGAGAAACTGTCAAGTAGGTTTCTGCCCTAACCAAATAAACTCTTTATTGGATAGCCAAGTGAAAAAGTTGTTTGTAATAAATCTCATATAGGTCATGCAAGTAGGCAATTACTAGACTTTCAGTAGGTAACTGGGTAGTCGTATGCGAATAGAAAGAAAGCGAAAAGGCCCGCTGGGTGGCAGCTAGGAATGAAAATACCGTAAGCTTACCTAGCGCATTCAGCTCATTCAAAATATGTTGGTTGTCAATTGACTCTAGCGGAACAACTCAGGTCATGAAATAGTAGATCTATCAAAACTTGATTTTGTGGACTGATCAAAATGCAGCTACTTCTAGGAAAAATGGAATTTATAATACTGACGACGTCATCATTGAGTTTTTGAAAAAGGTTTAATTTGGTTAACACCCGGTAGTAGTATGCGCCTAATGAAGACCGATGTGTGGGTGCCTGCGCGCTGGAGCTCCTGTGTTTTCATTTTCAACCAACCAACCAATAACCTCAACCTGAGGTATATGAATAAAAGCTTCTAAAACGATCCCTTTATCCAATTTTCATATCGATTCACCTGCAACTGTACAGTATGATACTTTTTATACCCTGAACAGGGTATATTAACTTTGTCACGATGTTTGTAACACCCAGAAGGAAGCGTCGGAGACCCTATAAAGTATATATATAAATGATCAGTATGTTGAGCTGAGTCGATTTAGCCATGTCCGTCTGTCTGTCCGTCTGTCCGTCTGTCCGTCTGTCTGTATATATACGAACTAGTCCCTCAGTTTTTAAGATATCCTTTTGAAATTTTGCAAACGTCATTTTCTCTTCAAGAAGCTGCTCATTTGTCGGAACGGCCGATATCGGACCACTATAACATATAGCTGCCATATAAACTGAACGATCGGAATCAAGTTCTCATATGGAAAACTTTCGCATTTGACAATGTATCATCACCAAATTTGGTATAGATTATTTTCTAGGGCAAAAATGTAATATCCGAGAAAATTGTTCAGATCGGTTAACTATAACATATAGCTGCCATACAAACTGAACGATCGGAATCAAGTTCTTGTATGGGCAACTTTCACATTTGACAAGATATATTCACGAAATTTGGTATATATTATTTTCTAAGGCAACAATGTAATCTCTGAAGAATTTGTTCAGATCGGTTAACTATAACATATAGCTGCCATACAAACTGAACGATCGGAATCAAGTTCTTGTATGGACAACTTTCACATTTGACAAGATATATTCACGAAATTTGGTATATATTATTTTCTAAGGCAACAATGTAATCTCTGAAGAATTTGTTCAGATCGGTTAACTATAGCATATAGCTGCCATACAAACTGAACGATCGGAATCAAGTTCTTGTATGGACAACTTTCACATTTGACAAGATATATTCACGAAATTTGGTATATATTATTTTCTAAGGCAAATATGTAATCTCTGAAGAATTTGTTCAGATCGGTTAACTGTAGCATATAGCTGCCATACAAACTGAACGATCGGAATCAAGTTCTTGTATGGACAACTTTCACATTTGACAAGATATATTCACGAAATTTGGTATATATTATTTTCTAAGGCAACAATGTAATCTCCAAAGAAATTGTTCAGATCGGTTAACTATAACATATAGCTTCCATACAAACTGGACACATAGTTACTAATAGAAATGCACCTGTGAAGGGTATTTAGCTTCGGTGCAACCGAAGTTAACGTTTTTTCTTGTTTTCTTTTCTTTCTATCGTACTTTAAGCAGTTCTCAACCTAATAGCAAAATTCCATGATCCGGTCTCCATTTTACATGAGTAAAAGCAATCATGAGACACTGTACAAAAGTATTATCTTTTAAGCCATAATGAAATGTTAAGAAACCGAAATGTAAATATTAGTATGTTCGCCAAATACTATTCCTAACTAAACAGATAACTCTCCTTAAAGATACCAGCACCAAGATAACTAACTTTAGTTTATTTTAATAAGTTTTTCATTTATTTTTATTATTTAAAATTTTTTTTTAAATATTTAATAAAGGATTTGATACATTGTGTCCCATGTTTTCTCACATGTGGCTTGTTTTTATATCCTCTGTTATGAATCTGTCTGCTTCACAGAATTTCATGTTAGCTTAATTGGTAGTCAGCGCATTAACATTTAGCATATGGCAAAATTAAGGGTATAGCTATTCCTTAAAAATACTAGATAAGCCATTCATCCCAATATAGAAAGAATTTATATGGAATCTTAAAATATTAATTTAAAAAAAATGTAGATGTTCTTATAATTTATGGTTAAGCTCGTAAGATGATACAACTTGTATTGAGATTTGCAATGTAGTAAACATTTTCGGTTGTATAAACGGGACATCCCTTTTTAGTCGACATACTTCCATACAACTAAGACTAACAAGCGCGGAGATTCTTGTTTGACATCGCAATCACAGAAGTCCAATTTAGGATATTTCTTATATTAATACATTTCTTTTATACTTAATGGACCATTTGTTGTTGCATTCCACTGATATATGGATCTTCTCGATAATCTTGAGTTATTTTTCCTTTATTTAGCAAAAATTATTTCGAATAAAATAAAAAAAGTTACAAGTTACCTGACACTGATAACAAAACTGATAATTTCAGGTGAACAAAAAACAAGAATACAAAAGAACAAAACTAAAAAACTAAAATAAAATAAAAAACAAGATAAACTCAAGCAAAAATACAAAAAAAAAAAAACAAAATAATAATTCCAACATCTCATACTTATTGTTTGACATTTCGCATTAGCATTATGCTCCAACTCCCCCTATTTGCTGGCTGAAATGGAGATGCCTTCGTCATTCAACGTTTTCTTGAACACCTATTTAAAAACAATATAGATTAGATCTAACCAGGTTAACAGCAACTGCTGAAATCTTATACGCTCACGATCTGTGTCTCGTTTCACTGGCTCGTTCCACGGCTGTAATTTAGTGCTACCCAAAGTTATAAACAGTAAGTTGGCAATAAAATAGAATCCCGCCATAATGTAAAAAATAATATGCCACTGATTTGGATTTGTCTGCAATTGGCAATCAGTAAATATTATATTTTCGTCTATTATTTTATAGCTACTCACCGTGTCTGTCACAATGACGCCAACAAGTAACGGTGCAAAAATGCTCATACAATTCGCCGCACAGTTTGTAATGCCCATCATAGCGCCGGCGAAATTCGGTGATAAGTCCATATGGTTCAAGAGATAACCTAAAAATGTTGCCGAATCGAAGCCAACACCCACAGTTAGTAAGATAACAGCCACATCAACATTATCGGCGTCGACAAACCCCAGCGCAATAGCGGCCGACATCGGAGTCCACATGCCGATCGTGTTGAAGATCTTACGACTAGCATTCGTGCTCAAAACTTTCTTTGACAGCAGTAAATGACCGAGAGCACAGAAACACAGACCGAATACTAGATTAGCGGTATATGGCAGGGCGGAGAGCAAGGCATTACTTTGGATATCCTTGTCGAACACGTTCTTTATGTACGAGGGTATTTCTGTCATCATTGTCCAATAGCCCCAACTGTATGCACAGTTGCAAAGGAGTAGCACCCAAAATGGCAAGGAAGTGAATAGGCTTAACCAAGGTGTGGGCAACTTTGCCGAGTTGGTATTATTCTCACTCTTAGAAATCGCTGCTAATTCTGATTCGATGTAATTGCGCTCCTTGGGTGTAATTAATTTGGATTGATGCGGAGAATCAGCGCTCCACACCAGCCACACCAAACACCAGATAATACCACAAGCGCCGGAAACATAGAAAATGCTCGGCCAACCAAACTTTGAAGCAGCTAACGGGCCACTAATACTCATTATTATGATCGTGCCGAATTGTGGGCCAGAAAAGCAAAGTGTTGCAAGTACACCACGTTCAGCTGGTGGCGCCCATCGGGATAAAAGTGTATGCGTCGAAGGATATAGACAACCTTGACAGAAGCCTTGCAGAAATCTTATGGCGCAAATGAATTGCCAATCGCCCAGTTGTGCGCTTAAGGGCGTAAACAAGGCGAGAAACCCCGAAATACCGACACCGTAGAGATACATTACTTTACCACCAAAACGGTGCGCCAGCTGACCGCCTGGTATCTGCATGAGGGCATAACCCCAAAAGAAGCTGCTCAGTAGCAGTGACTTTGTTTGCTCCGACCACTCATACTCCTATATGTATGTTGTAGACAATCACCGTTATAATTAAAAATCGTTATAATTAAAAAACAAACAAATTTAGAAATTATGAACGCACCGGAAAATCTGGATTTGTGGAATTGCGATCCATCATTGCCACAATGGCCACTGAGAGATTGGCTCGCTGCATAAACGCTACACAGAAACCGGAAAATATCAGCATACTTTGCAAATGTCGTACGCCCACTTTCGGATCTATTGAAAATATAAAATGTGCGGATACACATGGTAACGTCGAAAATTAGTGCGATGCCCCTCAGAATACGCTCTATACTTGCTGTCAGTTGCTGCCGCAGTCTCGTCAGAATTCTCAGCGGTAATATCTTTCAATACCATTATCACAATTCTAGTAATGTTAGCTGCTCGGAGATAAAATTAAAACTGAATGCATTTAGCGGCATTTCATGTCGTTCACTTTCTTATCGTTTAATGTTTCCATAAAGCACCTTAGAAGTAATGTAAGTTAACAGACAAAGCACTTAAAATGTTTACTTCTAATAAACTTTTAATTAAATTATTGCTCTACAACCTACGCTAACCTTTTTATCATTAGTATCATAAATGTTAGTCTGAGCTGAATGTAGAATTCAATTTTTAACTTTTCTGCTTTGCGTGTGCAGTCTATTGGGGCCTGTCTGGATAATTTTTGATCAGATAGCACTTATTCGTCAGCAGGCTAGCCATGCTTCGCTGGTATTTTTGACGTTTTGTTGGGGACGCTTTGGACGCAATTGTTGATGTCAATTAAAATCAGTACTTATCGGTCGTTATCACTAACATGATAATCGTCTACTACCTCAACGGTACTTAAATATTTTATGCAGTTAGAGTGATAATATTGCTTTAATTTGAACTACAGAAAGCAATATTACCGAAAAGTAATTTTACTGAAAAGTACTTTCTTTGCTCGAATGCCTTTCTGACGTCGGTAATAATTCTGCGAATTGGTGCGTAAAAAGATAGAAGAATTTACTCCGATCGTTCAGTGTGTAGGGCAGCTATATCATATACTAATCCGTTTAATGTTTTTCCTTTTTGTTTACATTTCCCTCTACCAATCGACACGAGCCTTTTTTGAGCGATTGAAAGCCAGTTTGGGAGCCACATGTAAATGTTCTTGCCATATTGAGTGTAATCCTGTCTGTGTAATAGCAATAGTTTCCGGAACAAAAACTGATTTTGGGTGATATACACGAAATTCGTCTTGGATTGGTCTACGATCTAGATCGAATTTCTCATAGCATCGATAAATACTGGGTCTTGATTCTCATCAAATTTTAGGGAAAATAATTACGCGAAAATGTTCACAATTTAATTCAATTTTTTAGCCGAGTTGAATATTTTAAGTCACTGTAAACATTATAAATAGCGCCTGTACGTCAAAACGTTCTGAATTTGTACACCATCAAAAATGTCAGACTTGACAATATTGTGAGTGGCTAGCTTGCAAGACTAAAGTCTTTTTTTAAGAAAAAATACAATGTTGACCCAAGAACGAATTGATTCCTCAGTTTTTCAGATATGGTTTTGAAATTTTGCAAACGTCATTTTCTCTTCAAGAAGCTGCTCATTTGTCGGAAATCGGGCCAGTAAAACATATACAGCCATGGACACATAAATAATACACTTTGTCATCAAATAAAAAAAAATTTTTATTCCTTAAGTTTATCACTTACGGATTTAAAGAGGAATGCGTTTTATTTAAAAAATTATTCACTTTAATATAACAAAAACCCAAAAACAAAAAATATTTTACTATCGCCAAAAAAAGACGAAAACATCAATATCTTATATGACAGCTGGGACACATAAATAGCACAATCTGAAAAGGGGTTTAAAAAAAGGTAGAAAAATTTATAAAATTTTTAAAAAATTGCAAGAGATTGTTCATTTCATTAGTATATTGTACTATATCCATAATTTTTAAGCACCCGCTCACATCTTCGCTGCAAGCTGTCTACCAGTTCTTGACATCGTTCCTTTGGGATTTAATACCAAGGCTCCTCAATTCCAGCCCATAAATCATCAAAATTTTTGAATTTTTTGCTTGCTATTTTGAACTTTATACCATTTCATAAATTTCCTATTGGTTTCAGATCTGGGTTTTGCACAGACCATTCATATATTCTAAACTTTTCATTGCCGAGACCATACTTTACTGTCTTTGCGGTGTGCTTCGGATCATTGTGTTTATGGGCATGGATTGAAATACAAATGGCTCCATTTTATTTTTAAGCATCTCTAAATACTAAAACTGGCTCATTTTACCATTTATTCGAACAACTGGCACGATGCCATGCCTTGAAAACACGCCCAGACCATAATACTTCCACCGCCGTGCCTTATGGATTATTTGGAATACCTAGGTTTAAGGGATTGACCTTGTGAACGACGTAGAAATGTTTTTCTAACTGGAACCTTCCTATTTGTGTTGGTTTTGTCTCTCAAAAACACGTTCGCCTAAAATTGTGCTGGTTTGTCCCTATGGGCCTTTCCAAATGCTAGTAAAATTTTGATATGGCGTTTTGACAGGAGTGGTTTCTTACCGGTAATTTGTCCAAAAAGTTGAGATAAGTTGAGTCGTTTTCGTACAAACTTTCTGGACACGTTCACACCATATTCGTCATTAATTTCGATCATAATTTCCCCTAGTTGACTTAAAAGGATCCGCTTTGCTCTTCTGTACTTTGGTTTTGTCAACACTAATATCGGTTTTACGTGGTCCTGGTTTTCTTGGTATCTTTTTATTGACACAAGGTGGGTCTGTTTTGTTGCATAAAGAGCACTTCATAACATGTTTGGAAAGCAATGTAGTATTTTAGCAATTTTGGCAGGATCTTTTCCTTTTTTGCTCATATTGTACATAAGGACTCCCTTTTCCGGTGTGGAATGTTTTTTCCTTCTCATTTTAATGAAATATCCATGAAATAATTATATATTCGCAAAATTTAAAATTTAAAGAAATATGCAAGAATTTCACACAAAATTCAAAAAAAAAAAAAATTATAAACTTAAAAATGTGATATTTATGTGTCCACCTCAAATCAACACTAAACGCAATAAAATTGTCGCGTACAACATTTAATAGAAAATGAACGGTATTTTTGTGCAGAGAAAGGAGTCTCATAACAGTGACATGTAGATACATACCAAATTTTTATTGTTCAGCTACTTTAGGATTAAAAACATTAGAATTAATATGGCATTCAGATGTGTGCTATTTATATGTCCATGGCTGTAGCTGCCATACAAACTGAACGATCGGAATCAAGTTCTTGCATGGAAAACTTTCACATTTGACAATATAGCTTCACAAAAGTTGGCACAGGTTATTTCCTAAGATTATAATGTAAAATACGAAAATTGTTCAGATCGGCTTCCTATAGCATATAGCTTCCATACAAACTGAACAAATAGTTACTAAAATAATGCACCTGTGCAGCCGGAGTTAACGTTTTTTCTTGCTTCAATGTCTTCAGATATTTTCCCCTTAAGCTTTTTAACTATTTAATAATTTATTTTTATAAGAACAATTATTCTATTATCTAATAGGTTTTTCTTTGAAATTTCGGATATTTTACGCCCGCTTTCTTTTCTTAATATATTGCAGATGCTTTCGTCATTCACCAGTTTGTTGAACACCTATTTAAATACAAGTTTAGATTAGATAGACTACAGATTAGTGCTGCTTGATATTTGATGTGCTCACGATTTGCGTTCCGTTTCACCGGCTCATTCCACGGCTGCACTTTAGTGCTACCCAGAGTTACAAACAGCAAATTGCCAATAAAATACGAAAATATCATAGTGTAAAATATTATGCGCCACTGATTTGGATTTGTCTACAATTGGTATGAGATAATATTATATTTGCTTCTATTATGTTCAACGTACTTACCGTGTCTGTCACAACGACTCCAACAACTAACGGGCCAATTATACTCGTCAAAGTACCACCAAAACTTGTAATGCCCATCAATGTTGCAGCGAAATTTGGTGATAACTCAATGTAATTCACAAAAAAACCGATTAATACAGCTGAATTGATACCCACAGACAAAGTTAGTAAAAAACAGCCAAATCAGCTCTATTGGCATCAACAAACCCCAGCGGAATTATGGCCGCCATTGGTATCCACATGCCGATTGTGTTGAAGATCTTACGACTAGCATTCGTGCTCAAAACTTTCTTTGACAGCAGTACCTGACCGAGGGCACAGAAACACAGACCGAGTACTAGATTAGCGGTATATGGCAGGGCGGACAGCAAGGCATTACTTTGGATATCCTTGTCGAACACGTTCTTTATGTACGAGGGTATTTGCGTCAATAATATCCAATAGCCCCAATCGTAGGCACAATGCGTAATGTTTAGTGCCCAAAATGGTATGGATGTGATTATGCTCAACCAGGGTGTGGGCAACATCGTTGAGGTGGAAGTATTCTCACTCATTGAAATCCCTTTTAATGCTGATTCGATGTAATTTCGCTCCTTTGGTGTAATTAATTTGGATTGACTCGGAGACTCAGCGCCCCACAGCAGCCACACAATCGACCAGATAATGCCACAACCGCCGGAAACATAGAAAATGCTCGGCCATCCATACTGTGAAGTGGCTAATATGCCACTAATGCTGATTATTACGACTGAGCCGAATTGCATGCCCGAAAAGCAAAGTGTTACAAGTATACCGCGTTCAGCTGGTGGTGCCCATCGGGCTAAAATAATTTGCCCCGAAGCATTAACGGTAGCTTGACAGAAGCCTTGCAGAAATCGCAATCCGCATGTGAATTGCCAATCGCCCAGTTGTGCACCGAAGGGCGTAAATATGGTAAGAAAGCCACCAATACCAACACTGAAGAGCAACATTACTTTACCGCCGAATCGCTGCACCAACTGACCGCCTGGTATCTGCATGAGCAAGTAACCCCAAAAGTAGCTGCTTAGTACCAGTGACTTGGTTTGCTCCGACCAGTCATACTCCTGTACGTATGCATTAGACAAAAACTTTATGTTAAAAAACAAAATTAGAATTAAAAATCTGGGCGCACCGGAAAATCGGGGTTTGTTGAATTCCGATCCATCATTACCACAATGGCCACGGAGAGATTGGTTCGTTGCATACACCCCACCGAGAAACCGAGGAATATAAGGATGCTTTGCAAGTGTCGCACGCCCACTCTCGGACCTATTCAAAATATAAATCATAACTCACGCTTACTCATTATAACATAGAAAATTAGAGCGATGCGATTCAGCCTACCCTCTATACTTTCCTTCAGTTTCTACCACAGTCTCTGTAGCATTCTCAGCGTTAATATCCTTTGATACCATTATCTCTACTTTACTAATGTTTACTGCTCGGAGATACAACTAGAACTGAGCGCATTAGCATTTCAGCTTTACTTGATGGAATAAGCTTTACTATACTATTATTTACGGCTTTAAGATACAATTATAATAATTTAATAAAACACTATAGGTAGTATAACACATTTGCCTTTTAAATATTTACATTTAATAAACTCTTAATTAATTTACCGCTCAAAAACATGCGCTGACTATTTTAGTATCATTATTGTCAGAAAGCGCTGATCTCAAGCTTTAAATTGGTGCCCTATTTGCCCCCTTGGATGTGTTTGATGAAACTTATTAATTAAAAGAAAGTATTGCATGGTTTTAGTGACACTTTTTTTGCAGTGTTGCAGTGTGGATGGTTCATGCTTTTAAATGTGTATTTTTATGGTAATTTTTTTTTTGCTTAATCTAATTTTTCTTGTAGCTATCAAACTGTTGATACTTTAGTCAGTGCCTTACAATTTCAGTTCCACTGAAAAAAGTTACAAACATACAGGCACTGGGTTCTATATATTTGGTGTTAAATACCTTAAAATCACTACTTGTGCAAAGTTCTATCCCGATATTTATTAGTGTTTCATTTGTGTATGGGCAGTGAGAGTATCAAATGAAATTTAAATTTGTGTTATATGTGTAATAAGAATGACTAAGTAACCTCAGATTCGAAATTTGATTGAGGTTGGTCGGGAATTTCTTCAAACACAGGGTTTCATCTAAACGTGGGCGGTGCCATTCCCATTGTTAAGTTTTTACATCTTTTCCTAAACAGATTTTTTATTAGTTTTCTGCATAATTGTTGCATGATGGGTGGGTGGGGTTCGCATCTGAAAATCCCGTAAGCTTACCTAGCCCATTCAGCTCTTTCAAGAGATGTTGGTTGTCAATGGACGCTAGCTTAAAAACTCAGGTCTTGCAACAGTAGATCCATAAAACATTTATTTTGTGGTAGCGGACTGACGAAGAGGGCAAAAGGGAGCTTGTAATATTGTCGGTGTCATCAAAGCGCATCTAACTTTAAGAACCTACTATCAGGTTTTTTACTAAATCCATTGAATTGTTGGATAAGGCTTAATTTGGTTATTACCCGGGACTACAATGCGTCTAAAGAAGGACTGCTGTGTCTTCCTTTTCAACCAACCAAGAACCTCAACCTGCGGTACATGAATATATATAAGTCTCTGTCGTCAATCATTTTATGGGGTTACATGGGTTTCACAGTTTCAAAAAATCGAAATTTTTTTTGTCTTATTAAATTATATAATGTCTCTAGAATATTGTCCTAAATTTTCAAGTTGATCCGACTAATAGTTCGAGATACAGCCTTTGAGAACTTTCGTGCGCACTAGGCTAACTTCGCCGTCTTTAAAGGCGTTTTTCTCAAAACTATGTTTTCAAAGTCAGTTGTCAAGAACTACTCAACCGATTTAATAAATTTTCAGGTCTTCGTGTATCATTTACAAGGTGTTGAACGAAGGATTTCTTATTTATTAATTGCAACTATTTAAAAAAAAATGTCGAGAAATTTTCATCGAAATTTGCATTTTTTATAAAAATGTCTGCCAAAAATCCAATTTTCATTTTTTTTTCCGTCGTTCAATACCTAGTTTATTGTCTTATCTTATTGATGATCCTGAAAGAAGTTCTACTGACAACGCGGATGCACCTTTTTTCCGAGGAACTGCCGGAAATGGCGTCGTAATGACTGCCATTTTGATATATATATATTTTTTTTGAAAATTTTACAAACACCCCGTAATGATTATATTATAGCAACCTCAATCCTATTACTTCTAACAATAATAATATGCAAGGACGCTATGCAAATGTGGTGAAAGGCAACACTACGCAAATGCAAATCCTCCAATGGAGGTATTGAAACTATGATTATAAGTCTTACACAATTTACTATATGTCTCCCATGAAAACATGATCTAAGATTTAATAAAATCACAAAATCAAATGCTGCAGAATTTATTAAGTAAAAAATGAGCTTACTAAATATCTGTATATGGAATGCTAACGGTGTTAACCAACATAAATTAGAGATTATCAGATTTCTGTCTAACAGATCTCATCTAACAAATAAAAATAATTTCAATATACCGGGATTCAGACTATGTGTTACAAATCATCCGGATAGAAAAGCGCATGGTGGCACGGCAGTGTTGCTTAGAAATCGCTTAAAACATTATGCTCTAGAATCTCATGCTACACCACAGTTACAAGCTACAACAATATCACTAAAAAATCGGGGTTGTGACTTAAGCCTTACGGCTATATACTGTCCACCTCGTTTTAAAATTACAGAAATCGAATTTAAAGGCTTTTTTGGAACACTAGGTCAAAGACTTCTAGCAGGTGGAGATTACAATGCAAAACACACGTACTGGCGCTCACGTCTTATTAACCCGAAAGGACGACAGCTGTATCAAACTATTATAAATAGGCACAATAACCTTGAAATAATATCTCCTGGTAAGCCGACATACTGGCCTACCAGATTTAATTGTCTTTGCTTTAACCAAAAATATAGATAAATCGCACATAACAGCTGATATATGTACTATCTATCTTCTGATCACTCTCCTGTACTAATAAAGGTATGTGAACAACCCATAATCGTTAATCAAAAAGTGGGTCTAACTTCTTATAAAACGAATTGGCTAAAATATAAAAAATATGTCAGTAGCCACATTGCTTTGCAAATCACCTAGAAAAGGTATTTCAACCCAATTTGCCAAAGAACAACTTTAAGCTGTTGATTTTACCAAACACAGCTAAAGAGTCGATCGAGTCTCTTATGACTTCACCTTCTGAAATTATTGGTATCATCAAAGAACTTAGTTCAAAAAAGTCGCCGAGACATGATAAAATTTTCGCAAAAAATGCTAATTGAGTTACCACTTATTGCTGTAGAGGTGCTCTCTTTGCTCTTCAATGCAATTCTTAGTTTCGGATACTATCCAATTTCATGGAAAAAGTCGCAGATTATCTTGATAGATAAACATGGGAAGGACTTAACATAGCCGTCTTCATACCGACCAATCAGTCTTCTACCCTGTCTTTCAAAAGTACTTGAAAAAGTATGACTAGCAAAGATGTCTCCTTTCCTCCATGAAAATATTACAATACCAATGCATCAATTCGGATTTCGTGCGAAACATGGCACAACAGAGCAAGTAAATAGAATTACTAACGAGATAAGGAAAACATTTGAGCATAGGGAGTACTGTTCAGCAACATTTCTAGATGTAGCACAGGCGTTTGATAAGATGTGGCACGAAGGTCTTTTATATAAGATTAAAAAAAAATCTATCATTAGAATTGTATAAAACATTGGAGTCTTATTTAAAAAATATAAAATTTATGGTAAAAGTGGGAGATTTTATATCTGATGAACGACAGATAAGGGCTGGCGAACCCCAGGGCAGTGTTTTAGGCCCAACACTTTACATCATATATGCAGCAGATCTTCCAACAGCTAATAATGTATTAACTTAAACTTTTGCGGATGACACAGCTATAGTGAGTCGTAACAAATGCCACATTTTAGCATCAAGAATATTAGCGGAGCATTTAAGTTCTGTCGAAGAATGACTAGCGAACTGGCGTATAAATGTGAATGAACAGAAGTGTAAGCATATTACATTTTCGCTAAGACCAAAGATGTGCCTGGCAGTAAAAATAAACAATATTTTAGTACCCCAAGCGAACGAAGTAACATATCTTGGTAGAGAACACATCTCGAGTAAAATCACATGTACGAAGATTAGAGTTGCAAAATTAAATTGGATTTTAAATAAAAACTCCAAACTTAGCCTAGACTACAAAGCGCTGGATGTATGGCATTCAACTGTGGGATACGACCTGTGCAACTAATATTGATATATTACAAAGGTTTCAATCAAAATGCTTAGAACAATTACATGTTCACCATGGTACATGCGTAACGAAAATATCCATAAAGACATTGATATCCCTATGGTAAAGAAAGAAGTAGAAGACAGCAAAATTAAATATATATATCTAAACTCCGAGATCACTCAAACCCTTTGGCTAATGCCTTGGTACATTCCTGCGATCAAACACGACTTAAAAGAAGAGATATGCCTGCGTATTAAAGAGCGACGTATCACCAAAACAGCTCAATCACTTGCTTGAGCCTGTCTAGTTTTTAATTAAATTTAAGATTTTTTAACTTCTTGTTAGGCTTTAAGAAAAAGCAGATCCAATCAATAAAATAATTTTGAAAAAAACAAAAAAAAATTTAATAAAGGTTTTGCTACATTGTGTCCTATGTCTTCTCACATTTGGCTTTTTTTACATCTTCTGTTATATTTTAATTTTTAATTAATTAATTTTTGTTCTTTCTACTTGTTTGCCATACAACTTAATAGAAGCGACCGCGGATATTCTTGCTTGACTTTTAAGGGACTTTTAAGACTTGAGACAGCGTTTAGTCTATTTATTCACAATCACAATTATAAAAGTAATTTTTAGAAAATTTTTTTTTTATATAAATTAATTTCTTCTATATAAAAGGACCAATTGATATTTTGGCTCTAGTGACATATGGATCTTCTCGATAATATTGAGTTATTTTTACTTTATTTAAACAAATATTTCAAACAACAATTAAACAATTATTTCAAATAAAAATACCAAAGTCCTGTCACTGGTAACAGAAATAATAACTTCAGGCGAAAAAAACACAAAAATACAAAATAAAAATAGATCAACTCAAGCTTAAATAAAACATTAATTTTTTACTCTAAAATCTAATACTTTTTTTTGACATTTCGCATTAGCTTATGCATACGCTCCAGCTCCCTTCGTCATTGAACATTTTCTTGAACACCTATTTAAATACAAATTAGATTAGATCTACACCAGGTTAACAGCAACTGCTGAAATCTTATAGGCTCACGATCTGTGTCTCGTTTCACTGGCTCGTTCCACGGCTGTAATTTAGTGCTACCCAAAGTTATAAACAGTAAGTTGGCAATAAAATAGAATCCCGCCATAATGTAAAAAATAAGACGCCACTGATTTGGGTTTGTCTGCAATTGGTATGAGATAATATTATATTTTCGTCTATTATTTTAGAGCTACTCACCGTGTCTGTCACAATGACGCCAACAAGTAACGGTGCAAAAATGCTCATACAATTCGCCGCACAGTTTGTAATGCCCATCATAGCGCCGGCGAAATTCGGTGATAAGTCCATATGGTTCAAGAGATAACCTAAAAATGTTGCCGAATCGGTGCCAACACCAACAGTTAGCAAGATAACAGCCACATCAACATTATCGGCGTCGACAAACCCCAGCGCAATAGCGGCCGACATCGGAGTCCACATGCCGATCGTGTTGAAGATCTTACGACTAGCATTCGTGCTCAACACTTTCTTTGACAGCAGTACCTGACCGAGAGCACAGAAACACAGACCGAATACTAGATTAGCGGTATATGGCAGGGCGGAGAGCAAGGCATTACTTTGGATATCCCTGTCGAACACATTTTTTATGTACGAGGGTATTTGTGTCATCATTGTCCAATAGCCCCAATTGTAGGCACAGTTGCAGAGGAGTAGCACCCAAAATGGCAAGGATGTGAGTATGCTTAACCAGGGTGTGGGCAAGTTTGCCGAGTTTTTATTATTCTCACTCTTAGAAATCGCTGCTAATTCTGACTTTGATGTAATTGCGCTCCTTGGGTGTAATTAATTTAGATTGATGCGGGGCATCAGCGCTCCACAGCAACCACACCAAACACCAGATAATACCACAAGCGCCGGAAACATAGAAAATGCTCGGCCAACCAAACTTTGAAGCAGCTAACGTGCCACTAATACTCAATATTATGATCGTACCAAATTGTGGGCCGGAATAACAAACTGTTGCAAGTATACCACGTTCAGCTGGTGGCGCCCATTGTGCCAAAAGCGTATGTGTCGAAGGATAAAGCGAACCTTGACAGAAGCCTTGCAGAAATCGTATGGCGCAAATGAATTGCCAATCGCCCAGTTGTGCGCTTAAGGGCGTAAATAAGGCGAGAAACCCCGAAATACCGACACCGTAGAGATACATTACTTTACCACCAAAACGGTGCGCCAGCTGACCGCCTGGTATCTGCATGAGGACATAACCCCAAAAGAAGCTGCTTAGTACCACTGACTTTGTTTGCTCCGACCACTCATACTCCTATATGTATGTTGTAGACAATCACCGTTATAATTAAAACGGTTATAATTAAAAAACAAACAAATTTAGAAATTATGAACGCACCGGAAAATCTGGATTTGTGGAATTGCGATCCATCATTGCCACAATGGCCACTGAGAGATTGGCTCGCTGCATAAACGCTACACAGAAACCGGAAAATATCAGCATACTTTGCAAATGTCGTACGCCCACTTTCGGATCTATTGAAAATATAAATGTGCAGGTACACATGGTAACGTCGAAAATTAGTGCGATGCCCCTCAGAATACGCTCTATACTTGCTGTCAGTTGCTGCCGCAGTCTCGTCAGAATTCTCAGCGGTAATATCTTTCAATACCATTATCACAATTCTAGTAATGTTAGCTGCTCGGAGATAAAATTAAAACTGAATGCATTTAGTGGCATTTCATGTCGTTCACTTTCTTATCGTTTAATGTTTCCATAAAGCACCTTAGAAGTAATGTAAGTTAACAGACAAAGCACTTAAAATATTTACTTAATAATAAACTTTTAATTAAATTATTGTTCTACAACTTACGTTAACATTTTTATCATTAGTATCATAAATGTTAGTCTGAGCTGAATGTAGAATTCAATTTTTCGGCTTTAGGCGTGCAGTTGGAGCCTGTCTGGATCATATTTGATCAGATAGCACTTATTCGTCAGCAGGCTAGCCATGCTTCTCTGGTATTTTTGACGCTTTATTGGGGACGCTTTGGACGCAATTGTTGATGTCAATTAAAATCAGTACTTATCGGTCGTTATCAATAACATGATAATCGTCTACTACCTCAACGGTACTTAAATGTTTTATGCAGTCAGAGTGATAATATTGCTTTAATTTGAACTACAGAAAACAATATTACCGAAATGTAATTTTACTAAAAAGTACTTTCTTTGCTCGAATGCCTTTCTGCGAATTGGTGCGTAAAAATAGCTGCTTAGTGCCAGTGACTTGGTTTGCTCCGACCAGTCGTACTCCTGTAAGTGTGAAGTGAACAATAACTTTTATATTAAAAAAAGTATTTAAAATTCTGGGCGCACCGGAAAATCTGGATTTGTTGAATTCCTATCCATCATTGCCGCAATGGCTATTGAGAGGTTGGCACGTTGCATGAACACCACACAGAAACCGGAAAACATAAGCACACATTGCAGGTTTCGCGCGCCCATTCTCGGATCTATTAAAAATATATTCATTATTACGTCGAAAATTAGTGCGATGCCCTACTCTGTACTTGCCGTCAGTTTCTGCCGCAGTCTCTGCAGCATTGTCAGTGTTTATATCTTCCGATACCTTTGTCACATCTGCTTATGGTCACTACTCGGAGATAAAACTATAACTGAGTGCGTTAGCATTTCTGCTATACTTAATAACAGAAGCATTACTACATATATTACTATTTGCGGCTTTAAGATAAAATAAAAAATCCATGAAGCTGCATTTCCTTATTTCGTTGAATTTCTTATCGTCTAATAATTTAATATAGCACTATACTTACTAAAAACTTATATCACTATAGGTGGTATAACAGACGTGGCGCCTTAGTATTTATTTTTAATAAAATCTTAATTATTTTATCACTCAAAAATATATATATCCAGTCCTAGATAGGCGTAGGCGGTGTCTACGCCAATAAAGAGGAAGAAGGTGTGCTCCAGCTATATTTTTTTCCACAGCAAGCGTCCAAGATTGCTGTGCCTTTTCCAGTGCTAGAAGCTCAGTTCCATCCGATCGAGCATTATAAAAGAGCAGAGAAATGAGTATTTGGCTAAAATCGGTAGACTTTAGAGCAAAAGCTTCATTTTAGTCATTAGCATATAATTTTATATTAATGAACCAATTAATCAGTAATAACTATAAAAGATCTGATTAGAATTGTGTTATTTTTACTTAACGAACATTTTGTTCTCTAACAATTTTTAAAGATCATAACCTGAGACATATTTTCAGGCGCTGTGAAATGATGAGAGAAAGGTTACAATGTGTAAGATGAGAATGCCCCTGTATTAGGGGTTGTGATTTGAACCGACTTAGACTAGTGGTTAAAAAAACTTATCCTTCCTAAAATATCGTAGATTTTGACCTAAGTAAACAGTTTAAAGTCGATAGGAAAATCTAAAATAACTGTATTTGGTATACGTGCTTAAGGGGTTGTACTGATCCGATTTCATCTATTTGCTCCACTAATTAATATTATCATAAAAAAAACTCTATCGTTAAATTAACTTATGTATTAATAACTTATATACTGCTCCCGAAATTTCATTACATATCTCAAAAGTTGACCGATACTTTAGGCTAATGACACTTAGGTCTACATAACCGTTATTTCGGGCCTTGAAAACTTGTTGTCTGATCTCGACTGTTTCTGCAAAGTTTATTCCAATGTCATCATTGGTGCTTGACCTTTAAACTATATCACACTGTAAGCTAAGAATATTAGAGCAATATTAAGTACCTAATTCCATTGCTATGTGCCTGTTTGTTGAGTAGTTTCTGCTGTATTAAATTTCACTTAAGCTTGGAGACTTGCTTACCATCTTGGGCGTAAAATTTAATGCTTCTGTCGTATTTACATATTTAGTAGGTAAACGCAGACAGATTTCAAAGTAGCCGCTATCTGGGTAATAGGCATAGTTACCATGCAATTTCATCCATTTTCACAGTTTATGAGGAGATATATTCTGCGTTGGATTTCGAGACTGATATTGTTGTTGGCGTTGAGACTGTTTCCAAGATAGACAAAATTATTTGCGACTTCAACGTTATGACTGTCAACAGTGATGTGGGTGCCTAGTCGCGAGTGCGACGATTGTTCATTTGATGAAAGGAGATATTTCGTCTTGCCCTCCTTCACCACCAAACCCATCTGCTTCGCCACCTTTTGCAGTGTGGAGAAAGCAGGCCAATGATATCGATGTCTTGTAGAAGATTGTACCTGATCCATTAAGCTCTACAGCTCGAGTTATTTTCTCCAGCAGTTGATTTAAGAAGTTGCAGGATAGGGAGCGCCTTGTCTGAAACTTCGTTTTGTATCGAACGGCTCGGGGAGGTCCATCCCGATACTGACGAAGCTTTTGGTGTTGATCAATCCAGTCGTATTAGTTTTGCGAGAATACCAAATTCAGGCAAAGCGGCAAAAAGGCAGCTCCTTTTCGTGTTATAAACTGCTTTAAAATCGACGAAGAGGTGGTGTACGCTGTGTAAAGTCACCCAGAATTTCGGAAATATTTATTTTAAGTATGTGAGAGCTCAGGAAAGTATTGAAAGAATTCAAACAATTTTCGATACACAAAGTAACAATTGTCAGAAAAGCATTCTTCCTCAATTTCAACTGTAAATTCACACATTATTGACCGATAATTTCGGTAAGAAGTCAACTATAGATACTGGGTCCTTCATATTTGGCACCTAGGGGCTTGAACAGTTTTGATTGGTCTTGGGCAATTTTTGGTCGAAAAATGACATGCTTTAAAGGAATTCTTAGTGCAACATTTTATTCCTTATATTAATTACTGCTTAATTTTTGTACCGCAAAGTACGATTTCGCCCATTTATACACTGTAATATAGGAATATGAAAAGAATGCCACGAACTAAATTTAGTCGAAATTGGTTAGTCGGGTCGCGAGATATGTGATTCCACTAAAAAGTGGGCGGTGTCACACCATCGTCCAAGTTTCATGTCGGCTCCCATTAAGCCCTCTTATTCTGGAATTGAAATTTAATGTCTCTGGCGTTCGTTAGTAGTATTTACATATAAAATTTGCGCTCAGAAAATTTAGTTTTTGTAGCATTAGTAGTAAACTAGTTAATAATTTATTATTATCAGAACAATTATTTTATTATCTTAGAGGTATTTCTTTGATATCCATGATATTTTACGCCCGCTTTTTTTGCTTAATATATGTATTTCAGATGTTTCGTCATTCACCAGTTTGTTGAACACCTATTTAAATACAAGTTTAGATTAGATAGGCTACGGATTAGTGCTGCTTGATATTTATGAGCTCACGATTTGCGTTCCGTTTCACCGGCTCATTCCACGGCTGCACTTTAGTGCTACCCAGAGTTACAAACAGCAAATTGCCAATAAAATACGAAACTACCATAGTGTAAAATATTATACGCCACTGATTTGGATTTGTCTACAATTGGCATGAGATAATATTATATTTGCGTCTGTTATGTTCAATGTACTTACCGTGTCTGTCACAACGACTCCAACAACTAACGGGCCAATCATACTCATCAAAGTAGCCCCAAAATTTGTAATGCCCATCAATGTTGCAGCGAAATTTGGTGATAACTCAATGTAATTCACAAAAAAACCGATTAATACAGCTGAATTGATGCCCACAGACAAAGTTAGTAAGATAACAGCCAAATCAGAACCATTGGCATCAACAAACCCCAGCGGAATTGTGGCCGCCATTGGTATCCACATGCCGATCGTGTTGAAAATTTTACGACTAGCATTCGTGCTCAAAACTTTCTTTGACAGCAGTACCTGACCGAGGGCACAGAAACACAGACCGAGTACTAGATTAGCGGTATATGGCAGGGCGGAGAGCAAGGCATTACTTTGGATATCCTTGTCGAACACGTTCTTTATGTACGAGGGTATTTGTGTCATCAATATCCAATAGCCCCAATTGTAGGCACAATGCGTAATGTTTAGTGCCCAAAATGGTATGGATGTGAATATACTCAACCAAAAGGGGTGTGGGCAACATCGCTGAGGTGGTATTATTTTCACTCTTTGCAAGCACTTCTAATGCTGATTCGATGTAATTTCGTTCCTTGGGTGTAATTAATTTGGATTGACGCGGAGACTCAGCGCCCCACAACAGCCACACAAGCGACCAGATAATGCCACAACCGCCGGAAACATAGAAAATGCTCGGCCATCCGAACTGTGAAGTAGCTAATATGCCACTAATGCTCATTATTATGATTGTGCCGAATTGCATGCCGGAAAAGCAAAGTGTTACAAGTATACCGCGTTCAGCTGGTGGTGCCCATCGGGCTAAAATAATTTGCCCCGAAGGATATACGGCAGCTTGACAGAAGCCTTGCAGAAATCGCAATCCGCATGTGAATTGCCAATCGCCCAGTTGTGCACCGAAGGGCGTAAATATGGTAAGAAAGCCACCAATACCAACACTGAAGAGCAGCATTACTTTACCGCCGAATCGTTGCGCCAACTGACCGCCTGGTATCTGCATGAGCAAGTAACCCCAAAAGTAGCTGCTTAGTACCAGTGACTTGGTTTGCTCCGACCAGTCATACTCCTGTACGTATGCATTAGACAAAAACTTTATGTTAAAAAAGAAAATTAAAATTAAAAATCTGGGCGCACCGGAAAATCTGGATTTGTTGAATTTCGATCCATCATTGCCACAATGGCCACAGAGAGGTTGGTTCGTTGCATAAACCCCACCGAGAAACCGAGGAATATAAGGATGCTTTGCAAGTGTCGCACGCCCACTCTCGGACCTATTAAAAATATAAATCATCACTCACGCTTACTCATTATAATATAGAAAATTAGAGCGATGCGTTTCAGCATACCCTCTATACTTTCCATCAATTTCTGCTTCAGCCTTTGTTGCAATCGGAGCTTTAATATTCTTTGATGCCATTATCAGAACTTTTTGAATGTTTTCTGTTTGGAGGTACAACTAGAACTGAGCGCATTAGCATTTCAGCTTTACTTGATGGAACAAGCTTTACTATACTATTATTTACGGCCTTAAAACAGATTTAAAAATCCAAAAAGCACCAATAAAGCATTATAAGTGGTGTGGCAAACTTGCATATTAAATATTTACTTTTAATAAACTCTTAATTAATTTACGGCTCAAATACTGACTGTTTAATCATTAGTATCATTATTGTCAGATAGCGCTGATTTCAAGGTTTAAATTATTGCCCTAGTTGCATTCTTAGCAACTCCCATATACCCAAATATAGGGCTCCATTCACAGATGATATTAAGCGTATATTGAAGTTTAATGACCTTGGAAATTTTATAAAGATGTGGTGTTTTCAATTTCTTTAAAAATGTGTTTTATTAAACATCTTAATTAAAGGCCAGCATTGCAGAGTTTTAGATACACTTTTTTGCAGTGTGGATAGTTCATGCTTTTAACTGTGTATTTCTATATTCCCTTCCGATTATGCTGATCTATTGATCTCAGATGCTACCGAGGTTTACCACCAAATTCCGGATTGGAACCTTTAAGGGAGTAATAAGAGAGAACGTTCTACGATCACATTTGGGAGATCCTGACAAACAAACAAACAAAAAAAAAAAAAACACAAATCAATGAATGTGGAAATCGTACAACGAACTAAAGATGCTAGCAAAAAACAGGAGCATTGCTTATTTAATGAAGCAACAGTGAACTTTGGGCGGTACTAATATATTTAGTAAGTCGATCAAACCATAATATAATATTTTAGTTAATTTTTTGCAGATCGACTATATATTTTGCCCGCAACAACATTGCATAGTCAGAAGATGTCAGCGACCAACTTAATTAAATCGTCTTGCTGTGTCCTTTTCCAGTCCTAGGAGTTAGTTTTATCCGATAAAGCACTAAAACAGAGCACAGGAAAGAGTATTGGGCTAGAATCGCATAATCAGTCGAGATAACAGGCATAGGACAAACGGCGAAGGGAGGTGTTGGGACAAATATGTCCCGTCAGTATTTTTGGATGGGACATATTTATCCCGATCAGTACTTAATGCTCCCAAGGCTTACATATTATTTCAACTGATTTCTATATGAAAGCTAGTTTTATTTGTAATACAATGAACATTTTCGGTAAACACAAGTAAAATATATATTCCATGTTAGACTATAATAAAAAAAATTGAAATGAATGAAAATATTTGTAAATTAGTATTTATTTATGATAAAGTGCAAAACAATACTTGCAGAGAGGATTCGGACATTCTTCGCATATTGTTTTTGTACGCCTCTCTTTTTTTTCTTCTGCGTAACTAGCACAACGCTTCCGATTGCCAATTCGTACCGGTAGGTGTCCAGCGACTATTTTTATTTTTCTACCAGTTATATCACTGTGACGAACAGATGTCTTCTTCTTTTCCCCTTCAATCATGTTTTCAGCCAAAACTATCATAAAATGAATGAGTGGGGTTTGCCTTCGTCCCAGTCGTGAACTAATGACCCAAGAATTTCCAACAGACATCATAAGTAGTCTATAAAAAAGAGTTGTTTGCACCTTCCATCCTTGAACGTAAAAATAGATTTCAGGCACTTCACCACGTCTTTAATATAGAATAGTTTAGATGGTCCATCTGGCTTTTCAGTAACCTGCTTTGAATTTTTTTGTACCGGCTTAGATTTGCGAAAAATTCTATTCGTTCGTTGGTACATTGCGTAATACGGGTATACGCATCGGTTTAAAACATTGTCCTATATCTGGAATTCGAAGGCTGCTCACAGTTTTTTTTGGAACAAAAGTCACAGTGGGTGGGTGCAGACCAAATAGTTGAGGTATTCTGTAAACTGTTGCAGAGTTTACTTCTTGTAAGTTATCTGCTACATCCTCATCTTGATAATCCATATGCTCAACATCACTGCTTTCACTAGTAGACACCTCATGATCTGTAAGCTTATAATTACTCATCACTACTAACGTCCGAAAAGTGTTTACCCTCATCAGAAAACTGCAAGGTATTAGCAATTGCATTGCGATCTATTGGTTTTGACTTTGTTAGTCTGTACAAAAGTTATAAAATTATTAATGGATTTAAAATGTTGCCAATAAATGTGCGTCGGATCCTGACTGGGACATTTTTAGCCCAACAAGAATACTGATGGGACACATATATCCCACAAACTTATACTTACCAATAATTACAAAAATACAATAAAATATTAGTATTCACCAACTTCATAATATGTCAAGAACACTAGCACAAGTATTTATTAAGTTTAGAAACAGTAAAGTTAAAATTATCAACCATTCGCTCTACTTTGGCAAATGAACACGTGTTTACGATTTAAAATACCACGAATGCAAACAAATATCGTTAAGAATAGTATAAGCTTCGAAATGGGACCAATTTAACTCTTTTCAACCACTTATTTTCTACGCTAGGTATCTTAGAAAATACACTGCTACACATAAGTCCCGTTCGGATCAAAAGGGTTAGAGCAAAAGCTTTGTTCTAGCGACAGACAAAGACACTGAAGTCCTCATAACCGGTATCGGATTGTCTGTTTTAGACCATTTTTGTGTAAGAGAAGTTATACTATAAGGAAACTCTTTGTAAAATTTAATGCTTCTAGTTTTTAAATTTCGTGAGTATCGCGCTTTACGCAGTTTCAAAAGAACCGTTATGTCGGACGTAGCCATAGTTATCATGCGATTAGGTCCAGTTTCGCAAAGTATGAGAAGAATACTAATAGAACTTCTCCTCAGCAAGGTTCGGTGATATAGCTTCAGCAGTTTATGAGATATAAGAATAAACTTATAAGGGTCTACTTCGACGCCCTGTAACATATTATGGTTTTGTATCTTACCTTGTAGTTATTTATAGTACTTTATAATTTTTTTCTTAACGGCTTTTTCTGGGCCTGGAAACGGTCCTATTTCGCCCATCTTCAACACTATTTCAGAAACACCTATAGGCAGCCGCCCGGATTTCCACTCATGTGCTCACCTTTACCTTTTAGGTATATATAATAACTTAATATCTATCTCGAAAAGTTTTAGGTATAACAAACAACCGTTAGTTACAAAATACAATTTCACACTGCAAGAAATATAAAAAATTGTTTATTCTTATATCTAATACTTTTTCTAAGACATTCCGCATTAGCATTATGCTCCATCTCCGCTTGTTTGCTGAATGCAATGAATATCCTTTCATCATTCTATATATTTTTGTTCACTTGGCTAGATTCAAATTTTGATAATTTCTGCTCCAGGTCATCTACAACCACTTGAAATTTGATACGCTCATGAGCTGTGTCTCGTTTCACTGGCTCGTTCCACGGCTGCAATTTAGTGCTACCCAAAGTTATAAAAAGTAAATTGCCAATGAAATAGTAAAATGCCACAACGTAGAATATAAGGCGCCACTGATTTGGGTTTGTCTGGAATTGGTATGAGTTGATATTATATTTGCGTCTATTATTTTAACTACTCACCGTGTCTGTTACAATAACGCCAACAACTAACGGTGCAATAATGCTCATACAATTCGCCGCACAGTTTGTAATGCCCATCAGTGTGCCGGCGAAATTCGGCGATAAGTCAATGTGATTCACAAATCCACCCAAAAATGTTGCTGAGTTGGTGCCCACAGCCACAGTGAGTAGAATAACGGCCAAATCAGCACTATTGGCGTCAACAAACCCCAGCGCAATTGTGGCCGCTGCCGGTACCCACATGCCGATCGTGTTGAAGATCTTACGACTAGCATTCGTGCTCAACACTTTCGCCGACAGCAGTACCTGAGCAAGCGCACAGAAACACAAACCGAGTACAAGACTAGCGGCATATGGTAGGGCGGAGAGCAAGGCATTACTCTTGATATCCTTGTCGAACACATTCTTTATATACGTGGGTATTTGTGTCATCAATGTCCAATAGCCCCAATTGTAAGCACAATTTGCGATGAGTAGCACCCAAAATGGCAAGGATGTGAATATGCTCAACCAAGGGGTGGGCAACTTAGCTGAGGTGGTATTATTCTCACTCTTTGAAATTACTTCTATTGCTGATTCGATGTAATATTGTTCCTTTGGTGTTATTAATTTGGATTGATGTGGTGAATCAGCGCCCCACAGTAGCCACACAAAGGACCAGACAATACCACAACCGCCGGAAACATAGAAAATGCTCGGCCACCCATACTTTGAAGCCGCTAATGTACCACTAATACTCAATATGATGATCGTGCCGAATTGCGCACCGGAAAAGCAAATTGTTGCAAGTATACCGCGTTCAGCTGGTGGCGCCCATCGGGCTAAAATCTTGTGCGTTGAAGGATATAGGGAACCTTGACAGAAGCCTTGCAGAAATCGTAAGGCGCAAATGAATTGCCAATCGCCCAGTTGAGCGCTGTAGGGCGTGAATAAGGCGAGAAATGCTGAAATGCCGACACTGAAGAGCAACATTTTTTTACCGCCGAAACGCTGCGCCAGCTGACCGCCTGGTATCTGCGTAAGGAAGTAGCCCCAGAAGAAGCTACTCAGTAGCAGTGACTTGGTTTGCTCCGACCAGCTATACTCCTATTTGTATATCGTAGACAAAAAACTGTTATAATTATGAGAAAAAAGAATTGAAAAACTATGCACGCACCGGAAAATTTGGATTTGTTGAATTTCGATCCAACATTGCCACAATCGCCACTGATAGATTGACGCGTTGCATAAACGACACACACAAACCGAAGAATATCAGCATACTTTGCAAATGTCGCACGCCCACTTTCGGACCTATTGAAAATATGAAGCATTCGGTTAGACATGGGTGACGTTGATATCTACTTTAAACTGGTTATCAATTTCAGCGGCATTCTCACCAGCATTCTCAGCGGTAATATCCTTCGATACCATTATCACAACTTTTCTAATGTTTATTGCTCCGAGTTACAATTTAAACTGAATGCGTTTAACTGCATTTTATTATCTGGTTGACTTTCTTTTCGTGTGAATTTTCAAATCAACAGTGGAACGTATAAAATGTTTCAATCTCAGTCAAATATAAACTTCATTAAATATTTACAGTTAGCAAATATTATCGTTGGTATTATAACTGTAATGTAGCGTATTTTAACTCTATTTTTATCTTTTGGTTGCTAATAGGAAAAGATAGGAAGAGGAAGAAAGATTTAAGGCCAAGATAAGCAAATAAAGAGCTGCTTTCATATATACAGTGTTTGTCCGGAAAGTAATAGGACTGATTCGGTTAAAAAAAATTTATTGGACCAATCGTTACAATTCTTTAAAACCTTTCAAAATGGGCTCATTCTGCGACGATGCAGCGCTGCCAGCTCGATTTCCAAGCATTGAAGGCGTCACGGAAGGCATTCTCCAGAATAGCCTTTATAGTCTAGGTGCTTGCTGCTTGGATCCTCTCTGTCATCTCAAAATACTTACCTTTCATCGGCCTTTTCTGGCAAGTAAACAAAAAAGCCCAGGGAGCCACATCTGGGCTATAAGCCGGCTGCCAAAGCGTTGGGATTCTGGCCTTGGATAGTTCGCTGTTTACAAGAAAGCGGTGGGAGCCGGGGCTTTGTCGTGGTTCAACTTCCAATCGATGCGTTGCGATGCCTTGTCGGACCCGATTGACCCTTCGTTTGAGTCTCTTGAGGACTTCCACGTAAAACTTGGCATTGACGGTTAGTCCAGGAAGAACAAATTCATGGATCGTCTTCACTTTGGATTTGCTCATTCATCCGGTCTTCATCAGCGACCTCTTCTTGGCCTTCCAAAAAGGCCTGGCGCCACGAAAAACACCACTTCTTGCTAAAGTTACACCTGGGTAAGCGTGCTTTATCGCATCAAACGTCTCACAGAAACAAGTCACGCGAAATTTGTGTTCTAACTCTCCAGGTGCTCGGAGACAACTGACCAGCCGCTCGTGCGTTAGCTACCAAATCCAATCGGTGCGCGCACGCTTCAAAGTATAGTCGCAGCGGAAGGATATCAGTCTTATTACTTTCTGGGCAAACCGGACTTGACATAGAACCACTGGAAATAGTCTAACGACGTCAAATCCGTCGACCGAGGTGGCCCTAATTGGCTGGGCCATTTCGTGAGTTAACACGCTCCCCTAATTTGGTTTTCAATAAATAAATGATGACATTCGCTGAGTGGCTTGTTGCACATTCCTGTCGGAACCACATATTGTCCAACTCCATAACATCTAATTCGGGACAAAAATATTCGGTTATCATTGAGCGGTAGCGATTCCCATTCACAGTAACGTGCCAGTATTGATCATCACGGAAGACGCCGCTGGACCATAAACCGCACCAAACCGTAATTTTTTCGGAATGCAATGGTGACTCATGGAGTCTGTCTCCAATAACACTTACTTGGCTTATTGACGAAGCCATTCAGCCAGAAAGGAGTCTCATCGCTGAACATGATTTTTCGATGAAAATCCGGATAATTACCAAATTCACGAAGACACAACGATTCTGGTGGGCGAGCGGCTTCAGTTCTTGCGTCGATTTGATTTTGTACGGATTTAGGCCGAGATTTTTTCACAAAATTCACCACAGAGTCACAGAGATTACCAGCGCTTGAGAACGACGTGTGCGAGACTGATTTGGGTCTTCCTTAATGATGCGTTAACGGCAGAATTATTCTCTACACTACGACCACTTCTTTATCTCACTGGAACATTTTGTACAGTGCCTGTTCGAATTTTTCCACCAGACTTTCAATAGTTTATCAGACAACAATCCCAACCAAATTTCCGGCCCCGGGCCCCTGGAAAAAATTAAGGGTAAGGATTTTCAGTACCAATCAGCACTGTGGCATGTACACCTAACCACCTTGGTAGGGTTCGAGGCCCATCTAAAACCTCTGCCGTACTTTAGGGGCCAGTTCCCGGTTGCAATGCAACTCCACATTCAAACTGACAAAGTCAGTTCTTCCCGCGATTTGGGTTTTAACCACAGCCACCACGAATCTCCACAAAGGGCCAATGAGCAGATTAGATTTCCTCCAAAGGCTACTGCTCTCCGTGGTACCAGGTTAAAGTTTTTTAGTATGACCTTGTAACCGAAGCTACTACCAGTTGAGTTTCCACGCAACTCTGGACTAGCGACCAGGATCTTAGTCGCCTCTTACGACAAGCATGCCTTACCACGGGTATATTCTGGGTCCCCCCCACCCGCAGGGGGAAAGTTGATCAGACAGTACGATAATGACGACCATAAAATGGAGCGCTCTTAAAGGTGAGGCCACTGACTTTCAATTTCGGCAGTAAATTTTAATAATTTCGCCTCGTTGTCGGATCGTATACCTTTCGATGGTGAAATGGTAAACCTCACTGAAGAGAAATAACAAAAGAGTTGGAAAAAGTATGGCGTCGTTTGCTGTACCTATCGGTCTACTTTTGTATTAAACTGTATGTGATACTGTAGCTCTTAGATATGGTTAAATTAAGCTATCGAATTTCTGACTGGTACCGGCTTTTTAAGGAATATATACTTGTATGTGTCTAATAGACGGCAGTATTGCACGCATGGTTTTAGATGTGAAAACTCGAACATCGACGTAGTGTTCAGGAACAGCTCTTGGAAAAAACACTGGAAAGGTTAATCAATGCTTTACTGCCATCGACTAAAAGCTCAATTATTAAGGCTAAATTTGTAATAATCTTACTGATTTCAGTTATACTTGTATCTTTCTAAAAGAAGTTTGAAGGAACCTCACGGCCATCCCTGTACAGATTGCAATTAAACGAAATCTGCTTAAATGCTGACATTTTACGTTTTATTTACCGGGATTTGCTTGCAGCTATAACTATTTCTATTTACGCAGTCTAAACGCCCGCGATACTGCGAATTTGATAAATCATTTGCCATTTTATGTAAGTTGCCATGAGCTATGCACTGGTGTTTATTTAACAGAGACAAATTTACATTAATTTATACATACATACATATTTGATTTACACCTAGTTTAAATGCTTAATTTTAATAGTAGCTTATAAATTCCAAAGACGTATTAGAGAGCTTACATACATTAATGTGGATCAGAGTCGTTCAGAACTAATCAGCTGGATCATTCCATGGTTGTACGTCGCAATCACCAAAAATGAGAAACACCGTATTGCCCAGAATGTACAAGGACGAGGCCAAAAAGAATACTATACGCCATTGCTCAACGGATTTCTATAAAATGAAGTCATCGGCTATTAGTAAATATTTTTCAATTGAAAGATTGTAGTAAGTGAGGTTAGGATTTTTAAGAATCATCAGATCAAAACTAATATTAAAAACTCTTTTTAAGGAAAAAATGTGATTGGTCTCTTTTGAGTTATTTATGATTTCAACCCGAAATTTTTGTTGTCATTAGTGCCACAAGTGAGTCTTCCCCATTGAGTAACAGAACTTACCTCATTAGTGACTATCAATGCCACTGTTAGCGGCGCCACAATGCCCGTTATGTTGGCTAAACAATTCGAAATGCCCATTAGGATGCCAGCAAAGTTCGGTGACAAGTCAATATGATTGATTTGATAACCCAAATACGAAGCCGAGCTAACACCAACCGTTATAGTGAGTAAAGCAACTGCAGCGATTACATGATCCGCATTCACATAACCGAGCGCAATTAGCGTTATTGCCGGTGTACCATGACCGATGGTGTTAAAGAGCTTTCTATTTGTATTCAAAGACATCCATTGGCGTTTCTTGAACCACATGGACAGGGCCGTAAATACGAAGCTCAGCACCCACATTGAAAAGTATGGCAAAGCAGATGAGAGTGCATTATTTTGTATGTCCATATTTAAGATATTTTTCACATAGACCGGCATATAGGTGAGCAAAGTCCAGAGGCCCCAATTATTGGTGCAGTGCACAGTCATTAGCGCCCAAAAGGGGCATGACTTAAAGAATTCTGTCCAGGGTGGATGCATTGATCTGCGCCTAAACTGCAGCTCCGAAGTGCCCCAATGTGAAGTGATAAGTTCGCGTTCACGCTCCGATAGGTGGCGGCACTCTTTCGGTGAACTGCAACCGAAACACTTGAATATAGCGGCCCAAAGTAAACCCACACTGCCGGATATGTAGAAAATACCAGGCCAACCTAAACGCGAGGCAGCAATCACGCCACTACTGCCCAACATGACGAATGTACCAAACTGACAGCCCGAATATGTGCACGAACTCATTAGACCGCGCTCTTCCACCGGCGACCACTGCGAAAGTATCGTGTGCGTTGAGGGAAATACGGTGCCTTGAAATACGCCCTGTACTATGCGTGAGGCCAGCACCAGCTGCCAGTTACCGATAGCTGCACATAATGGCGTCAATATGGCCAACAACGAGCAACTGACAAGGCTGATGAGCAACAATAATTTGCCACCACAGCGGCGTGATAAATAGCCGGAAGGTACTTGTGAGGTGACATAACCGATGAAGAACGAACTCAGCAGCAAACCCTTGATATGTTCATTCCAATTGTATTCCTAGAATATGGAGAGAAAATGAAGTGGTTAAAGTCTTTGTACAAAACCAACCGTCAGCAAAATTTTATCTCACTTCGAAGTCCGGATTTGACGTTTTATCTGTCATCACAACGATCGCTACCGAGAGATTAACGCGCAGCGCATACACAACACACATTGTGCCGAAGAGCAAGAGCATTTGCAGATGTCGAACACCAAAGTGAGCTGCAAAGATTAACGATTCAATTTAAGATATGATTTCCCGATGTGAATAGTGCTCTAACTAAACGAAACTCATACTCATTTGCTTTTCGAAAGCAGTCAGAATTTTGCTTATGGAACTATTTCTTTTAATTTTCGTAAATTCGAAATTTATTTGTGTTGTGTGTGTGGTTTTTTGCTGAATAATTTATTTTATTTTTATGTGTTTCGAAAGTTGACATTTGAATTGAAAAAAGAAGTAAGTAAATTAAACCAAAGAATTTCAGATACAGAAGTTTTGGAAAATTAAGTTGCAATAGAATTTTTATTTTTCATTAGAATTTCTTTAAAACACCTTAAGAACAAATTTTACGGAACAGGTTCGTAGTTCGAAAAAATTACCGTCGATTATTATTTAGATCGTAGATCTAAAAACTTTATTTTGCTTATTTCTTAATTAATTAATATAATATATTGGATTAAATGTAACTTTAACGTAATCTGTTCTTTAATTTCAGGGGATCCAGTTCAAAGATATTTATGGCACCGCAAAAGCTTTTCCTTTCCACATAAATATTTTTACTAATACTAAGTTTCAAATACAGTTGAAAGATACATATGTTTTAAATATTTGGATTAATAAATTTAAAAGTTTTCTGAGAAAAAAATCTGGAAAATTCGCATGTTTTTGTGCCTTTTACTGTATATAATCCATTAACGTTTCTGAAACTATGCTTTCCGAGTACGAAGATGTCATGAAACGTATTATTACTGGCGGTCTACATCAACGATCCAGAAATAAGCCATCACTCGGCCGAATATCGTGGGAAAGGTGAGCCGAAGCCGAAAAACCACTTCAAAGCAGATAAAAATTCAAGGTTATGATGACAGTTTTCTTCGATTATTGAGGTGTGGCGCACTTCGAATTACTTCCGACCGGCTAAACTGTCCAAAAAAAATATTATTTTAGTGTCTTACGTCATTTGCGTGAAGCTGTTAGTAAAAATATAACGGACTTATGGACCGACAAGTCTTGGTTTTTGCACCACGAAAATGCACCGCCGCATACTCCATTGATTCTTCGTAAGTTTTTCACCAAATTGTGAACCAATATCGTACAGTAACGTACGAGTATTTGCCTGATTAAGACCCATGTGAGTTCTGGCTATCAGTAAACTCAAACGACCGTTCCGGGGAAGCCATTTTGGGTCATTTGAAGTCATTACATGTGAAGCGCTAACCGAATTGAAGGCTATTCCAGAAATTTACTTTAGCAGCCGTTTCGAGAATTGAAGAAAACGTGGGCTCTAGTGTATTGGGGACAAGGGAGATTACTTTGAGGAAGACAACATATGTTTTCAAGAATAAATTAAGAATTTTAAAATTATGAACAAAGTCTTACTATTCTCATAGTTCACAGTAGCACGATGTATGTCAAACCGACTTTCAACCACTAGCGGTTACGCGTAGAGCCCTACTTATCAATAGTCTAGACTATTTTTTCTGGGGGGTACATTAAATCAAAGATTCATGCCAATCAACCAGCAATGTTCGAGGAGCTTGAAGACTCTGGCACCAGCGCTCTATAGCCGAAATTACAGCCAAAATTACTGCCGAAAATCTGCACTGGATCATCGAAAATTACCGTAAACAGGTGGAGATATGCCAACTGGTCCGTGGTGTCAAAAAAACCCAAACAAAATTTGAGTGTTTTATTCCTTTTTCACACTACGTCGTTCTTGTTGGTAGACTTTTTTTTTTATAATGCACATAATTTAATCAATTGGGTAGCAATAAGCGAGTAATTTGATTTCGTAGGTTTTCCATAAATTTAACTTAACATTACGACAAAAATTTTTGGCTTGCACGTCCAAGTCCCCATATTAAAAAATTTAATTGGGTCTTTTTCTACAGTTTCAATATATGTGACCTGGTCTACGAAAAGGGAGCTAACGTGCGAAAACTAGTGGATTCTATCACGTGAAAAAGCATCTCATCTTCCATCCGAATCAACTAAAAAGTGAAAATTGATTTTTTGACACCTAAGCCCCCTTTCCGTAGACCAGATCACATATATGTATCCAGTATAACGATTATACTCTCAGAATTTAATTAAACGATGTGATTAGATCAACAATTCGCTTCCTCCTGCCATAAGTTCTGCTACAAAGTTCTCTATGCAAATTCTCAGAAAAAATTTCCGTTTTCTTCTGCTATAATGTTTATTCAAGCCCACTCATGAATATTAGGTTGTTAAAAAAGTCTTGCGGTATTTTCGCTAGTTGGCGCTGAAAGCGCGTAGTTCTAGTTTTATTCGTCGCATTGGGTCATGCTATACCTTTTTGAAAAGCTCATTTCACGCGCCAACACGCGTTTGATTGATTGTCGTTTCTTTTAAGTCGTTCGTGAGTTATAGCGTCGCAAACATGGAGCAAAATAAAGAGAAAATACGGCATATTTTACAGTACTTCTACCATAAAGGCAAAAATGCATTTTCAAGCCGCCAATAAAATTTGTGCCGATACAGTTTCCATTTCTACCGCACAACAATGGTTTCAACGTTTTCGTTCTGGTGTAGAGGTAGTCGAAGATGCTCCACGCTCCGGAAGGCCTGTCGTCGAAATTTGCGATAAATTGGTCGAAAGAGACGATAGTAGTCATCAAATGTTATAAACAATTTGAAGAAGGGTGGAGTCACTACGAATGCTCGATGTATGGGTGCCAAACTAATTGATTCAATAAAAATACCGCAAGACTTTTTTGACAACCCATTATATTTGTAACACTCAGTTTAGTGTCTGCATTTGCTTATTGACAATGGAGTTAGGGCCCCCACTCGTATTGCGGTGATTGCTTAATGACCGTTTTCAAGAAGCTCAATATTTCAACAATGTTACTGCACTTCTTTATAGACTTTTCCCCAAACCCTCTACAGTTTATGATAGAAAGAGAAGTAGTCTTGCTCGCGTGGTTCGCACGAATTCAGCTATAAAACCTGTACGCGAACTCGTTGGCCAATACTCGTATCTCCTTTAGAAAACAGAAATTTACGTCAAGGAATTGAATATTATCGAGTTTTAAAAATACCAAAACTTATTCGAGATAATCTCCACATGAAAGCCAACCGTCGCAGGTGGCCCACAACCGATTCAAGCGGCTGTTTAGTGAAACGCGGTAAACGATCATAAAAGTGTAATTTTTACAGATGAACAAATGTTCACTGTTGAAAAAGTTTCTAAACAGCATTCAAAGAAGCTTCTAAAGTTAGCAATCTCCTTTAAAGACGTTACACCTCATTGTCGACAGCGTTGATTCAATTGGAATTTCAGCAGACGTGGTAAAGCAGTTAAGAAGTATTTCCTTCGATCTTCTTGATTCTTCAGCCAGATTCTAGTCCAACACAAAGCCAAATCACACAGCGGTGGCTTAAAAGCAATACTCATAGCTCAATCACGGTTTCATAGCTGCAGATGATTGGTCGTCTGGTAGTCCAGACTGTGGTGCTATTAGACTTCAGTTTGTCAGAGTTAGAGAACATGGCGGGCGAATGCCCCACAAAAATTTGAAAATCTCAAAAATCCTCTGTTCGAGAGCTAATCTGTAAAAACTATGTGTTGCTATTCATTTTGGCAGTTCGGTTTGGGATTCATGTGAAACCAAAATGTAGCTATTTCGCAATAGTATTTGTAATTCAAAGTTTTTTATTACCAAATGAATTATTAAGTAAAATTAACTTTAGGAAAAAGTGCATTATGGCTTCATTTTTCTAACGTCTTGCACTTGTAACAGAACTTATGTCAGGACTAAGTACACCTATGCAGGTTTCGGAGCTTAGAAGTTAAGATTTCGGCTATCCTCGCCCTTTCCTAACACTTATTAAATACATGCTAGAAGGACGTCGGCAAAACAGCTGAACATAAAACATAATTGAACATTGGCATAACCGCCGTATTGTTTTAAAACACTAACCAGTTCTTAAAATAAACTACGCAATTAAAATTTTGTTACGAATTTTATTATTTTTTTCTATTATTTAATAGTTTTTTTATTGTACATTATTTTTAATTCTTCATCTTCTTCTTTATACATAAACTTAAATTACATTGTTTTTTTATTTATCACTCAGCTAAATTATGATACATAATTTTGATATTTAAATTCTACTTTTATCAAGTATTTGCTATAAAGTCGATATTTTAACAACTTAAACTATACACAGACAAATGCAGACAAGCGATAACAATGTATCATTGTGTTGATACGAACAGTAAACAAAAAAGGAAAATTAAAATCAACTAAAACGAGGCAAAACTACACTACTGTACAGGGCGCCCACGTGTCTAATGCTGTGACTCAAGTTGTGTGGAATTGCGTTTCGCCGGTGACGGCTTTGGTTGTGGATCGTTCCATGATTGCACCTCAACGCGACCAAAGAGGATGAACATCAAATTACCGATGAAATAGAAACCGCTAGCAATGAAGAAGATGATGCGCCATTGTTCTGAATTATGCTGCAATAAAAATAAAAATTAATAAAATTTATATAGATATTGATATTGATTATATAATAAGACGTATATATCAAATTATATAATAAGTAATAATTATGATCAGTGAAGCTATTTACCTCATCGGTGACGATGAAGCCGACAATCAGCGGCGCTATAATACTCATAATATTCGCCGCGCAATTGGTGATGCCCATCAATATGCCGGCATAGTTCGGCGATAAATCTATGTGATTAACCTGGAAGCCCAAATAGGTGGAGGCATTGATGCCAACCGTAACGGTGAGCAGCACGATGGCCAATGTGATATCATCCGTGCCCACATAACCCAAACCGATGAGCGATATCACTGGTACCCAATGGCCAATCGAATTGAAGAGTTTCCTGCTCAATGACAATGGCATGCATTGATTCTTATTCAAAAGCGACGAGATGCTCGAGAACACGAAACACATTAAGAACATAACGAAATAGGGCAGCGCCGAGAGCAAGGCATTCGATTTGATATCCATGCCTAATACATTCTTCATATATGTGGGTATTTCAGTGAGTAATGTCCAGAAGCCCCAGTTGTGTGTGCTATGTACCAAAATCAATACCAAGAATGCGGGTGTGGTGAAGATTTTCACCCACGGTATGTTTGCGGGTGGGCCATGCTCTTTAGCAGCATCAACGCCAATCGATTGTTCAATGAATTTCTTCTCTTCCGGTGAAATGATTTTGGAATGTGCCGGTGAACTGGCACCCCATATGAACCAGACAATGGCCCATACAACACCAACACCACCAGACAAATAGAAAATACTGGGCCAACCTAATGCCGATGAAGCAATGATACCGCTTGTTGCCATCATAACAACCGTACCGAATTGTGAGCCCGAATAACACCATGTGCCAATATTGCCACGCTCCTCAATGGGTGCCCACTCCGAGAGTAACGTATGTGTTGAGGGGAAGACCATACCTTGGCTAAGACCTTGGGCGACACGTAATGCACACACCAACTGCCAATCGCCAATTTTCGCAAAAATTGGTGTCAAAATGGCCAGTATGGAGCAGATGAGCACGCCAAAGAGCAATGTAGTCTTACCGCCAAATTTACGTGCCAATGCACCACCGGGCACCTGTGTGAGAATGTAGCCCCAGAAGAAACTGCTGAGTAAAAGTGATTTTGTCTTCTCGTTCCAATCATATTCCTGTCAAAGAACAAAAAAATAAATATTTAGAAATACAGTTTTGAGCAAAGTGTATTCATAGCAAGTGAAGGTTGAAGTTGCGCAAAAGTTAAAAGAAATAATTTTTAGTGACGGCATTGACACAAAAAGCTGTCAAAAATGCTGTCAACATGACGTCATTAATACAACGTATACCGAAATTTGGTTTAATGAATGATTAAAGGTACTGCTATGAACGCAACTACTACACCCACTCTCTTAGATGGTATATTTACCTCAAAATCTGGATTTGCCTGGTCTTTATCGGTCATAGCGACAATGGCCACAGACAAATTGACACGCAACGCATATGCGACAGAGAGGCCAGCGAAGATGAGGAAGGCTTGAAAATGGCGTATACCAAAGCCCATGAAACCTGTAAGTGAAGAGAGAAAAGAAAAATTAAATTAATTTAAATATTATTTGAAAATTTTTAATAAAATAATATCATAACTTAAATAATAAATATAAATTAAAAATGTATAAATATAAATATAATGTAAAACCCCTAATAAAGCTTATGCACATTCACCAGGTCACTGCCATCAATTCAGGCAGACTTTGCACCTTTTGCTGTTGTGGTGTAAAGCCGGCGTAGCAGCTTCTATCAAAGTGTGTGCAATCAGAAGCATTTTTTTTTTTTTGTTTTAATACCTCAACTACTCCTCTCACGCGTCTTCGTTTGATAATGTAAATAAACTGATAAGCAGTACTATGTGTGTATTAAAATGTGTATCAGCAGTAAAAGAAATCATTCAGCTCTTTAATTGTCTTGCTATTTATAGTACTTAAGTATTGAAGGAGAGTTAACGCCGAGGCTGTGGAAATCTTCCATTGACTTTGAAGGAAAAAATAAAAGGCACAATCGCAGCCACATACCAAAAATAAGCGGGTACATCTAGGGCTTTGGCATACTTTTAAATTGCCGGCAAAATGCAGAGGTTATGATGGAGTTAAGAGTTTGGAAATGTGAATTGAAGACTTACTTTGTTTTTTTTTTTTTTTGAACTACTTTATTTTATTTTTTTTTATTTATTTAAGACCTTTAAAGCATAAAATATTTGCCAATTTATAAGTTGAGTAGTCGAAAAAGTATTTTCGTATTTTCTAAATAAATATGGTTGCCGTTGTATATCTGCAGTGCTACCAATCACATTGTGTCCATACCATATAGTGTTGGAAAGGTAAGATTTTAGGCTTCATTTAACCAGAAATTAAATTCGGGGAAGATGAAAAAGTTAGAGCTGTTCAAAAATGAGTGAAAATAAAGAATAAGTTCGCTATAAATTGAAATGTTTGTATGAAAAAGAAAGAATGCCACGCAAGCCATCAATGAAATTAGTGAAGTTAACGGAGATGATGCTGTAACAGTTCGTGTAACACAACATTGGTTCGCTCGCAACGTTCTGTAAATTGCGAAATTTCGATTTACACTGATGAACCCTTTTACACGAATAATGTCTCTATGGTTCATATTTGTTTATTCATTAGTATAAATATAAAAATAATAATTTTAAGTTTGATTAGAAATACAAAAAGACTTTTTCAACTACGCAGTATTTGCTGTATATTTAATATAAGTAAAAGTTACAACCAAAAGTCAGGGTAAAGCTGACAATTGTTTGATAATTTTTGAAAATACTTGAAATTTGTGGCTAATTTTTGAAAATATTTGAAATTCTGCTTTTTTTATAAACTGGGTGAGAATTATAACTAAATATTCTCCAAGTGCATCAAAAGCGAAATTCAAAGGCTGTAACTCAGTGTGCTTTAAGAATACGGTTTTTTCAAATATTTATAAGCAATTGCATTAATTTAAAAGTTAATTTTAGTGTATTAAAAATCATATCCTTATATTTTTATGTTTATGGAACGCTTACTAATATCGTTAGTGATAAATTAGCAAATTGTTTATTACATTATTAAGTATGCAATAAATAAGTACCTAATAATATTGTAGCTAAAGTATTTGCATAAACTTAAATAGTATTGGCGCACAAGCCCAACAGATTAACCTAGTAGAAGAGCTTAAATAGTATTAAAATAATCAGAGCACACCCACAATTACTCCACCTACATACCTTTTTTAATAAGAGGTACCTTTATGGTTATTAATTATAGTTCGTAGAATTATTTAAATTTATTTTATTATTTTTATTTATTATTATATTTTGTTTTATTTAATTATTAAAAACGGGCAACTTAAAGCAGTTAGTGCCATAAATGCGCCCTTTTATAGTGACCCTCTAAGAAGTATAGACGATAAAATTTTAATACTTTGCTTAAAAACACTAAATTTTGTATCATTATAATGGCTGTGCGAGTAGACTTAGACTTCTATTATTATAATCAATTAGACTTTTTTACATAAAAGATAACACATACAGTTCCCATTTTGATAACATTTGTTTCATATCTGGTAAAGTATTTGGTATTATACCAAAATGAAGTGAGAGGAAGTGTTAAAACTGAGTTTTATAAAATACTGAAATTTAAGAAAATATTGAATTTACATATCGTCACCTAAAATGCAAAACAACGTGTCATGGAAAAAATCCAAATTGAGTTTGTTATAGCTTACGATTCACTACAGCATAATAAATATATGTAGCACAAAATGTTCAGCTTCCGTTGTCAGATATAACCAATGTAATAACCATTTATCAGCAATACATAACTATAATGTAACTAATATGTAACCAATTTATAACCAAAACTCAAATTTTATTTCAATATGAGTGGTTTTTATTACATCATTTTCCTTCGCCTATAAACATTTGAAAAATGATTTTACGTTAATTAACAATTTAGGTGACGATATACATACATAGGTTGCTTTATATATTTCTGGACTAGGCAACACTAAGTGTTGCCAGGTGCAATCTGACATTTTCATTTGAAAGTTTGACATTTTTTAGCATAACATCACTCAGAACGTTTTGTCATTTAATCGTGAATTGTTTTATTTACAGGGAATTAAAAAATTCATCGCGGCCAAAAAATGGAATTAACTCGTGAACATTTTCGTGGGATCATTTTTCACAACTTTCGACGTGGATTATCACGACAAGAGTGCATCGATGAACTAAAATCTTTGTATGGCTATGAAGCACCATCCTATAGCACTGTGAAAAACTGTTACAACGAATTCAATCGTGGCCGATGCTCGCTCAAAGACGAATTCCGTGAAGGTTGTCCAAAAACAGCCGTTGTGCCAGAAAACATCGATGCCGTATGTGAACTGATAATGCAAGACCGTCATGTAACATACCTTCAGATAGAGGCATGCCTATGCATTTCTCTCACCAGCATACATTCGATATTGCATGAACACCTGGCCGTGAAAAGGTTTGTTCTCGTTGGATCCCGCACAATTTGACAATCGCTCAAAAAATGGCTCATGTGGATTGGTGTAAAGAAATGCTGAAAAAATACGAAGGCGGTGCTTCAAAAGACGTTTATAAGATCGTTACAAGTGACGAATCATGGATCTATGCGTATGAGCCTGAAACAAAACAGCAATCGACCGTGTGGGTCTTCCAAGACGAGCCAAATCCAACGAAAAAAAAAAACAAAAAAAACAAGAAAAAACGTTAACTTCGGTTGCACCGAAGCTAAATACCCTTCACAGGTGCATTTCTGTTAGTAACTATGTGTCCAGTTTGTATAGAAGCTATATGCTATAGTAACTCGTTCTGAACAATTTCTTGGGAGATTACATTGTTACCTTAAAAAGTAATCTATACCAAATTTCGTGAATATATCTCGTCAAATGTTAAAGTTGTCCATACAAGGACTTGATTCCGATCGTTCAGTTTGTATGGCAGCTATATGTTATAGTTAACCGATCTGAACAATTTCTTCGGATATTACATTGTTGCCTTAGAAAATAATATATACCAAATTTCGTGAATATATCTTGTCAAATGTGAAAGTTTTCCATACAAGGACTTGATTCCGATCGTTCAGTTTGTATGGCAGCTATATGTTATAGTTAACCGATCTGAACAATTTTCTCGGATATTACATTTTTTCCCTAGAAAATAATCCATACCAAATTTGGTGATGATACATTGTCAAATGCGAAAGTTTTCCATACAAGAACTTGATTCCGATCGTTCAGTTTGTATGGCAGCTATATGCTATAGTCAACCGATCTGAACAATTTCTTCGGAGACTACATTTTTGCCTTAGAAAATATTATATACCAAATTTCGTGAATATATCTTGTCAAATGTGAAAGTTTTCCATACAAGGACTTGATTCCGATCGTTCAGTTTGTATGGCAGCTATATGTTATAGTTAACCGATCTGAACTATTTTCTCGGATATTACATTTTTTTCCTACAAAATAATCCATACCAAATTTGGTGATGATACATTGTCAAATGCGAAAGTTTTCCATATGAGAACTTGATTCCGATTGTTCAGTTTATATGGCAGCTATATGCTATAGTGGTCCGAAATCGGCCGTTCCGACAAATGAGCAGCTTCTTGAAGAGAAAATGACGTTTGCAAAATTTCAAAAGGATATCTTAAAAACTGAGGGACTAGTTCGTATATATACAGACAGACGGACAGACGGACAGACGGACAGACGGACAGACGGACAGACAGACGGACATGGCTAAATCGACTCAGCTCAACATCCTGATCATTTATATATATACTTTATAGGGTCTCCGACGCTTCCTTCTGGGTGTTACAAACGTCGTGACAAAGTTAATATACCCTGTTCAGGGTATAAAAAAAACAAAATAAAATAAAAAAACCCATTTTTGTTGGTAACTATGCCTATTTTCATTATTAGGCCAGAAATATATATAGCAGCCCTCGTAATATACCAAAATTTAGCTCATATGGACTTAATAGCACATATCAGGAAGTTTGTTCGATACGTTTTGTCAAAGCGAATCGAATGACAACTGGTATAAAATTAACAGACTGGCATAATTGAAGTGAGATAGTATAACAAACAGTTATATAACTTTATTTTAGCTCACTTTATACATACATTCTTGTATTGGGAGCATATGCGTTGTTTGTTGTTGCCTTTCAGATAAATTTATTGACTATAGTGAACATTCGAACATAGTGTGCTAAAGTGGCATATCGAGGAGGTACATTGTAAGGACATAAGTTCAAGACAGACTCCTTAAAATACATTAGAGAATATTGAACGCACTAACCTACACCTATGACTTATTGATCTGTAAAATCTATATATTTTTTTACATATAAGTATATATTTTTTCTTCCACTAAAGCATATATGTATTTTAAGAGCAAAACCACAATACATTTCGTTTCATTTTCCGGAAGAGTATGCGCGACAGCATTGAACCACAACTCAAAACGAGGTGAATCATTTGAGAGCTTCCTATTGTTTACTGAAGTGTATTTTATTTATGTTTTCCACTAAAACAACAAAATATTATCGATCAAATTTCAAGCGTGAAATGTTGAGGTTATGTGGTTTCCATAATTAAAAAGGTGGTTATGTATTTATGACTGTACATATGCACCATAACTACGTAAATATGGAGAGCTAATAGTTATTATGAAAGCACTTAAGTGATTCTTATGAAATAATCAATAGTAAACGACGTAAGCGTTTTGTTTACCCGAGCGCTTGCACTCCGTGCATGTTTTCAAAATATAAGAAATAACAAGAAATAAAAAGAAATAAGACATAAGAGGAATGCAATAATATTTACGCTGAAATGAGCAAAACATTTTTCAGAACTATTTTCTGTTGAAATAGGTGAGTTGTGGGAAAATTGTTCGCATTTTGTTTACTAAGCTTCCAAAACTTTTTTTTCTATTTTTCTATAGCACAGCCAATGAAGTTCCACGTTATTAAGTTAATGCTAATTTGTTTGATCTGTGTTTATTGCAACTGGAAGCATTACTTGCAATTAATAAAATAAATGAAAAGTGAAAAGCGCTTACTAAGGCTTATGGTAAATATTTGCGCGCTGTCAATAACGGAATGCACTTTACATTGATGATAAGTCAATTATGTGTTATCTTCGCATGCATAACGGACCATTTCCGTTATTTAATTGCACTCGAATTTATCGCTTATTTCGTCTAAGAGCAGGTAGGAATGCACAGCAATTTTTTATGGGTTATGTTCGCCTAGTAGATCAACACACCTACACACATATGAAATACAATACTAGTTCACAACAATAATGCACACATATACAGTTCAACTACTTTATTGACCGATTATAGCCAATGTATACAGTTATCTATATAAAAAGCGCCTAGACGCCGCTTGTTGTTTACGCTTATGAATAGAAGCAGCAAGAAGAGCAAAAAGTAGCAATTTTTCCAGCTGCAATCGCTCTCAATGGAAGAGGAAGAGCAATTGTTGTTGGTAATTGATTAGCTATATTGTATTTAGTGTGTTTGAATAAGCGTTGAAAGTGAAGTAATATTGTTTGAAGTAATTAATTGGCACGCAATTGTTTTGAGTGTTTATTGTATTTGTATTTGGTTCCGAGTTGAGTTTTTGGTTACAAAGAAAGTGTGCTCACAATTTTATATAAAAGAAAGTAACGTCTTTAAGTAAGATATTTTTTAAAATGGAGTTTAAATTATATACTATATACTAATTTAATATAATAAATTAAATAAACAATTATTTCTCAATTTAAAGAAAAAAATATTTTTTATTACTAAATTTCTGAGTAAAATAAATTGTGAGAATTCTCATTGAAATTTTTTCTAAATTTAATTTTTTTAATGTTTATTTGTAGTACAGTTTTTTTTTGTTTTTTTTTTTTTTGTTTTTTGTTTAATTAAATTTGCAAAAAATTTCAATGAGAAAAAAAATTTAAGAATTTATTTTTTATGGATTTGTAATTTAAAAAAAATTTATTAAAGGTAATAAAATATTAACAATATTTTCATATTATTGTTTATATAACTGTATAGTATCGTACCTTTGATTAGAATATTGTGTGTTTATGTAAACAATATTTTCATATTTTTTTTTAAACAATTTTTTTTTGAAAATATTATTCATTTTAATTAACGACTTTTCGCATATCTGGAAATAGACGGGCCGACACATGTGATTAAATCGAGTCATATGGATATATTTACATAGTTATCCAGATCCTATACAGTATATTTATATATATATATACATAACGACTGTATATATATATATATAAATATACTGTATAGGATCTGGACTGTATAGGATCTGGATAACTACACAGTATATATAAACGACCGGTATGTTCATCTGTCTCTATATACACAAACAAGTACTTTAGTTTTTGAAATATCGAACCGCAATTTTGAAAACATTCTTTTCATCCCAAAAAAACTTCTCATTTTTCGCAACTGCCAATATCAAACCGCTATATGTCATACCTGCCATACAAACTGATTGATGGAAATCAAGTTCTTGCATGGAAATCTTTCTTATTATACAAGACAGCTTCAGAAAATTTGGCGCCGATTATTGTTTAAAGCAACAACACATTCTGCGAGCAAATTGTTCACTTTAGACAACAATATGCTATAGCTGATAAACAAGATGACCGATCAAACGTTAAAACAAGATTTTTTATACGCTTTTTGCTAAAAGAAATTAACCTGTGAAGGGTACAACAGTAATATATTATTTATTTAATATTTTATATATGTATAATGTTTTCTATTATCGATTTTTGCAGATTAAATTTTTTTTTTTTTTGATTTTTGAAAAATATTTGTTCTAAACAAAGTTACTACTTATGTATATTGTCTTCTATATCTTATTCTAGTATTCAATTTAAAGCTCATTTCACTGCCTAAAAAACCCATCTTCCCCATATGCAATTCATACCTGTTCCATCGAAACGGCGATTTTTCGGCATTTTGAATGTTTTTTTAAAAAACTTATTATTATAATTATGTCTTGCGAAAACCACGAAAGCACTGTCTTGACGGAAACAATTATTAACTGTTTTAATTTAGTGCAACAACCTAACCGCACAAGACCTGCACTCGAACTGATCGCTGTGATCGATTTTCAATAAAGCAAGTAAGTTAAGAACCAGCATCAAACCGCATTTAAAGTACATTTGTACTATCGGCAGGTTTCCTTCTCTTCATCGAATCTATGCTATAACACAAGTATTTGTGTGTGTGTGTGAGTATCTGAGCATTTGTGTGTATTGGGATTAATGCGTGTTGTTTTTTATTATTTTCAGGTTCAATCTCAAGCCAAAAGCTGTCTCTATCTGTCTGCGGCTATTGCATATACTCGTATTTATATGTACATACACTGGTAACTGTCAATAGTTTGATGGAATGACTGACTGGCGCTACGATGCTAATTATTGATAGACACTCAAAGAGGCGTAATAAAAATGGAAGAACGTAATAAAAACAAACAATAAAAAGTAGTGCGGGAGATAGTTTGTACACGCGCGTCACAATTGTTTTAGCGCCTTAATATCAGTTTCCACATTACACCTAACTATCCTACGGCAAGTGTGAGCACACACACTTACAAATGTACATATACACGTCTTGTATGTAAGCATACCATACACAGTGGCAGGGTGTATAGGTGTATGTATGCTCTTGCTCCATTTCACCGTGTCGAGCAGATTGCTAGACGCTGGTAGCGATCACCTTATCAGCGTAAGTATGTAGTGCTGAGACAGTTACATTATCAGCGGCCGCCAATCAATGAAGTGTGTAGAGCAACGCGTTGTGGCCGCGGTGTTTACCAGGTTATTGGACATGAGCATTTACTATGAGTTGACAATTTGTAGATGTCTCTCAGTATGACTGGTCCTAAGTGAATGGATTTGGAAACTGTTGACTTTAAACATTTGAAATATTTTTTAATCCATTATTTTGATTTTTAGTCGATAGTTTTAATTTTTTTTTATCGAAAAGTTTAATATCGATATACTGTATATAAGCAATTCAAGTAATTTCTAGGCGATAATTATTAATTGATATTTATTTATAGATACATTTAATATTGAAATATTTTTGAAATAATGAACTTTGATTTGAAGTATTGTCAATTAACCGTGATAATTAAATTTCACTTAATCCAATACACAGTTTTTTTTGTACAATGGAAACTACATGATGCAATTGAAATAATTTTTATCGATAGTTTTCATAATTCGTATCGATAAATTTTGATAGTTCTTATCGATAAATTTAATTTCAAAACAATTTTCGATCGATTAATTTAATATTAAAATAACTTTCCCCTTATAAATTTTATTTTCGAGTATTTTCGACTGTACTTTGTGTGTTTAAATTAAATTTGTACTCACAACTCACCCAATAATCTGTCATTATCTAGGTACTAAATCAATAAATTTTTTTAAAAGAAGTTTTCTGAAATCTCACATAAAGCTTATTAATTGTACATTGGGATCTATTGTATATAGAGCAATTGAAATAATTTTTGACCCATAACTAGTAATTGATAAATTTTGATTGATATATTTAATTCAAAGCTTTAATTGCTTTTTATATAATGAATGAATTAATTTTTTATCGATAAAATTAAGAAACAATTTCTATCGATAAATAATAATTAACATTTTTCTGTCCGATAAATGTCATAGCGAAATATATTTGTGACAGATAAATTTAATATCGAAATTTTTTACCAATACATTTTAATACTATCATATTTTTTATCGATAAATGTGATATCGAAATATAATTTTTATCGATAAATAGTTTTTAAAACCTAAATTTAATAAAATATATTTAAATTTAATAAATAATACTTTTTGTCATCGATAAATTTGATAAATATTTTTATTGATAAGTATTTTTTATCGATAGATGTCATATTGAAACATATTTTTTACTGATAATTTTAATATCGACAAAAAATCTTTCGATAAATTTAATACTAACGCAATTTTTATCGATAAATTTAATACTGATAAAAATTTTTCATCCATAAATTTTATCTTGATATATTTTTTATTCATCATTTTGCATTGAAATTAAATTTCAGGGATTCAGCACTGACCACAATACCCAATAGCAGTATTATTCGCACTTAATAATCACTATTATTATTAATTATAATGTAGCTCTTTCAAACTATAGTGAAGAGTTTATTTTCAAATGCCAGTAAAAAATGAATAAATGCAGTTATTCAATCCGGACCACTACTAACCCGGAATGTACTACATGCTGCTTTTCCATATAGTTGTATATACAAACTCATATATACTTACATATATATATGTATATAGTCCAAATAGATTATAAATTCATACAAATAAGCATAAGCTTGCCATATTTAATATTTATAAGTCAGAGACAAGCCCATCAATAAATTATATACATATACGTATATGGTATATTTGTGTATGTATTAGTGTGTGCTGTGAATGAAATAGACACACCTTCTTTGAGTTACAACAACAATGAACACAGTGCGACAATCAGGCGATCACACAATAGAGACAACTTTATGTACGGTATATATAGTACATATATGTATAAATACATGCGGTTTGTTGATCGCTACCTATATATGATATATTCGGTATATACTATATTGAAATGAGCTATATACAGCAATATGCTGTGTGGCTTCGTCGCTTTCTTCACTTCAAATTGTCAGCCACGTTTTCCTTAATTTATATTATAAGTCCTAGTTCAATTGAATGCTGATAACACTGCTAAACAACATTGTTCAGACGCCATTACAGCAATTAATTAGCATGTACTTGTTGAACTGAACATTGAACCTCGGTTGTGCATCTCAATGAGCATATGCAAAATGCACTTACACATAAGCACATATAGCAAAATTTGTTGCACTGTATTCAGCTTGTCTGATTGACAGAATTTTCTTATTTTTAAATTTTACTTATTATTTTTACATGCTGCTACTGTAGGAGGCATTTATTAGCGATTCATTATCGCCTAGGGATCACCAGCATTTTAATGCGCATTATGTATTACAGTTTCAGTAAAAATTTGTAAATCAGCTTGTTACAATTAATTTATAAATGTACTTGATGTATATATACGGCATGCCTTCATATAATTGCGTGTAAGATTCCTCTATAAGGAACAGTTGCTAAGCTGTAGCTTGTAACGCTGCATTAAGGTTGACAACTTGTCTAAACAGTAGTTCAATTAGGGCTTCAGACTCATAAGAAACTATTTTCAATTAATTATAAATTGCTATTGGCTTTCAGAAAACGATTTCTTTTGAATTTTTTGCGTTTGAATGAAATATTTATTTGAGTATTTCTAAGCACAGCATACGAGAATTTAACAGCGGCAAAAATATTTTATTAATTAACAGTTGAAGTTATTTTAGCACGTAAAGCACATAAAATATTTATTACGCCTTGCAAAATTTAGTAGTAATACCAACAATCGCATACTTTGTGAGAAAAATTATAGTACTATATAAAGTTACTCATACGCCACGGCGTAAACTGGTACTCCATACGCATATAAGCATGTTGAAGTGCGGTTATGTAATATCTATGTGATATTTATACCCTAAATATGACATAATACACAACTTATAACACACAGAAGCTACGCCTCTGTCGAATCTGATATTGGACTAATATAGCATCTAGCTGTCATACAAACTAATCGATCAAAATCATGTTCTTGTATGGGCAACTTTTTTATTTAGCAAACTATCTTCTCGAAATTTGGCATATAAAACTGCTCAAAAGAAAGCTACTATCTCTGGGCATATTGTGCAGTTCGAACGACTATATCATGCAAACTGAACGATCATAAACGCGTTTTTGTATGTAAAACTATTTTATTTGACGAGATATCTTCACGAAATTTGGCACATGTTACTGCCTGAAAAAACAAGGTAATATCCAAAGAAATTATTCAGATCGTGTCACTATAGCATATGGTTGTCATACAAACTGAACTATCATAAACAAGTTTTCATGAGAGAAACTTATTTATTTTCAGGAAATTTGGCATAGATTACTGCCTGGGGCAACAAAACAATCTCCGAAAAAATCATTTAGATCGAGTCACTGTAGCATATAGCTTCCCTACAAATTGAACGGTCTGAATTGAGTGCTTTTACTCAGTAATTTTTTTTACTAACCAAATATCATCAGGAAATTTGGCATAGATTATTGGTCAAAGCAAAGGTATACAAATTGACCAATCAGAAACAAGTCTTTGTGAAGGGTATTATAGTTTTGGCTTGTTCGGAGGCGCATAATTTTTATTAAAAAGCAGACAAGGTTGTAAATAATTAAGAATAGCTATAAGCTTAATATAATATTCTGGAACCTATTTATTCATAAAAAATTAACAGTTCAAAACTATATATATTAAATTTGTTTGTATGTGCTAAATAGTGCCACGCGTATTGAACGGTCGTCTAAGAGCGCGGCTTATCAAAATTTCCAGTCTCGCTAGAACAGACGAAGTTCTTTCAGTTGTTTTTGTTGCTCTGCTTTCATATTCATTAAAAAATTGACACAGACGTCTGACAAATTCACATTCAAGCATCACGCAATAATAATTTATTCGGTGCCATTGCTTTGACATCTTCACTGATCAGCTTAACACCTGACACCGGGGTTCAGGCGAAATAAAAATTATTTCAAATGACTGTATAATGCCCACACACATTGCAATGATTAAATATACTAACGTATTTATATGTATATACATATATGTATATAGATACATTAATATACAGTCAGCATTTGAAGATTTTTTGAAAGGAAAAATTTAATTGATTTGAGTTGATTTTAATTTTGTATTATATTATTTTTAAATTTATATTATTCTATTTTAATATATACATATATATAAATACGCTTATGCAATTTTTATTATCTATCGTCTTAAATTTAGCTTCATCCAGACTAAAGTGGCTTATCAAAATGTTCGATATTTTTATTGCACTCAACAGAGAACTTGCTAAATTTAGATAGGTCATTTCATTAATAATCTGCAATATATATTATATAATATATAACACAGAGAAACAAAATAAAACAAAATAAACATTAAGCGCCAAATATGTTTGACTTTGAAGTTTTGTTTGAGCTTAATTTCATTATCAGAATTTGGCTTATCATTTTTATTTTCTATCCAAGCCAACAAAAATGTTCAGCAGACGCTCGACTCATAAATTATTTTATTTCTTAATGATAATAAAATTAAATAGGGGAAAAATTTTGAGATTATAAAATCAATGATTTAAAGCAATCACTCAAAAACAAATTGCAATTAAAATTTTTTAAATCTTTCAAAGTGTTTTAGTTCGCTTACGTTCCTTGCAATTATTTATTAAATGAGTTCGGAGAATTTCATCCAATAAACTTTTCTAAGAAACGGGACATACTAAAAAGTAGAAAAAGAAGATAGAAAAAAAGTTTTTTGAATTTTCATGAGCTACGAATTTACATATATTTCGATGCATTAGAGTCTGGTTTCTTAAAGATGTCGATGTTTCAATAGAAGTTGGAGGCGAATGGGGTAAATTCAGAACTCTTTTATGAAAGAAAAATGTGCAAATAATAATTTTTTAAATTCTTTCAAGCATAGTCTAATGCTACTAATAATATTTTTTAACTGTAGCTTATCCAAAACTCTAACTTTCCGAACAAATTTAAAATATTTCTAACAATTAATCCACATTTCATTATAACTATTATCAAAATATATAAGCAAAATGCCAGCGTTCATCGTTTTAAGCTTTAAAAATTATACATCAGTATGGCAACGCTATTTTTTGGAATTTTAAACCGTTAAAAATTAACTTAAAAGCACTCTAATGAAAGCTGTCAGTTCCAACATAACGTCTTAACTGCTGCTTTGCGAAACTGCTAGCTAAAGCTTGCTCTGTTAACTAAAACTCGCTCTGTTAATTAAAACTCGCTCTGCTAACTAAAGCCCCCTCTATTAACTAAAGCTCACTCTGTTAGCTAAAGCTATCTCACTTAGTAAAACTTTATTCTCTGAAAGCTTCAAGTTCATAACGAAGCTTTTCACAGTAAACACATGTTTGAGCACAGCTGATTTCCAAGCAAATAAGAGCGTAAAACTTAAACAAAAGTAAATAGTTATCAATGACTCTGATATATCCATATATTACCGTAACAAATTAAAGCAGTAATGCAACTAAGCGTAATTACTGTCACAACAGACTGAGAGTAACTCATAGAAGTAATAGAGAGAGAGTAGGAAATGCACTGTAAGACTCACACTTCACACTTCAGCGTGCTCTTGTTGTGTGGCGAATCATTAAGCGCTAAGGTAATTATGTGAAAAAATGCATATGAATGCGCATATTTTTACATCAAATCATTATAAACAGTTAGCAGCACACTCCCTTCTTTTTGACACGCTGGTACCGACAGCACATTTAGCCGGGTGATTGTGCGCAGCTGTACGAGTACGAGTATGTGCTAATGTTGGGTGTTCGCTGTGGCGCTGATGTGAGGGCACGCGCACAAAAAAATACATATTTGAATTTTAAATAAAACAGCTGAGATTTTTATTTCATAATAATTAGAATGGGAAACTTTTCATGTAATTTATTTACAGGCAATGCACGGCTTTGAAGTAACGGTTGTGCAATACTAGTTATATTTTATGTAATTTTTAATTAAGCTGAAGTTGTTAACTTTTTCGTTAAAAAAGAGTAATATATATATTTTTTTTTAGCTTTTTATAATTATTTGTAATTCTTTTTGGCAATTTTGATTATATATTTTTTTTTAATTTTTTTTTTTTTAATTTTGGAAATATTTTAATTTTAATTTTTAAATGTTATTTTAACATTATTTATTTATTTATTTGCAATTTTTCATCATTATTTAATTATTGATTTTTGTTCGATTTTTCATTGAAAATGAATAAAAAATTATTTAAAATGTTAAAACAAAAAAATTATAAAATTTAAAAATTAATTAATTTAAATAATAATAAGTAAAACAATTTTTTAATTTTTTTTATTTTTTTTTTAGATTTGATTGAATTTTGAAAGTTTTATATTCTTGTTTTGTAATTTAAGTTAACCAATTTTGAAAATTTCAGAATTATTTTTTTTGTTTATATTAATTAACTTTTGAGCAAATTACTTTTTTTTTGGTTATAAACAGATATTTATCAATATTATATGTGTTAATACTATTAAATGTTTGCTCTTTTTGTCATTTAAAAATTCATACAAAACAATTTAAAAATAAATTTTGCAATTTTTTTTTAATCTTTGGTAATTTGATACTTTAAATTTTTTTTCACATAAAATATCTTTTAATTTGATGATTGGACATTTTATTGTCAGCACATAATTCATTTGAATTATAAAACAAAAAATGAAAAAATTCAAATATTTAAAAATTTTTTTTTTCAAAATTTTAGTTTGCTAAAATTAATATTACTTTTATTGATTTTGGTTCGAAATTTCGTTAAGAAAATAAGTACAAAATTTTTTAATAATTTAAAAAAAAAAATAAAAAATTTCCAAATTTTTTAAAATTTCAAAGATAATTTTTTAGTACTGTAATTTAATTTATTTAATTGTCGAAATAATTATTTTTTTGCTTATAAACACATCTTTAAAAAATTTAATTTAATTTAATTTGTCAAAAAGTAGCAGATAATATTTTTTATTTACATAGAAATTAATTACAATAACATTTTGGAGTAAAAAATTAAAAGAAATTAAATCTTTTTTTAATTTTTAATGCACATTTTTAAATTTTTATTAATTTTTGAAATTGCAAAAATATTTTTTGTTTTTTTTTTTGCATAAAAATATGGTTCTCAAAATTAATGAGTTTCTGTTATCAAAAAATAGCCAACAATATTTTATATATTTACAAAAAAATTAATCACAATTACATTTTAGTTTGAGAATTAATTGAAGTAAAGTATTTCTGAACTTTTAATACATATTTTTAAGTTTTTGGTAATTTTTCTTCAATTTTTCATTAAATCATATATACAAATTTATTTAAAAAAATAAAAAATTTCAAAAAGAAACTACAAATTTTAAATGTTCGCAATTTCTTTGTAATTTTATTAATTTTTGCAATTTTAAATTCGAATATTTGAATAAAACTTTATGCAAGAAGTAAAACGAAAAAATTAAAAATAATTAATTCAAAAAATTTTTTATAATCATTACCGTTGTTAATTTTATTGTTATTACTACTATTATTGTTAATATTATTACTATTATTAACTTTTGCTTTATTACTTTATTCCCTTTCATCACTGTATAACTTTTTGTTTTTTTTCTCTAAAAATTTATTACAAAAAAGTTAATTTACTGCTTTTTAAACACGCGGAATTTTAAACATTGTAAAAACGTTGAGCTTAGCGCCATTAGCGCTCTCTATAGATTTAACTTTTTATTCTTTTGTTTATTTACGGTCTGATTTATGTGCTCTAACTTAACTAATAATAACACAATAAGCGTCAGTCAATTTCTGACTCTCAGTATTTCTTTTGCACAAACGGTTTCAGTGTCAGTACTCGGTAGTTATAGGAATACTATACGCGAATTCTCGCTTCAATAATTTATTCATACCAAAAGTCATAGGAATTTCTACACATACATATATATATACATATAAGTTATTGTGACTACGTAAATTTCATGGAATAATATAGTGTAATATATGTACTAAATATACATTACACAAACATACACACATATACGTATGTACAGCCAATTATTATAGAAGTATGGCGCCAAATATCAACCTTCGGCATAAATTACCAATTCGATCGACGAGACTCATGACGACCACTTGAGGCTAGAAGTGGATGCATTGCCATATCATATAATATACATACATATACATATATTTAGATATATTTGTGCTTAAATTCATTTGATTATATTTGATATAGACACACATATTAATAAATATGTCTAAATATTTAGTAATCATTTTGTTCTGTACAAGACAATGAATTCATTTATGAATTTATTAAAATTTAAAATAAACTCAAAGCAGTTACTAATCTTTCACATTGTTACACATTAATTGTTTAATTTATTGTGTAACTTGTATATCATTTAATGCAAATGCTAAACTGGTATTCACTTTTAGTGTCAATTAAATTTACTTGCTTCAAAAATCTTGTCAACTGCCATTCAGGAATGTACTTGCACAAGTATATGCAGCTTTGGAATTTGTGTTAATTTCAAATTATACAATTATTAACCCTTCATATTTTTCATATATTTTAATAATTATGGAAATAGTGATTAAATTGAAATAATTTGGAAAAAAATATAAAAATAATTCTAAAATTGAGAAATATTTTAATTCAACTAACTGCAACGAAATTGCGTTACGCAACGAAAAGCCGTCACGCATCATAAAACGCGTTAACTTCTTGAAAACTTAATTAATTTGAGTTCCTTTTGTATTATTTGATTAATGCTTGTGTAATTAAGAATAAAAAAAGTTATAGGGTTGCCACCTGTTTGAAAATTTTAAGTAAAAATCTCAGAATGAAAAACTTTGCAAATTGTAGAGGTTTAATGAAACTTACTGCACAAATAATTTTTTGTGCGGAGGGTTGCCACATATTTGCAATTTTTTATTAACCATTTATAGTCATACCAATTCGAATTTAGAAATCTTACAGTCAAAAATATTATTTTTTTTAAAGAGGGTTGCCACATATTTACAATTATTGAATAAATAGACTTAATACGAAAAAGTTTACAATTTGAGGAGTTAAGGAAAGCTTACAAATAAAAATTGTAAATATTTTTTTATTAAAAAAATTGTGTTCAGTAAAATTTATTGAATTGTGCTCAGTAGCTTCGAAATGTAATATTATAACCAAAGTATTTTATATTTTGTTTTTTATAATTTTGATTGTGGAAAAAATATAAAGCTAAAAATATCAAAATCAAAGTTCATTACCTTCAATTACAATACAAACAATAAATTTTATGGTATTAAATTTTATTATTATAGCGATCACTGCTAATCTGTCAACCGGATTCTCACTGAACTCGATACCGATATTGAAGATACATACATGTGTATGTACATATGTACATCTTTATTTGCGTTACTGAAATGCGTAAAATTCCACAAGCACGCAGTGGAAATATAAATTTCTCGCTGATAATACACGTTGACATGCATTTGTAAAGAAAGAAAATAAAATTTATAGAATATTTGCTATCTTTCAATACTGCTATCAAGCAGTCATTGTGTAACAACAACAGCAATGCAATCACTACGATAAGGACCACCCGTAGGACAAAAGATAAACACACAAATACATTCATAGACATATACAAGTACAGTGCATTATCACTTGCCTCGCCAGCATATTTTATATTACACCTGTTGACATATTCTGCTGACAAGCATCTCATGTTAATATTGACATTCGCTGATTACATAGTCATGATGAATTACAGCCAGCAATTAACAGTGATAAATCTTAACAGACTGGCGGCATATGTGATCCATAAAAATATCTGTCAACTAAAGGTATAAATATGTGAGCACTATGCGCTGGATCGGTAGCTCTATAAGCAAGTACATTGTTATTAGTGCGTGCATGCATATGTGCATACTACATGCTGTTTCCACTGCGCTGTTAATAACATTGCTAATGTAAATAACATTCACATTTACTTTTTGCCTGGCGATTACCACAAAGCTGCAATGTTTTTTGGATGAAAGGCAGTTAATATTTATTTTTTGTGATTTTAGTTTTGTTTTTTGATAATTAGAATGTATAGCTCCCCCTCCCTGGCTAAAGAACGCTCACAATTCTTTTTAAATATCACAAATGGTTGTTGCTATAAATTTTCCATTGCAAAAATATTTCGTAACTTTTATTACCTTTTTGTGTGTTTACTTTTAGTTGAAACACACGTAATGACATGCGAAAAATTTGCAGGTACTTCCCCACTGAACAAGACCAACTGGATATTTGTTCACATTTTTTTACTCATTAGGAAGATTAGTAGAAGATATTGTAAGAAGATATTAAGCTCAAAAATAAAAATAAAAACTTCAAAAGTTTCAAAAATTTGTAAAATATTGAAAATTTCAAAAATATGTTTTTTAACAAAAAAAAAAAAAAAATTGTTCAAATTTAATGAAAAAATATGTTCAGTAGAACAGAAAAATAAAAAAAGCAAATTTTGGCAATATTTTTTTTTTTTTTTTCAAAAATCTATTGACGTTTTACATTCTTCAATAATTTATTGCACACACTTGTTTTACTTTTATTTTTATTTTTTCAAGTATTTAATACATTTGCGTATATTTATAACTCCGCCTTTTTGGCAAACAATCAACAACCTATAATTGTGTACCGAATTTCGTTAACAAATAAATATTTGCAATACCAAAAATACGAATTCCTTTTTTATCGTGTTATCTATTTTTGGTTAGCCACAACGCAGGCCATCAATTAACACCTGCTGTCGCCAAAACTGCTGATTTCTTCATTTTTGATGACTTTGTGATAGTACTTCACTTAATGCATGTTGGATATTTGATAAGCTAATAGCTGGCGTAAATAACTTGTATACATAAATCTTATCAAAAAATATAGACATCCATCAAAGATGATTTTTTTCGTACATATTTGTTCATTCATTTTTCGTGCACGCTTTTGGAAAAGTTGTAAATTGAACGTTAGGTGTGTCTGAGTGGAAAACGTGCAGGCAGATGATCAAATTTGATAATTGGTGATTAAATCTAGTCTGCGTTATGATTTTATAGGCAAATAATTGCTGTCTATTTTTGCTCAGTAGGCGTACTAAAAAATTTTCGATTTTTACCTAGTCAGTGGAGTTGAAAAAATATATTTTACGAGAAATTCGGTGGCAATATGTTAAAATATTAAATAATAAAGTCGAATAAATAATAAATAATAAAGTCAAGTTCAGTTGTAACACCAAATTCAGCAAATCACATTCGAGACTCGAACTGGATTTTCAATATTATGTAGCTAAATTTGAAATATTAACTTCTTTCACCTCAAATGGTTGTGTATTTCAAACTAAAAACATTCGAGACTCGAACAAATTCTTCAGTGTTGTGAGTTTAGCTCAAATATCGAGACTTGGATACCAGTAAAATGTACTAGACTAAAGCTATTTCAACAAATTAAGTTTGAAACGTTCGAGACTCGAAGCTAATTTAAGTCAGCTTAAGCTGTTATCACACAAAAAATTATCGAGTGTCGAAAAGTCAACTTTTTTACATTGCATCACACCACAAAACGAGAAGGGATATTACTGCCATTACAATAATATTTTCATTTCTATATAATTCATTACTTTTATTCCATTTGTTTGACATTTAATTGGTGCTTGCAGCACCCTATGCAAATTAAATTTGTTTTGCTTTCAAAAAGTAGCACAACAAATACTTGTACATATGTACATATGTATTACGCTATATGTAGATACTAAAAATTATATTTCTTGTTTCAGTTTTTTCCCGTTTCTTTTTTTTTACACTCCCGATTGAAAGATATTCAAATCAAAGCACTGGCTGCGCAAATATAACAGTTCAACTAACTAGACATGCAGGCTATGTATTAATTAACTGCTTCCTGCCACTGTTTGCTCATAAATATGTAACGATTTGGCTTGTGAAATATTTGCTGGTTTAACCGTAATACAGTCTCAATATACATATATGTGTGACTAAAACCTGTCTAAAACAACATTTGCGAATGGTGGAGGGGTTTTACTTTCCTTTAGCTGGAAATATGTGAAAATGTTATATATAAAAATAAGTCCAAATTTCTTGTGATTTCAAGAAAAATTTAAAAAATTGCTTATCATTTACCTACACATATCAGCCACTGTTTATATGTTTGTATTTATGTGCGCGCGAAATACAAAAAATAATGCAAAATCTTGTCTTTGGCCGAATTGTCTACGAATTTGCATACACGCGTTTTAGCCATTCACAAAATCGAGGGAATCACCAACGTCTGTTTATGTACATACAAACATACAATATCTTCGAAAAAACCCACATCAAGTGGTGCCATCGCTCACCAGCGGTGAATTAGCAAAAAAATCTGCTTGAATATTTTAATTCGTCTGCAGTTTGTTAGACTAAACGAATAGGATTTCTTTGCGCGTCAGTCGCCACTTGGCAGCTGTATAGACACACGCACTAAAAAATGGTAAATAAATAAATTTTTAATATGCAGCGACTAATGCGCTGTTAATGTGTACACCATCAATATGTGCATGCATGTGCCGACAGCCAAAACTAAGTAGGCTTGAAAAGCGGTTCACGAAGGCGCCAGTAGCACACTTCAATTTGACAATTTTCCAGGCCAAGTACAAAAGCGTTTTTCCAGGTCATGTAATACCTGTACGAGTTTGCCAATTATTATTTTTCACTTTTTTTTTTTTTGATTTTGCTATTTGATTTTTTGAGTATCTGTTACTAAGCGCTTATTTTCACTACAACAGCCGTGCATATTTGCATTTAACGAGTACTACGCAAAGCAGGCAAATTTTGTAATCTACTCATACTCATAAACTCAATGGCTGCTAAGTGGTTTTCGAAGAAAAGGAAATAAGTTGAAATAAAAAAACAACAGTTATGAAAAATCTTGTGCTTTTTTTTTAATAGTGGTGAATCGTGTAAGATAAGATCGTAAGAGTTCGTTGAAGTCAAATATTTTAAATGAGCAATAGATAAGGCTGAAATGTTAATGAACAGTTAACAGAACGTAACAATTTACATCAACGCTAGGGAGTAACACTGAGCATTCGAAGTTGGCGGAGAGTAATAACATTCGGCTGTTAGTATTTTTGCTGCTGTCAGTTAACATAACAGTGTTAAGAAATTGCATGGGTTAGATGGCATCATGTTAAGTAAAATTAATGGCATAGCAGCCCATGTAATAAGAGCTGCTTTTAGTTAACTTTACAGCGTTAAGAAATTTTGTGAGTTAAATAAAATAAAGTTAACAAAATTGAATTTTGTTAGAAATAATTTAGTGTTTCCCCATTTAACTTTTTCGGCTGTTAATTAACATAACAGCGCCAAAATATTTTTGGGTAATATGGAATTATGTATGTAAAGTAAAATAGTTTAAACTTTCAAAATCATCACATAGCAGTGTTAAGAAATTTTTGAGGTTAGCTAGAATAATGTTAAGTAACATTATTTGAATATTAGAAATAATTCAGTGTTTCCTCATTTAACTATGGCTGCTGTTAGCTAACATAACAGCATTTAAAACGAAAATATGTTAAATAAAATTGCTTTAATTTTAGCATTCTGCCATTCATTCTCTAGCCGTATTGAGTACAGTGAAATTAAATTTAAGCGAATTTTACTTTATTATAAAAAATTTATTATCAATACTTGAAAATGGTTTCGTAAAAATTATTTTATATTAATTAATAATAATATTAATAATTTATTCTTTTATTTTGCTTTACTTTTCTATAATAATTTTAAAAGTAAACTTTTAACTGTTTTCAAATTACTTGGAAGTTTTTGTTAGAAATTCATTTATTTTTTTCAGCTGTTTTAAAATTTTATATAGTTTTGCTCATTTTTTTTCTCTTCTAACTATAATTAGTTTTATACAACAAATTTGTTATAGAACTATTAACTAAAACAAAAGTTAGCGCTAAAATTTGTTTAGGATTAAATAAGCAATAAACTTTAAAACGTGTAAGCAAAAAAACAGAAAAGTTTATGGGCTGAGAGAAAACACTCACTTGAGCACGGTACACACAATTGTAGTAATTACAAGTGTTATATTTCGAGCTTAGACACGTATTTATATTACACATATGAATACATACATTTGTAAACCATATGTGTTTACAGAAATATTGTTTTAACATCAAAGCTAAGTAAATAAGTTATTTTCCTATAACAACAACTGCATTAACAAATGTTTTTAAAGGATTTTTTTAGAAGAATTAAAAAAAATAAAATTAATTAAATTAAATAGCTTTTCACATAATAAGTTATTCAAGCTTTTATGGACGTTAAAATTCAATATATTTTTAAATTTTCTAGTGATTAAAATTAAAAAAAAAATTGTAAAAAAGGAATTAAAAAGGTTGTCTCTGTAAAATATGTTCTTAAATTTATACAATTTTGATTTTTTTTTTCCTTTTTAATCTTATTGGTTTCGTTTTAAAAAAGTTTTTGCAATTTTCATTTTTTCAACTTTAGGAATAGCATTAACAAAAAAAAAAAATTAATTAAATCTATTATTTACATTCCATATAAGTAATTTATTATATCGCTACCACAAATTAACTACTTAAAACCCCCTTAATAATATTGCTAATGCATTTGCTTTCATTTTCTTGATGATATGTGTTTTTAATGCATGATTTACTTTCGTAAAGTGCAAAGTGTCATGCAAGCACTGGTTAAATATTTTTATAAAATGGCAACACGTATAAATTATTTGAATTTAATAACGGCTATTAAAAACAAATTAAATAAAATAATTTTTTATAACAACAAATTGATGCTATACTTTGAAATACGCCACAATAACCTTTGGTCAATCAATATACTTAATATTTATTGTTTATCATTCAATAAATGACCGTGAAATCACTCATTATGTTCAATAATTTTTGTTTTATTTTTATTTATTTTCATTATTATTTTTTGTTAATTCTTAGCATACCATTCAATTTGCTACTTTTAATTTGAATATTTTTGGACGAGCATGACTAGTCAAATTTGTCTGATTGCGAATTTCATAAAAGCATGTCAGTAGAGCATTTGGCGTATGGTGAGTATTTTACCCTTGCATTGCAGACGCAATGCATTTCTTATTATAAACTGGCATTTTTTTTCAAATATTAGTAGTTTTTTCATGGCATCTTTTTATGAAATCACGCTGTCGATGAGTGTTAAGGTATTGATACTATATACTAAGATGATGATAATATAAAGAAATATCACCAAAAAAACTACTCAACAAATGTGAAGGAAAAATTTTGTGACTGACGCTGCAAAAAATTGAGCTTTCCAAAAAAATTAATGAGTATTTTCTGTACTACTTAAAACCAACTCATTTCAAACTGAGTAATTAGGATATATAAGCAAATTTCCCAAAATAAAAGTGTAATCTTACACCAAGCAAATTTATTACACTAATTAATTATATTTATGTTTATGATAGCTGCTCAGCCAGCTGAACCACTAAACAGCGGTGATTCCCATAAAAATACACTCAAACTTGTTTACTAAAAAATTAAATAAAATATGAATGCGCGCCTCTTGAAAATAGTTAATCCCCTTTTTCATATACTTTAAAAACATTTATACTAGCAATAATAAATCAAATCTCTACTTACATGCACCCTTTGCGACCACTTCGCTGTCATCTTTGGGCGCGTTGTCCACGTTGCCGCTTGTAGGCCAGATTTTTTTCACCGTCATTTTGTTCGCTTCGGTTTTGCTGCACGCTCGCTGGTTGTGGCAATTGAAATCGACACGGAATGATCGTTTGAAATATTTGCTTCTGTGCAAATACTGCTGTGTTTGTGAATATTTTCTCAGTGGCTTAAATATTTATTGTTGTAAATTATTTGTTTGCTGCTATAATATGTATGCACTTAACGCCGTTTACACTAAAAAAAACACAAAAAATATATTATTACTTTCGTGCGACACTTGTAATGTTTTTCAACTTTTTTTGTAATTCTTTTTGTTATAATTTTCTACAATTAATAGCAAAACACATGCGCTGGCCGCTAGTAAATGTCAATTAAAATGTTAAATTATTTTTGCGTTTCAGCCTTTTCTACTTTTTAGTTTGTTTTCGTTTGTTTTTGGTGTTTTTGTGCAACTAACATATTTTTAATCACTAGTTTAATCGTTGCGCCGCTTTTGTGCGCGTCTAATGCGAGCGATTCTTTGTTTGTTTCGCTTCGTTTGGCGTGTGAGCGTGCTTCGCCCGCTTAGCGTTGCATTCAGTCACTTAATGAACGGTTTTTGCGAAGCGCGAACGCGAGCGCCAGCGCCAGCCAACAAACCACAAGGCCGACTTTCTAATGCGGACGCAATTTGTTGGCGATGACGGCGACAAGTGGATGCACTCGCTCCGCCAACGGACCAGCTGTTCGATTGTTGTTGTTGTGCGGCTTGTTTGCGCGCTCTCAATTGTACTGCCTGTCTGTCGAGCTGTGTCTCCACCTGTCTACTTGGCTTAATTTGTGTTTGTTCTGTTTATTATCTTTTTGTTATTGTTATTGACGTTTATTTGTTTGCTTCTTTGTGGGCATTTCGCGAGCTTTAATCAGACAGCAAGGTGCTTATATTTGTATTGTGTGTTTGTAAATATACATAAAGTTTATTGTCAACAGCATGCACCTGTTCTTCCCGTTGACCATTTTGGTCGCTGGGTGTTGAAAAGTGAGTGCAACGTGCTGCAGCGGCAGCGGTGAGCCAAAAGCGTGAGTGTGAAATTTAGCGTTAAATATTTTTCTTGGTGAAATGCAACTTTGGTTAAGAATAATTGAAGGATGGAGAGCACTGTTAGAGCGTTTGTAATGAAGTCAAGAAAATTCTAAGCAAATTGAAATTTTTCGGTACAAGTATTACCTAATACTTTTCAATTAATTTCCTACTTTAAATGTAAAATTAAAAAGTAAAATGTTAAAAAAAATTTCAAAATAAAAATTAAAAAAAAAAAAAAAAATTTTTGAAAAGATTTCTTCTTTCGAAAAAAAAGATTTTCAATGGAAATTTTATATAACATTTTTATTAAAATATCACTTTATTACGTAAATGGTACAGTATTCTGAAGAATTTTTATTAGAAATTTTGCAAAACATGAGTTTGGTTTTTCTCTTCAAAAAGTGTCATTTCCTAATTTAAATGTGAAATTTTGAAAAAATTTATTTAAAAAAAAAATTATTTATAAATTTTAATTTCTTTTATTTTCGGTTTGGAATTTCAAAAAGTAACATTTCCTACTTTAAAGGTAAAATTTTTGAAAAAAAAAATAATACTTAAAAAATTTTAATTTTTAATGAACATAAATCAGGAATTCTAAGGAATTTGGAATTTGAAAATTTTTTTGTTTGAAAAAGTTATAATAAAATAATAAAAACAGTGCATCAGTATATCTTACTTTGAATAAAACTTTTAATAAAAAAAAAATAGAATTTTTCGAAATTTTAAAAATTTTATACCGTTAAATATTTTTTCGTAATGTTCCGTTATTTTAACAACTAATTACTCCATAATTGGCCCCGGTCTTCAAAAAGTGACACTTCCTACTTTAAAAGTAGAAATTTGAAAAAAAAATTTTTTAATATTTGTTTTTAAAAACCTTACTCCACATTTTACATAAATCAGAAATTCTTAAGAATTTTGGTATTAAAAAAAATTTTACAGTTTTATATTTTCGCTTTGTTCCATTTTTTAAGCAGTTAGTTGGCCAATTCTTTAACTTTTGATCTTCAAAAAGTGACATATCTTATTTACTACTAAAGTTACTGAGTTAAATATTTTATTAAAAATTTAGTTTTTCAAAAATAGCTCTTCTGTATTTTGAATAAAACAGAGTAAGGTTGAGCTATTTGAAAGATCCCTTTGATGTTTGTCTAAATGAAGGATCGTTAAGAATTTTAATTTTATTTATTTATTTTTTATTAATTTTTTTTCTGCAAATTTAAAAACAAAAATTGATTTGATCTAAAATTTTAGGTATTGCAAATAAAAAAATTAAAATTTCAAAATTCTTGAGAATTTTCTTATTAAAAATTCCATAAATCTAAAATTTTATTTTCTATTTTTTCTATAACGCCAATTATTTATAATAAATCGACCCAAATAACGCGTTGAAATATTGACGCTCTTTGTAATGACAATAGCCGTTCAGTTTGGTAACTCAACGTGAAAATTCACACTGTCTGCCAGCGTCAATACCTGTAAGCACGCAATTGACGTATTTGGGGAAAATCCATTCGGGAGCAATGAAACTTCATTGTGGCGCCAAAAGGTGACTATTCTGACCGGCTTTTGCATAAAATCATAATTTCTTATATTTCTTGAGCATACAGAATCATTTTTAGATCATATAAAATATACAAAAATTTTAAAATTGTCCTGAACGCCTGACATCAAAGAGAGTTGACACTGACTAGTTCATCACTTCGTCCTATATGACTGTCGCAGACTTCCTTTTGTGACATTATTCAAATAGCAAAGTATATGTTAAATTAAGAACACTCGGAACACTCAAGAACGCAAGGCAAGCCCTCGTGTCTTGATGAGTTACAGACGAAAGTAAGAGAAGTCACAAGGAAATTAGTTCAAGGAGATATCATTAGTATTTATATATTTTAAAGGCAATTTTCTTTGCCAGCAAACGCAAACTGGGACTGTGTGGAGCTACCGCATACAATAAGTATAATTCGTGAGTATATTTTAAGCAATAACTCCGGGAGTGCTAACTTTTAAGCTGCCTTGCAACCATTGAACGTACTTTTAAGTATTTTTTTAGAATACATGCACAAAATACAGATACACAAATCAAATCAGTCCCTTTTTTCATTTATTTTAGAACTTTTTTTTATATACTTTTATATATGTTAATTTCTAAACCAGTTTTCAGTACTTTTTCAATGTATTACTTTTCGTTCACATAAATTTCAATAATTACAGCAAATTTTTAACGCTTAACAGATCAAAACACGCAGATTTTAATTGCTGTTTGGTCACATTTTTCATATATTTTATTTCATTATAATATTTTTGCCAGAGTCCACAAATCATTTGCTTGCTATATTTCAACTAGTTTCCTTACAAGCCTGTGCCCACACTGGCTGAAACACTGAAACTTAACAAAAAACTCACAAACAAAAAAAACGAGAAACCAAAAACAAAACACTCACTTTATGAACGAACGTTTTGTGTTTAAATATTATTCCGTTATTACGTTGCGTTTAATTCCGTATTCAATTACTCTTACGTTAAGCCATATATAGACGTGTTCCATGCGACAATTTCAAGCCAACTAAGCGAAGCGTTAACATAACTATTTCATTTATACTTATATTTAATTTACTTCGCTCCTCAGGCATATCGGGCGGTACTTGAAAATTACACTCAAATCAACCAACAAACAAACATACGTACATACGTAGCCACATAAGTGGGTATATCGATATTAAAGCGCAAGCAACAGATAGTCGCAGCAACAGTAGCATTACCAATACAATTACAAATCAAATACGAATATAGTACGACCGAAAGTAATGTAAATAAATCCCGCGCACACACAGCCACACACGCGTTCGTACACATTCCACGCGCGGGCCACCCAATCCGGCTGTCGTAAAATGCCGCCGAAGCCATACATATACATACAAAAATGTGTGTATATGTGTGTGTGTGTAGTCGCTTTTGGATGCACGTTTGTTGCTGATTTTCTCATGCTTTGATTATTATTTAATTTAATTTTTTCTTTACTCCTTTTTTGTTACTTTTGTTTTTTTGTAAAATTCGCGCGTGTTTTTGCTTGTATTTTATTTAATAATTCTATACGTTCGAGCAGTTATGATTTGAATCTTTTGGCTCAACAGCAGCAGCAGCAACACATTAACGGTATTGAGCTGTGATGATCAGCAACGCAGATATCAGTACGTAATAGGGTGGATCGAATTTTTTTGAGAACGATCGAATAATTACAAAAATATAAACAACGTTCTTTCATACCTGGATCTAGTTGGATCCAGATTTATATCCTAGCTGAAGTTGAAAAAGTTTCCATAAAAGACCACAGATAGTCTTTCTGAAGATTAGTTTGGATAAGTAAGTGAGGATTGCACGCGACCCAGGGCCTTTTGTGTCCTCTCCTAAGCCACACGTCTCAACTAGCCCAGCACATTGATAAATTCCAATATACTCCTGGCTGCTATTTAGGTGATGTGATTCCTACCCTGAGCATACAGACTGCTATACAGTCAATTAACCGGCACTGCTGTACAGACACAGAACCGGCAATTCACACAAGAAGCTAGGCCCATGTGGAATAAGTGCTTCTTCTGCTTACAATGGCAGTGTAGAAAGAAACAAGTAGTTTTTCTTAAACGCGGATCCTGATTTATATGCCATGTTGTTGGAAAAGATTCTATGAAAGGCTCAGATTAGTGTTTCCGAAACTGAAATATATTATTTAATGGACAAATTTTTACAGATCTGTCCAATGTTTTCAAAATGGATCTAGATTTATATCTTATGTGGAATTGGAAACAGAAATGGAAACATTTTAAGTATAAATGGTAATTGATATTTACGTTCCCACATTAATCTAGTCTAGTCTAGTCTATCTACACTATCTGAAATTTCTGAAACATTAAATACTATTAAATTGAAACATAGTTTTACGGATCGTATTTTTCGAGTTCGAAATGGATTAAGCCACCATTTCTCGGAATTACTTTAAGAATGTTTTCTGCCACTACAACAACAGAAACTATAAAAAACTTGGCCACTTTAGTAGATCAATTAACCTATCGGGATACTGAGGCCATCACTCACTAAAAACGAATATTAAAATCTATTGAGGAACATGATGTAGAAAGATGATTACGGACTTCTCATATCTCAAAAATTTCCTTAAACTGTGGAAACTCATTTATGCGCTTTAGTACTCCGATCTGGAAAACTTGTTCGGATATTATAGTAATAATGGAAAAAAAACTTTTCAAATTTTGTGTGGATGTCATGTCAGTAAAAAAAGTTTAGTTTTTATGACAGCTATATACTATAGTGATTCGATATCGCTAATTCCGACTGATGAGCAGTTTCATGGTTAAAAAATACATGTGCAAAATTTCAGATCGATATTTTGGAAACTAAGGGAATAACTCTCATACATACAGACGGACCGAGAGAAAGAGGAGCATGCTGACCACGAAACTATACACTTTATAGGGTCTCTGCAATTTCCTTTTGGGTTGAACTTCGTGACAAACTTCATATACCCTATCAAGGGTATAATTACTTTAGAAGTTATGGAGCTATTAACGGGAGCACACTGTAAACTTAAATTTAACAACTTACTATTTAGTGCGAGATAACGTCATTCACAAATTTCATATTGAGAGATGTCACTGATAATCTACTTACGAAATATATGCCGTTGCTGCCTCAAACCATAAAATACCGCCAGACAATACGTCATCGAAGTGGAAAACCATTTTTTAACTTTGACAAATATGTAAAGCTGCCTTCCGACAGTTTAAGAACAACTGATATTGCTAATGGGCACAACAAGATTTCAATAAAATCTTGGGCGACAACAGTTATGGCATAAACAAAGTGTGATGCACGATTATGACGCTACGAACATGACATTAGGTGACATTAATGTCAATAATATGTATACTATCTGAGAGTAGTAGGCAAAGAGAGTCAACTATGTTAAGAAAAATATAATACTAGGCTAAGAAAAAAGAAATTTCGACGAAGTAATTAATGCATGAATCTTAACTCTCTAGGCGGATAACTGATATTGTATACAAAAACATTTGTATTTTTTAAATGGAGAATATGGAGAACACTTCTCTAAAATAGCATAGCTGTCTTCGATTCGACATTTCTCTCCTCTCTTGTTTTCAAGTGTTGAGTAATTGATCCAAGAGAGTATGCAGTTGTCTGATTAAAATGTAAATATCGATTTCGTCAATGCTGCCAAAGTCTGTTTAAATATTTATACCAGTTTTACCATTTCGAAAAAATGTATACCAATTTTTTATACCACTTTACCATTGTGAACAACTGTATACCAATTTTTTATACCACTTTACCAATTTTTGTGAACAATTTTATATCAATTTTTTATACCACTTTATCATTGCGAAAAATTGCATACCATTTTATTACACCAATATTTTTGAACCATTTTATATCAGCTCTACAACGCTTGCCATGCGAGTGCTGCCGGTTTATTGGATCAGCTGGTATAATTTGTTCGATACACTGCCCTCCAAAACTTGGCGAATCGAAGACCGCTTTGATATTCAAAATTTAACTAAGGACAGAGCTGCTCGAATCGAATCAAACAGAAACAACTACAGCTGATTTATACTAGTTACTTGTTCGATTCGCCACTCTTCTCTCTAATAATAAAAATTTACCAACAATACGGCGATCCATCCTAATATAGAACTACTCCATTTAAAATATGCACACGTTTGTACTTTCGTGTACATGAATGTCATTTTGCCGGAGAGTAGTACAACGATAAGATAGTAAACAACTCAAGTAGTATGTCAATTAATGTTAAATTTTTTAGATTGACAGCACAGGGATATCCTTAGGGAGATACGTATACTTGTGACACATACTTATACACTTATACATATATTATTATAAGTACGTATATCTTTAAGTACAATATATTGCGCACACACGCCCGATAAGATTGCTGTATGTTTCCGGAGATCGAAAATTACGAGTTATCAACAAAATTAAAGAGTTATATACAATATTCATGAAACATTTAGAAGCAATTAAATTTGTTTTGCTTTTTGCACAAAGAAATGGTTTTTCCAAAGTTGTTGGTAACTTCATAATAATTAATGATACTGAGTAGTCTTAATGATTCTTAGTGATTTACTAACCTTTGATGATTTGAAAAATTATGCTTGTGTCATATGAATTTGTTTACAGTTAGCAAGTCTGCCAACTAATAAAAATAAGGTCGTTTCATTCATTAATTCTTTTAAGAAATATTGAACCTTTATTTTTAATAAAACAATTAAAAAAAAGTGAAATGATCAATATGTTGAAGTTATTAAATCGGTTACTTCAAGAACAATATTTTCACCACTTCTTCCAGCACAGAAGGATGTTCCTTGTTAATTGCATTGATTTGAAAATGTGACTTAGTGACAGAGCCTTTTTCGTGGTATGATTAAATCAATGAAAGTGATGTACAATCATACACATGTGCACTTTGGCAGCTGATCAGTATGGAGAAGCAAGTTTAAATCCGGGAGACTGTCTGTCATCCGTTCCTCCGCCTCTGTTAGCTGTAACTTGAGTAAAAATTGAGATATCTCAACGAACCTTGGTCCACATGTTTAAATATCTTAAGAACCGGACGAAGGGAGTGCCACCCTCAATTTTAGGTGAAATCACATATCTCAGGACCGCTATAGCGATTCCAATCAAAATTTACTACGTGACATTCATCTAACTATTTTTTGTTACAGAGCGAAAATGACACAATTTTTGGTCTACAACTATGTTTTCTTACCACATAACACAATTTTAAACTTTGCTCTAAATTTTAAACTTTGAGTCAGTATTTCTCTTAGCTCCTATTTACCTAATACAACGATTTTCGGACATTGAGGTGACTTTATACCGCATACATCGGCCAAAATGTGAGTCATCTCAATGAAAATGATAGAGCGTGTTTTACTAACAAAAATGTATCTTTGCGCCTAGAATAGACAGAATTGGGTGAAAATATGACCTAGACCCCATACATTTAGGTACATAAAAAATATTATCACGCCTTTAATCCTTGCAAGTCGCAAAGTATGAAATACTTGGTTTTACCCGAACTTAACCTTTAGACCGCCGATTTGTTGTTCTTCAGACGGATAATTGCCATACGATCATGGTCATGCTTTTTGCCGTTCCCGTAAACCAATGCCAAAGTCTCTCTGCCACCACGAATCCCTCACCCAATTGGCTCTCTTTTATATGACCACTGTAGTAACTGCCAGAAGGACCTACACAATCTCAGTCCTTAGTTGTTTCCTTTTCATTAAAGGCGTTTTTTACGTGGCGGGTCCCTAACCCAGCGCACAGCCCTGGGAATGGTTGATTCACCTTTCCACTTTTGCTCCCCTTCAAACGAATATGGTTTGGCTACCCTGAAGATATCTGGTCTAAGACCGGAAGTCGCGAGCTGCTTGTGCCATATGTAAAAGAATCGTTTCTGGCCACTCCCAAGTGAATGGCAATCAGAGTACTTTCCACACTTGCGTGTACACACGACTTCATCCTCTCCATCCCTATATACATAGTTGTTCATGCAAATTTTATGTATGGAGATACATGTATGTGTTTAGAACTAAGCATCCTGGCATATTTATATACATCTATTTTTATATATTGTTATTCATTCACCAACATATTAGCTTGTCGCCAGATATTTATCTTGGTTTGCGCTTTTTTTTTTTGCTTTCCCAACGTAAAAAAATGTTGGCGATTCCTATTAATAAAACACATAAATACGTATGTATGTATGCATATATTTGAATATGCTTGTATTAGTACATTATACATCATTTTTTGCTTATCCTATTCATTAAATTGTGCTGGCAGATTGTTGCTATCAGCTTCCCTTTTCCATATGCCGGCATATTCGCGCTCATTCCGCCGCACACCAGAATACCCACGTAATTGGCACTGAGCTCATTTTTTAGATTATATAATGGTTTGTCAAAAAAGTCTTGCGGTATTTTTAGTGAATCAATTCGTGTGGCACCCATACATCGAGCTTCTTAGTGACTCCAAGCTTCTTCAAATGGTTTATAACAATGCCGGTCGTTTTCGACCAATTCAGCGATTTTATTGCAATTTTCTACACCAGAACGAAAACGTTAAAACCATCGTTGTGCGGTGGAAATGGAAACTGTATCGGGTCCATAAACTGCACAAATTTTACTGACGGCTTGAGATGCATTTTTGCCTTTATCGTAGTAGTACTGTAAAATATGCCGTATATTCTCTTTATTTTGCTCCATGTTTGCGACGCTATAACTCACGAACGACTTAAAAGAAACGACAATTAATCAAACACGTGTTATCGCGTGAAATGAACTTTCCAGAAAGGTATAGCATGACCCGATACGACGAATAAAACTAGAACTATGCGCTTTCAGCGCCATCTAGCGAAATTACCGCAAGACTTTTTTGACAACCTAATATATATACCTATACATATATATATATACATACAATACTTAGTATATACATAACTATGTAAAATGGTACAAATAGACAATGACCCAGAAAAACGCCTCGCAGCACAAGGACGCGTTCAAGTTCATGTGCGTTGGTAATGAAATTTTCCACAGTTGAGCAGTTGGACAACGCACGGAGAAAGTCAATGAACGAGATAATTATTGATGTTTGCACCAGCGTTATTGGAGTTTTAACTAAAGCAATTAAAAATAGTTTTAAAATATTTTAAAAGGTGCAGTTAACAAATTTAAAATAAATATTGATTATAAAATTTTATGCGTTTTTATGTCCTGAAGAGGGGGCCATGGGGACCTGGATTTCCACCTAACCCAAATTCTAAGTGGGCATGGGTGCTTTAGAAGCTACCTGTACAGATTCCAGCACGACTTTTTAAGTACAAGGGAAAAACTTAAAACTACACTCGGTGGTAGTTTTACGGTGGAAAATTTTACGACACTTATGTGCCAGTCCACTGAGAACTGGAATGCTGTAAGCGAAGCGGCAGCGTCAATCATGACAAAACTTAGACATATAGAGTATAATAGGCATCCGTCAGTACATGCTATAGCGGAGACTTAATTGTCTTATCACTCCCACGAAGTAATACCTAATCAGGTGGTTCCGTGGGAGAGTCTGGAGTTGGGAGTAGGTTAGGTTTAGCGGATTAAAGTTCCGCACTTCGGCTTTGGATGCTTCCTCCTACTAACAAAAAAAAAAAAAAACCGGGTACGTTCGTGAAATTAGACCCTCAATAAAATGTTGGAGATCTTATAAAGTATATGCTTATATCTGTCCTTCTATCCATCTCTTCCTCTGTTTTCTTCTCGTTCTCATTCTTAACTTCCCAAGAAGCTGCACATATATCGGAACCGCTGCTAATCGATCATTATAGAATACAGCTGTCATATAAGCTGGCCGATGAAGAGCAAGATAAAGATATGGTATACCATTTTATGTCTTATACATTTATATTATTATATGTTGAGGGTATCATAGCTTCGAAGTTAATTCGTCGAAGTTTTTTCTTTTTATAATTACTAATGCTAATTATTTGCTGTCCATCTTTTACTTCTACTTTTACGACTACTGTTATCAATAAAGCACAAGAAATTCGACAGTGAAAGCACTTAATGAGTGCTTCGGACTGTTTTTAAGACACTCATACACACAGAAGGTGCTAATCGATTACTTTTGATTGTTTGCCAATCACCGTACCTGCGCCTAAACTCACTCACTTCAGAGATAAAAGTAATCACGTGGCCGCCATGAGGATTGATGATTCTGAACTTTTTCCCAAAATTAAATAAGCTGATACTTGAAAAATTCAAAGGAAATGGACAATAAAGACTACGAATCCGTTGAGTGTGTCGAAAATATGTCATAAAAGCAACAAATATTGCTTTGTTAGTAAATTAATTTTAAAATGTTTTGAAGTGGTTCCACCACATATGATTACTAAAATATTTTGAAGAATGACGGATTTTCTATTATAATATTTTAAGAAAGAAAAGTAACCTCTTTGCAATAAAAATTGTTCATCCAAGAACTCGATTTTGATCCATCAAAATTTATGGAAACTCTATCCTTTAGTCAATCGATCTGAAGAACTTTTTAGGGCAGTATAACAAGTTCTGGGACAATTCATGCCAAAATTTAATTCATGAAAATATTTCCTCAAATAAGAAAGTTTTCCACCACAAAAATAAATTTTATTTGGTGAGTTTATATGGCAGATCGTAACTCAACTTTTTGTAGAAGAAAATCTATTAAACGAGATATTTTTCAAGTAGTTGGAAGTGAAGTTTATTTTGTCTATCGGATAATAAGGGAAAAATAGTAAAATGTAAGGCGGAGGACCTTGCCGTTACAATTGAGTGCTCAAACTTGAAGAGATTTTCTAAGATGTCTTTAAAATCCTATTTTTCAGAGAACCAAGCAAACTTAATATTAATTTTTCTTTTACCCACCCTAATGTATTTAGTATATAGGCTATCCGATGCAACTTTTGGTAAAGAAGTTCCATTAAGATTCCGTGTTTATGAGGAATATGGTAAATTCAATTGAGGCCGTTAATCTCTCCAAGAAAAAATTTCTAAAAGAACACTGTGTTGGAAGTTTAAGAAAGAAAGTTTACACCAAATTTCTTGAAAGACAATATTAAATAAAAAACCTTCGATATAAGAACTTTTCACATTAATTGTGAGGTTATGTGCCAACAGTGTTAATACAAAAGTTCTAGTACTTTTTATTACCTTCAGCTTGCATATATTCCTTTTGTCTATACGCTATATTTCCTATTATAATCTGTACTTAGAGTGGCTAGAGTGACAATATAAAATAAAAATAATATATATTAAAATTTTAATCAAAATAGCTTCGCAAATAATAGCATTTATATCACAGCGCACAATATCAGAAATTTTTGGATTTTATCTGCAACTGTCTCGGGCTGGAATGTCCGCAACAAGGAGCGGTACTTCAGTTGTGAGTTGCTTAAAATCCGCCTTATCACCAACCAATTTATGGCCAAGTGCGTCAGTAATGTAGTAATAGCAAATTGTTATTCCTTTAATGTAGCTAGTTATAGCAAGTACAAGCACGAGCTATTCTTAAGTGTTGCATTTGTCAATATCGCCTCTGCGACTTGGCATGCCGAGAACCATTTATTGCGTGACTTTGTGGCAAAAATTAATACACAAACACTTGAGTAGCACGATTGTGTGATTAAGTGATAACTTGGATACACTTTTGCCAAGTAATGTAATATTTGTAAATAATTAATTTTTCTTTTTAATTTAATGTTCTTGAAGAACGTCATTTATATTTGTAAACAAAAAGTAATAACAATTAAATAAAAGAAAGAAACTAGCAAGTAAATAACAGTAAAAAGTGTGTAAACTGTGTGCTATTGCACGGTGGAGATAAAACTCTCATTGATAACTTCATTTCGAACTTCTTGTGACATCTGATGTACACAACTAACAAACAAATAATTTAGTGATTACTCATACGCCGTGGGGGCACGTGAAATGATAATGCTCGGGTTTTTGGTTTGGAAATTTTTGACATGTGATATATGGAAGTGTCAATTATATTTGATTTTTGGAAACTCCGATTTAATTGTTGTATACAACTCGAAATTACCACAACAACAATATACAAGAAATGTATTTATAGATTTTTAAAATGCTGTGCTATTGATATATATCTAATTAGTCGCTGGGTATTTCTAACTCTCTTATTTACTTTTTACTGATACTATATTTTATTTTTTTTTTGTTTTTATTTTAAAGTAGGTTTCATAGGGAAATTATGAGATGAAAATTCTAAAGAAAACTGTTGACGAAAGTAAATCGACTAAGAATTTTAAACCGGTCCTCTACTTTGGCTCTACCAGCATTACACTGAGTCGCTCTGGGTCGAGAAAACAAAACTTCACCAGTTGTCTCTGTCTCTAACCTTTGCGAGGTCACAACAGTTGTACATCTGAGGTGCTGACAAGTTCTCAGACACCTTTCCATTGATGCCCACTTCCGTCATATGCTTATGGGTTTCCAATCGAAAACGCATTTCTTATGAGCATCATCTTCGTTGCGTATGACAAACCCTGCCATCTTTTTCTTTACGGAGAACAGTTTTCTCCAATGCTAGATAACCCTTCATATCTCGGTTCGTCCTCGTTCATGTTTGATAAGAGACTTATAGAGCGTAATTTTGGGTCGTTGAGACCGGAATTCGCCTTCCAAATGCCTAACGAACCCAAAGATTCTGACCTTATTTCGTGGCTTAGAGTATTGATGGTATTAATACAGGAGGCGAAAAAGACAAAGTCCTCATATTTTTCAAATGTATGGCTACCAGCAGTGATGTAAATAGTTCTCAAGATGCGAGGATTTTTTGTGTGTGACCTTCAGGTTCTTTGTCTTGCCCTCGTTCACCACAAAACCAACTTTCTTCGCTTCCTTTTCTAGGCTGGAAATGGCTGCGCTGGCGGCTCTGTGGTTAATGCTTATGATATCAGTGTCTTCTGCATTCCCTTTCAGTATCTATGTCCTTTTAGAGTAGATAGAGGCACTGTGGCTCAGATTAGCAGAGTGTATCACTATATCGCATGACGAAGGTACTGAAAATGAAACAGTTTGGATATGAATAAAACTTTTTCTAAACATTACATAACAAAATCGTCTTCTGCTACCAGACCACTGCAGTGTCGTCAAAGCGGAGATGGCATCAATTAAAGAAAGCCTTTTTTCTCGGAAAAATTATGTCTATGACTGAATATGATATCACTAAATACAGATTACCAAACGACTTTGACATCACTAAATTTCATCAAAGAGAGTGAAAAAATGCCTTGATCTCTTTGTGGTTCTAACATTCTGTCTGCCGATAAACTTGCAATGGCTGCCGGGACTTTATTATATTCCTAGAAACTAAAAAACAGATGATCTAGCAGGCCTAGTAGCACCATACAATGACTATTGTAGAAGCTATCAGAAGGTACATGAAGAGGAGATTATATAACAACTTGCATGAGTACAAAGCTTTGTATAGAATGAGAATCGCAAATATTGGACGAGGTTTTCTTGACGGTATTTGGATCAAAAAGTGTTAGCTCTCTAAAGAATAGAGGCATACATCAAGAGTATGCTATTGTGTCTGTCATAAGGTAAGCTCGTATTATGATAATTATAGGTACAATCAGAGCATTTAACGATTACTAATATCTAGATATTCCAAACCCCAAACGATTTGAGTTTGTGTACTTTTTATTTCACACTTCCGTCCGCACTCACCGCGCACCTTACTTACTTCTAACAACAATTATATTGAAATGTAAATTTTTAGTTCAATTTTAAATGGGTTTAACACATTAGAGCGCATTATCAATTGCCCGAGGTTTATTTAGATTTTTTTAAATGCTCGCATTATCGGTTCAGTTAATTGAATGTAATTAAATTTGACATTATTTACGAGGTATGCTTTACGTCATTCCATTTCAGTAGTGAAACCCCCTACTTGGTAATATCTGATGAATGACTGAGTGCTGAAATTTTCTCTGCTGCTTTCCAAGTTCGATTAAATTGCAATAGATATGAAGTGAAGATAAAAAATTAACATTTAAGTGTATAATATATAGTTTGAATTAACGTAATTAGTAGGTACTTAATGGTGTCTTGCGACCTAGACGCTCTGTGAGTGATCGTAAAGCCGTAGGTGTTGCGGGATTTACAATACTGAAAAACTTGACTACAAATTGTAAAAGTAGTATTCTGAAACACATTCAAATGGATATTTATTGAAAAAAGTTTAAACCTGATTGTAGGTCGATACTTTTTGTACTGGTGTCTAACTATTGCAATAAAAAAAAAATAATAATAATAATTAAGATCAGCTTCTCAGTCGAACTACGACATTTCTTTTCTAACCTTCCACGCATCGTCCTGACTAAGTCATAACTAGGACGAGTAAGTCGACAAGTCTTCCATACAGTGACTCATCTGCTGCGGTTGCTATGGTTGACAATTGCATTTATTTATAATTTAAAATTATCTTTGTTACAAATATCAATAAACACAAATATCAAATATTGTAATTTCTAATTTCAACTCTATTGCATCACATCCTGCCTAACGATACGCTAATTGGTACTTTAGAGAATTACTTTAGTAAGTAAATATTAGCTAATATTATCTGCTTACTGCGTTATGGTTTCCGTACAGTTTGAGTTGTATTGTAACACTTTATATGCACTTCATATTGTTTTTGTTGCTGAGTAGCTTTTTAACTCACCTTAACCTACTTCAGAGTCAATATAACACTTCATTTGATTATAGGCACATAACCACGTACAAGCATATTTACATTACTGCAAACGATTGTAATTAATTGTTATTTATTTTAGATAAATTAATTGTTGGGCTATAAATTGTTTTAATTGCGTATGTCAAATAATTATTGTGACTCACTTAGAATATAGGATTTCATCTAAAATTTCCTAGTAGGATAGCTGTCAAAGCGACTGTCAAATTAAACACATGGTTTTGACCTTGAGATATGGTAAATCCAAAGGCTTGTTCATTAAAAATCATATAAAATTTTCCAAAATTTCTTATTCTGTGTCGAAAACTATATATTTTCCATCCAAGTACCTTATTTTGATCGAACGATTTGTATGGTAGCTATTATTCACAGTACTCCACTATTGACGTTATGCCAATTGAGCAGCTTTTTGGGAAGATAAGAAAATCTTCAAAATTTCTGATCAATAACAATAAAACGACTTAACCCGTCACGCTAAGTTTTTATATGTACGAGATTTGACAATTAAGTAATGAGACTGATTTTATTGCCGCGCTTGTGGTAAGCCTGTGATGTTGAAATTTCCTTTCTTTTTTTTTCGGCGTTCCTCCCCTCTCCATTGATATATGTACCATCGCTCTAGCTTGTTTAGTTCGCCTGCTGCGTCAAGTTGAATAGATGTGTGTAGTGCTCGTCACGAAAATGGAAAAACGAAATCAGGAGCAACGCGTCGCGATAAAATTTTACGACAGATTGGGCGAAACAGCTTCGGAAACGTACGCTAAAATTTTAAGAGTATTGGTGATAGTGCTCTTAGTCGTGCCCAGGTGTTTCGATGGCACAAAGAGCTTAAGGAGGGACGTAAAAGCCACATGAAAGCTCGCATGAGCAAGTCGAAGGTGAAAACGATGATTATTGCCTTTTTTGATATCCGCGGAATCGTCCACAAAGAATTCGTTCCACTGGGAAAAACTGTGAATCAAGTCTACTATTGTACTTGAAAGATTGCGAAAACGAGTCAACAGGGTGCGCCCATACTTCCCTTGTAACTGGATCCTTCATCACGACAACGCGCCGTGCCACACCGCCCTCAGCCTGTCCCAGTATTTGGCCTCTACAGGGACTGCCGTGTTGCAACAGCCGCATTTTTCGCCCAACATGTCACCCTGTGACTTTTTTTGTTTCCTAAAACAAAATCAGTGGTCAAAGGAACCCATTTTGAGTCGATTCCGGACATCCAGGGGGCCGTGACGAGGGTACTCGCGGGCATCCCAGTCGAAGCGTTCCGGAAATGTTACGAAGCATGGAAAACACCCCTGGAATCGCTGTATGGCTGCCCAAGGGTACTACTTTGAAGGTGATGGCAGAGTTGTAGAATAATTTTCAAATTACGGGTTTTTATGGAATCAATCTCATTACTTAATTGTCATGCCTCATATGGGAGGCTTCATATAATCTCCGTCTTACACGTACATATGTATACAGACAGTAGATTTGCCTAGAATTTCCTAAAAGGATAGCTGTCAAACCTTGCCAGTTGGTTTTAAACAGTCTGCCGGCTCCATAAATAACTTCAGAACTAACTACCGCCAATTTTTTCTCGACAGGGCACATATATAAAAACATTAATGTTAGATGGTTCCTACGTAGCTGGACCATTGTTCCAACAAACTTCGCAACATGTATTATAAGTTGGTCACCATGGTTAGAACTAAGTGATTTTATGGCATGATATTACATTTTGTGAAGGTATGTCGAGTCAAGGAGAATGGAGCCATGTGTAGAAGGTCACGTAAGTGGCCAGAAACGATTCTTTTACATATGGTCCAAGCAGCTCACGATTTCCGGGCTTAGAACAAGCTAAAGTGAAAAGGCAAATCATCCCTTCCCAGAGTTGTGCTCTGGATTTAAGACCCGCCACGTAAAAAAAATACCCCGAATGAAAAGGACATAACTGACGTTGACCAATACCAAAAGCTTCCTCAGGATTATAAAGGACGTCTCCGAGCAATTCAATACCAACAATGCGACTCCTTATCGTACGACCTCTTCATATTACTACTGAAGAAAATAATTCGAGGCGCAGAGCTAAATAGAGAAGATGTAACCTTCTATAAGTGTGTACAGGTGCTGGCGTATGCCGATGATATTGATACCATTTGCCCCAGCAACTCCGCCGTTAGTACTGCTTTCTCCAGGTTGGACAAAAAATCAAAACAAATGGGTCTGGTAGTGAGCAAGAGCAAGACGAAATATTTCCTGTCATCAAACAAACAGTCGTCGCATTCGCGACTTGGCTCCCACGGCACTGTTGACAGTCATAACTTCGAAGTCGTAGATAATTTTGTTTAGCTTGGAACCGACAATAAAACAAATAACAACGTCAGCCTCGAAATTCAACTCAGAATAACTCTTGCAGACAGGTGCTACTTCTGACTGGACTGGACTGGACAAAGTCATTTATCATCAGGACAGCAATAGATGAAAATGCTGTAGCTCTAAAAGTATTCGACGTAGTACCCGCCAGGGGCAGCAGAGGCATAGCAAGACCTCCACTCAGTGTTGCTATACATACTCTAAAGCAGTCACTTTGTCCATACGCCCAAATTTCAATCAAATAATATTAGAATTAATATTCGAAAACAAAAAATGACCAAATATTTGACGCAGTTTTATCCGTTTTATTTGAAATAATAGTTGTAAACCACTAAAAAATAACTCTTTTCATATATACATACTATATAGGAAAAATACAAAAAGTGTGAATATGGAAAATTTTAGAGTTTTTTCTCTGCGAATGGATCGCAATCAGTTTTATTATTATTTATATTTCTGCATTATTGGATTATAATTGTGTTAAGTAAACGTCAAGTTAATGGAGCAGCAGAAGTTTATTATGTTTATATTTGATCTTCTAGCATTTGATAATGGTAAGGGACTCTAATATCATATCAGCAAGACGTCCGATCAGAAAGCGTGTTTTACGTGATATGGTTTATGGCAGTTCTACCATAAAGTACGTTATTATTATCAAAAGCCATATTAAGCGCAGACCTGACCTATCACTATAATTTCTATACTCTCGCAAAATGCTGCAGAGTAATATAGTTTTGTTCATCTAACGGTGGTTTGAAATAACTAAAACTAATAGAGTTATAAGTATGTAGAGGTAGATATATATGACAAAACAAGTTGAAATCCGTATGACTCAGATGAGTCAGGATATTATTGCTGATTAGCGGAATAGGACCATTGCCACTCGCACCAATTAAGATATAAAAGTATTATTCAATAGAGGGAATCGTAGCAGGGAGGGAAATTTTTAAAAAAAATTTCAATTGGAGAAGGTCTCGTCCTAATATGTTCAATGTACTTGTAAATATCTCACAAGCCAATAAGGCCATAAAAATATCATTTGCTGGGCATGAGACTTTTTAGAATTTACACTCTAAAATTGGATCAAATCAGATAATAATCACGCCCGTTCCCATATGAAGGTTATGTTGAAAAGTACTAAAGGTGCAATAACTCACTAAGGGAATCTCAATAGCACTAAATTTCATAGTTAAGTTGGTGCGAAAGGGCTTTATGGCAGCCATGTTAAGATTACTGAATGGGCGCCCACCTTTAGGCGAAATCCTATATCTTAAGAACGGCTCGACCAATTTCAATCAAATTCGGTACAAAAAAAAACCTTAACATTTTTATATCACTTTTCTAACCTGAGCGGCATCGGATCACAGCCACACATATATGTAACACAATTTTAAATTCCATATGATTCTTTGACTTTAGAGTATACAAATCACGAACCAATGAGTTTTTCGGATTGAAACTTTCTTTTTAATTTTCAAATATATATCTCGCACATTGGCCAGTATATAGTCACTCGGAAGTTCGAAAATCTTTATATTAGTTATATGAGGGCTAAGGAAAGTATTGACCCAATTTAAAATAGTTTTGATGCTCAGAGATAATATTATCAGGAAAGGATTCTCTCCAGTTTTTATTTATATATATATATATATATATATATACATATTAGGACAGACCAGCAGAGAAAGAGTGGAGCATCTTTTGTGCACTTGTCCCGCATCGACAAGACTACGCTGTAAGCATCAGGAATCCCCACGGTAAGATACACTGGAGGAGGTATCGACAGTGAGGTCGTAATCTGCTAAAATTCGTGTCAAGCGCAGGCATTCACTAGGATGTCTACTTTTCTTAGACTTAGGAAGTGAACTCCATCTGGTATCGCAAGGGAGCAAAACTACCTAACCTATATATCTCACACATTTACCGATGTTTTCAGTAAAAAGTCAAATGTAGACACTAGGGTCTACAAATTTGGTATTTCATTATTTCTCAAAGCCCTCATAAACTTTTAATATGAATTTCAAATAATATCGTTTACTTTTTAAGACATTGATACTTCCAGATATACTAAGAATTCAGATACAAACCGTGCGCTTGTGACTATATTTCGTAGATCCCATAACTCGGGGCTTGTATGAGTTCGAAATAAAACAAGTCTATCATTGACAATAATGAAAGTCTCCGATAAATACCGTTACGTTGTTTTACATTTCATAAATCATTTGCACTCAATAAAAGTCTAGAGCCGTTCCCTCTTTCGGCCTATCAATACCCTTGTCCTCGCAATGCAGGGCCACAAATCTGTCACAGCTAACTCCACTAGAGCCGCAATAAAAAAATTACCAATGTTTTTATGGCTCTTATTTATGCTTAATCATTTTTAGTTTACACACTTTGTCAATCAGTCGAGTGCCATTAAAGTGATTATAATGTTAACTCAAGTGTTTGTGTTATATAAAAAAAAATTAAAATTTTTTAACAAATAAATTACGCCGGCAAAAGCTCATTCAGATCGAACAACAACAAGCGCTGTATAACAATAATTATCATCAACCATAATTGTTGTTAGCACATGCCTGGTGTATGTGATATACACGCAGTGATTGTGTGCATGTGTATGTGCATGGTATGCGTGTCAATAGCGCTGATAAGCTTCAGTTCGTCAAAAAGTCGTTCGAAATTAATTAAACTTCCACTACAATTTGCAGGTGTACTCACAGTAGTGCTTTAACTCTGCGCAAATTGAATTATGAGCAAAACAGATTTATTTACATGAATTCTAATCGCGAGCTGTACTAGCCATTCTCATTAAAGTGTTGTAAAAAGCGCTTGTTAGGAAGAAATTAGCTGTGATTTGAGCATATTTGTGTGATTAACTTATAAATACAATAAATAAATAGTTTTTGTGCAAAAAATTAATGTTTTGCATAATAAAAGCATTCAAATTAATTATAATGACATTCATGGGAGTTTTCTCCGTGACTAACGGCATTGGAATTTGTGAGCAATTTAATAAAACAATTTAAAAATTTCACAAGAGCGTGAGCAGCGTATGCTTAAAATTCCACGCTGATGTGTCTCCACTGGCGGTATGAGCACTCTTATTAGAAGCCACGGCGTAGTGTGAAAGTTTTTCAATTACTTTTCACATGCCAGCTAATAAAATATTGTTGGGAGTTGTACATACATACATATGTATTGTAACAGCTGGAAAAATATTTCATTTGCTTTAAGTTATTATGTTCGATTTGAAGAAATTCACAATTTATTATTGATTATTAGCACATATTTCTCTTTTGTTGCTAATTGTGATCTAAATGGATTGCTAAAAACCCAAGCATAATTGTATGTAGCTGAATTCTAGTTTATTTAATAGTTGTTGTTGATTGTAACGTACTGAATTCCCCCCATAATTTTATTTCAAAATTTCATCAGCAAATCTGTTTTTCTTCAGGAATAAAATGTGTGTCCCAAAACGAACCGAATATGCACATAATAAAGTATTATCTTTACATTGAAGATATAACAGTGAAGAAAATATAGCAGCCGTAGCTGAGATGTACACGAAAACGTCGAATAGTCGCTTCGGAGCCGCTCAGCAACTTAGACTAACGTATGGAATGACTTGGCGCATTTTGTGTCGAGATCTTAAATTGAAAGCGTACAGCTCCGCTCAATGGCCTCTAAAACACTTCCAAAAAGATCCTACGTTTTCGAGCCAAATTTTGCTCAGCGATGAGGTCCATATTAAGCCAAAATAGGTATGTAATAAAGCAATACTGCCTCACTTGGGACGAAGAGCAACATCACACATGTCATTCACCAGTTACCAGTCGAAATGCTCAACCGAACCATCGGAAATAAATGGCAAAGAATGTTTTTTCGAATGATAATAAACGTTCCCCTTTAAATTTGAAGTTTGTGTGGTTTTTTTTTAAGAAGTGAGGAACCTCGAAATAGATCCCCCATTAGTACCTAAGAAATGAAAAGAGCAGTGTTGAAAAAACGGACAGTTTCTTTAACATTTTAACATGTTGTTGTCAATATTTGTGGTGAGAAAACAACTTGTAAGCGACATTTCGCGGTTTAGACCGACCAGTCCGAGCCATTTTTGATTCGATTGTAGCTTTGGGATCTTTTGAGGATATTAATGTCAGATGGCACCTGATGAGCGAGAAATGGTGATTTGGAAACCCAAACAAAATTCTTATTTATATATGTGACCTGGTCTACGAAAAGGGGGCTTAGGTGTCAAAAAATAAAATAAAAATAAAAAAAAATGGAAAAAAATAAAAAAATAAAAAAAAAAATAATTTTTTGACACCTAAGCGCCCTTTTCGTAGACCAGGTCACATATAATAAATAATTTCGATGGAATGAATATATAAAGCTCGGCTATCTTTTTTAAAAAAATTAATAAGAACATAATAGTGCTCTATGACGTTAATATCATAATTACTTAAGAATATTTTTTCATTTATGTTCTTCTTTATAGTTTTTCTACTATAATTTCTAAAGATACCTTAATTTATATTCAATGTAGAGTAGCTACTCTGAAAACAAAAATATAATAAATTAAATGAATTAGAAGTGTCAATTAACAATATAATACATACAAGAAGTATTCCTTAGTACATTCCCAATATTATCTTATTTGCAAACCGACTTAATGAAAATGGTTCACAACATAGCTAACTAAATAGGTTTAGTCCTCAGATGATTAAAAATAAGTTTTTCATAGAAGGCCATAGAGCATGCGTTTGAATAGTTTATTCTAAAAACTTTTCTTAAAATTAGTGGAAATCTATAGCAAATCAAATATTTTATAACGATATTGCTTCGACATTCATGACTATAAAAATCAGTTGCCACTAACAACAGTTGCCAAAAAAAGCTCAAACATTTTTAGATCAATCACCCCACATTTGGAGGTTATAGCATTTTTATTAGCCATTTCGAATTTTTTCGATTCCTACATTCTAACTAAGCGCTGACATAAACTTAGTCGGCTAAAAATTTAAATGACTTCCACTTGCCATATGCCATACTCGTGCACACTTAAATGGTGCGGCGAGGGCAGACCTTTTTGTGATTTCTCCATTTTCCACGATTTAATTACTTGGTACACAAACAGTTGGAGTGCAAAACTGAAAAGCCAAAACAGCGTAATTAAGTGTTTTATATGCGCCGCACGCGTACGTAAGTGTCTAAATTGATTGAAGTGTTTAATGAATATTGAAAATCATACTGTACATGAACTTGAAATGCACAAATGTTGGAGGGAAATGCCATGTGCCATACGCCAATTTCAGTTGGAGGTCTCTCGAATTTGCATATGAGGATGACACATAGCTGGCATATACAAAAATGGTATAATAAAGGTTATGCATTTTGTAAAATACTTAAAAAATTGGTTGTGAACATTTGTTTTTCTTTTTGTTTTTTGTGTTTTTAGGTGTCACTGTATTTTGGCGGAACTAATTTCAAAAAAGTTGAAATCTGTTAACAAAACCTAATTACAAAAGGTTAATGAATACTTGCTTCATTTAATTAGTTGATAAAATACATCGAAATACTTAATTTAAATATAGAAAACACAGCTTACCTTCATGTCAGCCAACATTGGAAAACCCCACGCATTGTCTATACGACGATCTGGAAAATCAAAACGCGATGGGACGATCTACTTACATATGTGCAAAACTGCAAATATACAAAGCCCATTCCGATATTTGATAGAAAGTGCTCTAGGAAGATGATTGGAATACCCATTGGTCATAGTCTGATGGTACCACACGCTTGGAATAGAGCTGACAGATGGAGAAAACTACAGGAAATGCCAACAATGGATGGTGACCCCTCGGTGTCCAGGGTCTCATCGGAAGAGGTATCGTTAGTGAGGCCACAGAGTCTGTTGCAATTCACGTCAAGCGCAGGCATTCAAAAGATTGACTATACCTTATGTACTTCGAAACGGATCTACCTTTGGTATAGCAAAGTACCATGGTTAGCTTTTTACCCTTTTGGTAACCACTTTTCGCCATTATTCCGCTAGAGACACTATTCCATCAGTGTAAAACCTTTCTGTTTTCTTGGCGAAAAACTGCGACAAGTAATTTTCAAAGGCTTCTCCTGAAGCCAGCTTTACTTCATTAAGGGAGTTCTACAATGACCGAAACAAATGGTAGTCCGATGGTGCAAGGTATGAGCTATATGATGAATGCACCAAAACTTCCCAGCCAAGCTCTACAGTTTTTGTCAAGTCCTCCAAGATGTGTGTGGTCTAGCGTTGTCCTAGAAGTAAGACGAAGCCCTTTTGACCAGTTCTGGCCCCTTTTTGGATTGCTTGCTGCAATCTCATCAGTTGTTGACAGTAAAATGTAGAATCATCCTTCGATCAGGCTGAAGCAGCTCATAGTGGATGACTTCTTTCCAATCCAACCAAATTCGCAGCATAACCTTTCGAGGCGTGAATCCTGGCTTTGCGACCATTTGTTGAACTTCACCATGCTTAGACCATGATCCTTTTCGCATATTATTGCCGTATTTGATCATGTTTTCATCTCCTGTTATCATTCGCTTCGGAAATGGTTCAATTTCATTTCGTTTCAAAACTCAAGCATCGAGCTTCTTCTAGCCTTTTTTAAAAGGTTCCAAACCGTTCGATGAGGAATGTTAAGTTTCTTAGCGATGTGATGGCTGGTTATGTGACGGTCCTGATTAATCTTTCCAAAATTTCATCGACTTTTTCAACGATTTCACATCGAAATTTCCGGAACGGAAGCGAGGCAACCATTGTTGTGCTACACGAACTGATACAGCATCGTCTCCGTAAACTTCACAAATCCCATCATTCCAACACTATACGGTATGACACAATGTGATTGGTAGCACTGGGGATATACGACTACAACAACATCGATTAACAAAATACGAAAAGACTTTTTCGACTATCCTATATTTCATATCGATATCTGAAAAACTGATAATATACCCCGTGGAGGGTATAAAAATATGTTTGCTGTGCGGTGATTCCCAAAAAACGTAACATAGCTTACATTAATAATAATTATAAAAACCAAAACATGTTCGATTGCTGCCTTGTTGTTGTTCTTCTATTCGACTTCTTTCTACTCGATTCAAGATTCATTTCGCCACGCTTAATCAACTGTCATTGATCCGCTTTGTGTTTTCTACGAATTCCAAGAACTGCTCATTGTTTTGATATTCCGAATTTGCCAAGTATCTTCAAATGATATGTTTATGACATACTTTGGCACTTAAATAACGCAATTGACGTCATTAGCAGACAAAATATTTGTTTATATTTCTTTACCAAAATAAACAGTAATAAATAGTGCCTGCAGCACATATACCTATATAAATCCTATCGGCAGTTGCCTTCCTTACCACGAGCAGTTTAATTGATTTGCGATCTATCTATTCTGTCAAAAACGAATACCTAGAATAAATGTCAGTAGGTGAAATATAAACTGTTAGCGCATGTTTGTTTGTATGTATGTACTTCGATTGGTTTTGGCAATACCCAACTGCGTGTAGTTACCGCAAAAAGCGACCGCCTTGGAATAATAAACAAGCAAATCAGTTTCAATTCACCATTCGGTCATTGAGTTGGCTCATTTGCATGAGCGGACTGTTCGTAGCAAAACAAAAACGAAACACATACATATACATACATACATATGTTTGTGAAATTGTGTGAGCAGAAGTAAAAAGCAACAGGTAAACTGAGACCGTGTACAGCGTGACGTTTCTATGACGCTATTGACCGCAACAGCACGTGACTTGACAGCAAGCCAAACTGATTGACCGATGTTTGGTTTATGAATTTGCAATGGATGGTTATGTACGGCCAGATTGTGTGATAACGCCATCAGTTTGATGGAAATGCTTTAGAGTTACCAGTTTGAAAAATCACTGTATTTTATAAAATGTGGTGCTGGAATGGAGACAGGTCTACAGATCTTAGAATTTTATAGATGTAGATGACCATTCGTATAAGAAGTAAAATTCAACACACCGCTGCAATAAATTAATTCGCAATTCTACAATTTCCCCATATTTTGAAATAGGGTTGCCACATTTGAAAAAAAAATGAAACTGAAAATTTTACAAAATTTTTACTAATGGTATTTCAAAAAAATTGTGTTGGTAAAAAATTTATAAATGTTCGATTTTAATTGTCTTTAGAAATAGAGTTGCCACCTGTTAGTCTTAAAAGCTAGATATCAGCAAAAGAGAATTAAATGTCTGCCGAAGCTGAAATATCTAAAGAAGTTTTCCGAGCGTTATTCGATAAAATTTAAACATATTTTGGAACAGGGTTGCTATCTATAAAAAAAATAAGAAATAAAATTTTACAAAGTTTTATACTAAATGTATAGTATTTCAAATAAATTGTTCTACAAAATAGTTCACAAATGTTCGATTTTGATTTATTTTAGGAATAGAGTTGCCACCTAAAAATATATTTATATAAAAATATAAATATCTATAAAATAGAAATCAATGTCTGCCGAGCCCAAAGTATCTAGAGAAGTTTTTGAACGTTATTCAATAAAGCTTTATTTTAAAAATATTTTGGAATAAGGTTGCCATCAATAAAAAAAAGTAAAGATTACAATTTTACAATATTTGTGCTAAATGTATGGTATTTCAAAAAAATTTTGCAAAGAGAAATTTCACAATTTTTTAATTTTTTTAGGAATAGAGTTGCCATTTACTAGTCTAAAATCATAAATATCAACAAAATCAACAGTAAATGTCTGCCGAACCCGAAGTCTCTAAAGAAGTTTGTTATTCGATGAGGCTTTATTTTCAATTTTAAACATATTTTGGAATAGGGTTGCCACCTGTAAAAAAATTTAAAATTAAAAAAAAATTAAAAGATTGTACTAAATGAATGGTGTTTAGCAAAGGCTGCCAAGAAATATTCAAACAGTTTTCGATTTTGATATTTTTTAGTAGAGTTGCCATCGAGAACCTTCAACTTAAAAATGAATATACTAAAAACAAATCGCTGCCTCACAAAAAATGTTTAAAGTTTCCGAATTATATCACTGTATTTTAAACATATTTGGGAATAGGGTTACCCAACCATGAAAAATTGTAGCTTAAGATAATAAAAATGTTCCAACTATTTGTACATACCGCAATAGTGAAATTAGACATGCTGCAAATATGAAACCACAAAAAAGATTGTGTATTCCAACTACCTGATATCTTGTCAAAAATCGTGGCGGTTGCCGCCTTCCCACTGGAACAATGGTAAGCACCGTCGTTAAGCACATACTTGACATTACCTATAAATTCCATGTAACTGATATAAAAAACTTAGTAAATATAGCAAATTATTAATAGTTAATTGATTGCTTAATTGCATTAACGGTTGTTCACCGTGTTCTGTAACTTAATAGTTAAATACACTCATAAACACTTGAAATAGAGTCCGCGTTTATGTAAATAGTCTTCTGTAGCCAACTTAACCGCATGCTAATTTACAGCAATAAAACTGTAGAAATTGTGAAATTTTTTTCATTCATCTGTTTACGGTACTACGAGTACAATTTACCGCAAATATTTGTATATTAGCAGAAATCTGTAATTTTTTATCAATACAATTTATAGATGTACGAGAATTGGGAACTACCAAGCAGAACATGTTCGATTCATTTATAGTAGAATTTTTTATGGTTTACAAACTATGACCATATTTTCGTAGAAATCTAAAATCCCAACACAATAATAGCGTTTTATATAATTTTTCGGTTTTATGACCACATCAAATCTTCGTATTGTTGTGTGATATAAAGTGTTCATAAATATTAATTATAATGTAGAATGCTAACAAGTTGGCAATCATGGAAGTGTTACGTTCCGCAAATTCTATAACGTATTTGTATATATGTATAATCTTCTTTGTTCTTTGAACAGTCCTGGCTTCTGCTATAGATTGCATGTACTTTTGTTATGAACAGTAATCACCTGTTTAGGATCACCATGACCCATTTTCAATGGTTTTTTCACACTTTGGCAGCCACCTGCGTGCGTAGAGCGTCCGCCAGGTAGCTAAAACGTTTCGAATGACCTAGTTTGAGGTCACCATGGATGAGACAAAACGTTACAATTCACTTTACTCGGTACAAATATCACATTTAGCCCGTCACTGATGAACGGAGTCAGTTTTTCTTCTGCCATAATTTCTCTGTTATTTTCTTTAATTGAATCATCATTTTCTTATCAAATAAATAATATATTTATGTCACTTCATTATTGACATTTTTCGTTTCTTTAGTCTGCAGTTCATTCCATGGCTGTGCTACCATTTGCCCAAAAAACAAATACAACAAATTCGTCACGAAGAGTAAAGCTGCTGTGAACAAGAATATGATATTCCATTGCCAAGGATCGTTCTGAAAAGATATTATCAAATTATGTATGCTATATATATATATATTTATGCACCAATATATCGAAATCAAATAGGGTTATAGAGAGAGTGATTTGCTCTCTAAACCATCTCTTCAATATAATGCTGAAAAAGTGTTACGCACCGCTAATCTGAACGGCAGTGGCATTATCTATTTATTTAAAAAGAAGAAGGACTTTCCCCACTTTGGGATCGGTAGACAATTAAAAAGCAGAACTCTCTCTCTCTCGATGAACAAAAATTACTCCCCATAATTATTTTATCATTCCTTTCCTATTATATGAAAGAACTGCTCTTCGCAAGGGCTTTAGAGTCGTCGCACGCTTCCAATGGAAGGCTGAAGTGCATAGGAACCGGTCTGCACTTTGAATGTACAGGTACAACTGGAGTGACATCTTAGGGGATAGCAGCTACTGGCGAAGTCAAGACATACCCACGGTTGCAATTTAGAAATATACTTATGAAGAAAATAATAAGTGAATTTAGCTGATAATGTTTTATCATCAAATGGCGTTATAATTGTTACTTTTTTTATGCTGTAATATTTTTACGAAGAAGGCAAATGAGCAGAGCGTCAGTATCAACAACTTGCATTTTATTTTGTTAATTTTGCGTTTGCGTTTTAGTGACAAGTTATCATAGCTTCCTTAAATTGGGTTGACAAGTAAATAGGTTCAGCTCCTGCAGTCAGATATAACCAATATATAACCCGCTTATAACCAATATAACGGGTGATTTTTTTGAGGTTAGGATTTTCATGCATTAGTATTTGACAGATTACGTGGGATTTCAGACATGGTGTCAAAGAGAAAGATGCTCAGTATGCTTTGACATTTCATCATGAATAGACTTACTAACGAGCAACGCTTGCAAATCATTGAATTTTATTACCAAAATCAGTGTTCGGTTCGAAATGTGTTTCGCGCTTTACGTCCGATTTATGGTCTACATAATCGACCAAGTGAGCAAACAATTAATGCGATTGTGACCAAGTTTCGCACTCAGTTTACTTTATTGGACATTAAACCAACCACACGAATGCGTACAGTGCGTACAGAAGAGAATATTGCGTCTGTTTCTGAGAGTGTGGCTGAAGACCGTGAAATGTCGATTCGTCGCCGTTCGCAGCAATTGGGTTTGTGTTATTCGACCACATGGAAGATTTTACGCAAAGATCTTGGTGTAAAACCGTATAAAATACAGCTCGTGCAAGAACTGAAGCCGAACGATCTGCCACAACGTCGAATTTTCAGTGAATGGGCCCTAGAAAAGTTGGCAGAAAATCCGCTTTTTTATCGACAAATTTTGTTCAGCGATGAGGCTCATTTCTGGTTGAATGGCTACGTAAATAAGCAAAATTGCCGCATTTGGGGTGAAGAGCAACCAGAAGCCGTTCAAGAACTGCCCATGCATCCCGAAAAATGCACTGTTTGGTGTGGTTTGTACGCTGGTGGAATCATTGGACCGTATTTTTTCAAAGATGCTGTTGGACGCAACGTTACGGTGAATGGCGATCGCTATCGTTCGATGCTAACAAACTTTTTGTTGCCAAAAATGGAAGAACTGAACTTGGTTGACATGTGGTTTCAACAAGATGGCGCTACATGCCACACAGCTCGCGATTCTATTGCCATTTTGAGGGAAAACTTCGGACAACAATTCATCTCAAGAAATGGACCCGTAAGTTGGCCACCAAGATCATGCGATTTAACGCCTTTAGACTATTTTTTGTGGGGCTACGTCAAGTCTAAAGTCTACAGAAATAAGCCAGCAACTATTCCAGCTTTGGAAGACAACATTTCCGAAGAAATTCGGGCTATTCCGGCCGAAATGCTCGAAAAAGTTGCCCAAAATTGGACTTTCCGAATGGACCACCTAAGACGCAGCCGCGGTCAACATTTAAATGAAATTATCTTCAAAAAGTAAATGTCATGAACCAATCTAACGTTTCAAATAAAGAACCGATGAGATTTTGCAAATTTTATGCGTTTTTTTTTTAAAAAAAGTTATCAAGCTCTTAAAAAATCACCCTTTATCAAGGTTATAACCAATATATAATCATTTTATAACCAAAACTAGACTTTTGTATAAATTTATTTTGGATAAAGGACCCAATGACCACCTTTGTGTACAAATACATTTTGCAAAACGTTATGCTACCATATGCTGAAGAAAACATGCTCCGGAGATGGTGTTAACGATAAAATAACCATCCGAAACACTAACCGCGGTTTGCATCTAAAGCAGGATGCAAATGTGATCTATATGCAATGGCCTAGTCAGTCCCCTGATCCCAACCCCATTGAGAACTTGTGGAGCGACCATAAGACTAGATTGGCAGCATTTTCATTTCAAAATAAGGAGCAATTGTGGCGAAAATCAAAAGAACTTTGTAATAATACTCCAATGGAAACCTACCAAAAATTAATTCAATCCATACCGTATGGATCTGTCTATATTGTATGGACGAAATAAAGGATAACTTAATTTTTTTTTTATTTAGAAAAAAGTATTTTATTCCTATTATTTTGACCAATGCTATTTCTTGTTTCGAAAAAAATTTCAGTTTTAATATTCGGAATGAAAGATTTTCACCATATTTAGGTTTAAGGGGGTATTTTAGTATAGAAATCAAATTTTTGACAGTTTTTTGAATTTTATTAAAAAAAAAACCAAAAAAAAATTTTACTATCCAATTTTTTTGGTGTTTAATTTTAAAAAAAATACTAAAAATTAAAATAATTAGAGGGGGGAGGAGAGACAGGTGTAAACGAAAATGGCGCATCCTGGTGACATTGATCCTGACTCTCCTGGTGGTCTGAAAAAAAAAAATCAAAAATCAGTAAGGATGCTGTTATAGTCCCTACCTCAGGGAACACGAAAATTTTTTTTTGAAAAATTGCGACTGCCTTAAAATAAAAATCATTTTTTACGCTTTTATTTTGAAATTCCTGATTTTTTTTAAATATTAAAAACAAAAAATTTTGACACGGTGCTGGTAGAAACTATAAAGGATTATATAAAGAAGGTTTACACAAAATTTCAAGTATATCGGTTGTATAAAACTTGAGGTAATGCCAGTCGCGTGTGGAAAAAAGTAGTTTCGTGAAAAACGCATTTAAAAAAGTGAGTCAAATTTCAGGCAGTCTAAGTCGGCCGAACCCGGCTAGGTGCTGCGTCACTAAAGTAACTGTAGATCTTAAAATAATTTTAATTTTTAAAAATCCTTTGGGAGATATGTTCTTAAGAACCTAAAGTTTAAATATATTAAAAAAAGTCGAATTTTTCAAAATTCTAGAGTGGAATACCCCCTTAATAATAATTTTTAAAATATTGGTTGCCTTGAAGTTGAAAAGGGAACTCTCTATGAACCATACTATCATAAGAACTTCTCGGAAGTCCGATAGCGTTACATGAGCGTTTCAAGCAATTTATACTAAGAGAAGTAATTTGCCTTTCAAGAAAAAACGTCAGAAAATTACAACCTAAAGATCATTGTTATTCGACCTACCATCTACGGCTGCTCCTCATTGCACCTAAGCTTTTGCTTGAACTGATCTAAGAAAGTATCGATCAGTCGGTGGTTATTATGATTACATATTCAATCACTTAACTTACTCACCTCATTCTTCACGACTTCTGCCACAGCTATGGGCGAAAAAATGGCCGCTATCATGACGAATGTGCCGGTAATACCAGAGAGGAGCGGAGCAAAATTAGGCGCCAGGTCAATATGATTCAATGAACTACCAAGCGTAAAAGTCGAAAATGCGACAACGGTAATAACGATACAGGAAATATTACCCACCGCATTGTCCTTGGACAGCAAGCTCATAGTCGCCAATGCAGTGGCGGGCACCCAGTTCGAAATTGTATTTAACGACTTGCGCACTAGCGACAGACGCACTTTTCTGACTTTGAGCAAATAATGCGAAGTTATTGTGACCATGTAAGTGCTGATTAGCATAATGAAAAACGGCAGCGCTGATATTAAAGCATTTATATGGATCTCGTAAGCGTACATGCCGTTCAAATATATGGGTATCTGCTGGCCCATGGTCGCGATCGTAAAGGCGTGACTAATTTTATTTAACAGCAGCACCAAATAGGGCACTGAAGTGACGATCGCGCACCAGGGTATGGCAGCCTTGCGGCGGTTTTCGCGCATACTAAGAGTGCCCGCAGATTGTATGAGCTGCTTTTCAGTGACTGTTATACGTTTGGAGATCCATGGCGATTCAGCGCCGAAAATTGACCAGAAAATGCACCACACTAAGCCGGCGAGACCTGCAATGGAAATTTAAAAGAAAATACATTTAAATTATTCTCTTAAATCACTTAACTCACTTAAATACCTGGCATATAAAAAGCCGCTGGCCAATATAATGGTGACACTGATAAAAAGCCGCTATTCATCAAACCTAAGGCTACGCCAAACTCCGCGCCAGATTGTGAGAAGCCACCCAGCAAACTTCGTTCGTGGAGGGGACACCACTTGGCTAGATGCCCGAAGATTGTGGGGAATAAAATGCCTTGCGCCAAGCCTTGCAACGCGCGTAACAAAATAAAAGTGATGAAATTGCCAAATATCAGACTCAGCGGCAGCACACTGCATATGAGTGAAGAGAAGAAGAGCGAATAGAACAAGAGCTTGACGCTACCATAGGCACTACAGATATAGCCGCTGGGTATTTGTACCAAAATTGCACCCCAAAAAATACTTCCCAGCATAGTGGACTTTTCGTGCGGCGTCAGCGAGTAACCCTGAAAATAGAATTGTGAAATATTGTTAAAAATTCTAGTAATACTAGTTTACAGAGAGATCTCCAGGAGAGAGACGATGTTCACAAACAGCTTAAGTGAGGCGCTAGAATTATTTCTTTGTCGGATATTGAGGATTTAACTCATTCCACAGCGTATTTCTATACAAAAACTTAGCGTCAATATAGAGTAACGGCATAATTCACCAACCTGCTCGCCACTTTCAACGTCGATCTCTCTCCAAACTACTGATTTCTTTTACATACCTCTGGCATAAAATGAGCGTGCGTGCCGTTGGCGGTTGTGAGTACAACAATAACTTCCGGCACATTGACGCGCTGGTGGAAGGTCAACACCAAGGAAGTGAACAACAGCAAAATTTGTGTATAACGCACTGGAAAGGAGCTACCTGGAAGAATGCGACGTTTTCAAAAGCCAAAGGCTACAGCTTTTCTGACACTTTCTTTTTTCTTACACGTTCCATCCCAATCTTCAAAGCTTACCTAGACACATGGCCAATAATCTCTCAGCATTCTTAGATGATTGTAGATAAGCCTTCTCATTGTTATTTTTTGTATGAAATTTCGATGCAGAATATGAGAAATTATGACTGTCGTGTAAAAATATACATTTAAGAGAACACATACCAATTTCGTTTACACTTGGAAGAGTAATGAAGTTGAAACATTTTGAAATTTTCAATACGTGAAATTTGAACCCAATATGTTTTCATTTCATTACATCAAATGTACAGTGGAGGAAAATCAAAGTTTTAGAAACGTTAGACAGTTTCTTTGAAATATTAACGTGTTCTGTAGTGGCAGCGTCCAAAGTATCAATTTTTCAGCAGACCTGTTCTGATATTATGCCTTATTTCTGAAACGGGCTTTTGAAAGAGTTTTACTTTAAAAACAATTTAAGCAAAGACTCTTTTTGATCTTGAAATTTTTGAAAATCTTAGAAGACTAAAAATGAATCTAAGAAGAATGAAAATTTTAGAGAGAATTCTAAAGAGCCTAGGAAGTACGAGTAGCTGGATCACCTAAACGAGGCTCTTTTAATGATCCAATTTCAAAGGCCTTCTTAAAGTGTTACTTTAATTCTAGATCACTTCTGATTCTGATAATTTCTGATTTTAAGTTCATCGTTTTATTAATTTTTTTGTTTTTTTTTTGTTTTGGATATCTAACGTTTATATCTTTGAAACGAAATCGAAATATGCAAAAAAACCCAAAGTGTCATTTATCGGAAATATTCTGTGGAATTTTTAAGACACATTTAGCCAGGCAACTCATCACACTTCATCGCAAAATTTATCGAAAGAAATAATAACAACTTCGTTTTTGCCCAACGCAACTTTAAGTAAAGTCAGCTTTTGAAATCTTACAATTACGGCTTAAGAACTATTCAGAGTATTGACGAGAGTTGCTAAAACGGTAAAAGAATCAAAGAATAATGCCAGAAATTAGAAAACTAATTAAAAGAAAATTATGTTAAGTATAGAGCGAGAGCATTGGTATATAACTGTATTATATATTCATCAATTTCCATATTATTTTACAATATACCGAATTGTGTCGGCTTGAAATGACGCTACTGTATTGTTTGCAGCCCGATTATCCATGTTTTCGATTTTGTCCCATGGTTGTGCCACCATTTCTCCAAAGATTAAATACAGTAGGTTGCCCAAAAACAACAAAGCAGCGATTATCAAAAAAATTATGTTCCACTGTGAGCGATCGTTCTGCCAAAATTAAAAAAAATTAATATTTAACACATAATACCTTTCAACTCTCTTGAAGATACCCACCTCATCCTTAACGATCTCCGCAACAGCGATTGGTGAGATCACACCCATGCCTGTCATGACCATATTTGTCATACCCACCAACATGCCACCGAAATTCGGCGAGAGATCAATATGATTTAGCGAACTGCCCACTGCAGCCGCCGCATAAGTGGTCACAGCGACAATCAAGCAAGCAATATTTGCCGAAACATGCTCCTTGCTCAGCAATGTCATCGCGACGAAGGCAGCAGCAGGCACCCATGTCGAAAGCGTGTTCATGGACTTGCGCACCAAAGCGAGCGAGCACTTGCGGACGACAAGCAAATAGTGGGCGGTATAGGAAACCAAGTGTGACGTCACGAACATGAGGAAAAATGGCAGCGACGAGAGCATGGCATTCACATGAATCTCATAGTCATACAGACCGTTAATATATAATGGTATTTGTTGCATCAGCGTGAAGATGCTCAAGCCATGACTCAACTTGACTAGGACTAAGACTAGATAAGGCACTGAAGTTAAAATGGCGCACCAAGGTGTTGGCGCATTGCGTTTGGTGATCGTAGCAGCTACACCGACTTCGCTGATGAGTGTGCGTTCCTTGTGTGAAATATAACGGCACTTCTGAGGTGACTCTGCAGCGAACGCCAGCCACAACGCCGACCATATGAAACCAGCTACACCTATTGGAAGCCAACACGACAATTACACATATAATAATCAAAGCAATTACAACAAAGACCCTTACCGGGCACATAAAATATCGCCATCCAACCAAGCGATGTCACTGCCAGCAAACCGCTACATAAGAAACCCAATGCCATACCCATATCCAAGCCCGATTGTGATACGCCACCCAACAGACTTCGTTCCTTCAGTGGACACCATTTGGCGAGATGTCCATAGACGGCGGGAAAAACAATGCCTTGCGTACAGCCCTGCAGCACGCGGAACGCTATAAATGCTTCGTAACCGCAGTAGATGAGCACATATGGCAGACCCAAGCTAATGAGTGAGGAACCAAGCACGCAGCACAGTAGCAGCTTGACGGTGCCATAATGACTACTCAGGTAGCCGCTGAGTAGTTGTACTGAGAAGGTGCCCCAAAATACGCTGCCCAGCATGCTGGAGCGCTGGTGTGGTGTTAAGGATGCATAGTCCTTTGATAAAGATATATGGTTTTTTATTTCTATCAGATTTTTTATTAAATAGGGTGGTTTGATAAGTTGGTATATTATTGAGGTTATCATCTAAATGCAAAACCCCTTGCTTCACATAAAATTTGTGGAAAGATAACTCTTGTACTCTCAAAATCACCAACTTTCCACACTATATTCTTCTTAAACAATTATTGTTTTTTTTTTTTTTGTACCTACAAATTGTGGTTGTGTTGTATTTGTTGTTCCATTTAATTTGTTAAGCACAACAATGGCTACGGACAAATTAACACGCTGATAGAAGACCAATAATATTGCGGTGAACATCAGCAGCACTTGGATGTAGCGCGCAGGTATTATGAATCCTGAAAGCAAAAAAAAAAATATTAAAATAATCTATTGAAGCTATTAAGGCTAACAGAGACTTTCTTACAGTATTTGACAAAAAAAAGTTTTTCACTGTGTCCCCTTTATGAAACTCCTATTTTTTCAAGTTTAATGACTCATCAGTTCAAAAATTAATTTAGATTTATTATTTTTCATATATTTTTCGAGGTATAGAATAGCTTATTGAGATAATGGTAGAATTGTAATTTTAATTTTAAGAATTGTAATTTAAATTTTCAGATTTATTCGTCCGGTTGTTCAAGTATAGAGATGGTCAAAATGAAACTTAAGCCACGCCCACCTTCCATATAATTCAATTTTAGACACAATTAGTTTCTTTTACTAAAAAACAAGATATAGCTCAATTAGCAAAATGTCAAATCAAAATTAGACAGAAATAGTACTCCTGATGTGTGACAATCCTGATCAAATATTAGTCAAGACCTCTATGTATATAAGGTTTTTCAATAAGTTTAGTTGTTTGATAAGAAAAATACCAATTTTATGATTCAAAATATACTTTATTATTCAGTATAATCTCCCTGAACATTAATAAATTTGCTCCAACGATCCTCCTATCTGTAGATCCCAGCCCTGAAGTGAGAATCTGGAGGGTCTGCAAAATACATTTCAACAGACGTTACGACCTCTTCATTTGATGAAAAACGCTTGCCACGCATAAATGTTTTGAGCTCTGAACACAAATGTAAGTCGCTGGGGGCCAAATCTGGTGAATACGGTGGATGCTCCAACAATTCGAACTTTAATTCATGGATTTTAGCTATTGTCAAATTTCTCTTGTGACACGGAGAATTGTCCTGTTGGAAAAGGATTTTGTTCTTCTGCAAACCGGGTCTTCTTTCACGAAAATTTTCCTCCAACTGGTCCAAAAGGTTGCAATAATAATCAGGTTTTACCAGTTTGCAAGTAATCCACAAACAAAATACCACTCGCATCCCAAAAATCTAAGGCCTTAACCTACTTGGTTGATATCCAGACACGAACTCGTTTCGAAGCCAAACAACCAGGTTCACGCCACTCTTTAGCCTCTTGTTTTGATTCAAGATTAGGGTGATAGAGCCAAGTCTCATCTATAGTGATGAATCGATGCACAAAATCCACTTTATTCTTTTTTAAACGCTCCGAATGTTGCTGATAAAGTCGCATTCGAATGTGTGAAAAGCCTTCTGAAACCCAAAATTTCACTTAAAATATGACTCACACTGCCTAATGAGATGTGTAGAGCCTCTACTAAATCTCTCTCAGTCAATTGACGATCTTCCAAAACCATATCTTGCATTTTGGCTATGATTTCTGTTGTTGATGCGATTTTTGGATGTCTTTCATCTGGATCGTTTTCAAGGCTTCTACGACCGCGTTTAAATTCAGCAACAAAACTTTCTACTGTTCTAGTTGTCAGTGAACAATCATTATAACAATCTAAACATAGAATGAATGGACAGATTGAAATGAAACTTCATAACATATATTCATATGAAGAGTGTAGCAACAAAACAAAACAAAAAAAAAAAAAATTGTACCATTGCCCTATTTTATCGAACGAAAACTTTATTGAACAGCCTGGTATATTCTTCTACCATTGTTACAAGACAACTCGCATTAGAAAAGTTTCCGATGACATCATGATCTCATTGATTGCTTTGTGTAACTCAAATGCTTATATTGATGATAAGGTAGATTTCTCAAAATTCTTCTGCAACAATTTCAATAATTTCAAAACTATGATTACAATAGAAATGCAAAATTTTAAACAAATTCGATGTTGAATTTTTTCCATAGAGCGCAGTTTATATGAACCGGGCCAGCTTAAATTTGAACAGAGGGTACTTTTTCACAATTACTCATTTAGCAAATCGAAGTAATATTTATTTATTTTATTTCTTAAGTATTTTTCTACACATAACTTATTTGTATTACTAACGTCTTGATTATCATCAAATTTAAAAAAAAATATATATCAAAATCTTCTATTATATTTAACACGTTCAATGGCTTTTATAATGGAATGCTCTGCACTTAAAGGAAAACACAAAAGACTTTGGACACAAACTTGCTTCTTTCACGCATACGAGTATTACCAAACTGCCAAATATTAAAGCAAACAAAATTTACAGTTAATTATCCAATACTTTTCACTTGCCATTTTGAATTAAGTCGAACGATTTTGTCACCATTTTTGCGATTATATCAGTTTCTTAATAAAATATTCTTCAACATTATTCTAAATAAAAGTTCTTTGAAACCTCACACAAATTTGCAACACCAAACTGTTATGCTAGTAGCCACTAACTGCCACAAATAAGCGCTTTGTTGTTGTCTTCACTTGCTAAGCACTTGTGTGGAAACCAGTTCGCCGTGCTCGTTCTACAGAGAGTCCAAAGCTTGAGTAACTGCAAGGCAACATGAAATAGCTTAACGCACAAATTCACTCGCAGCGACGATTTATTTTTAGAAGCTGCAACTTCTGCCGCGTCTGAGCGCAGTTGTGTTGCATAAAAAGTGAATTGAAAAGGAAATGTGCAGCATGCAAGCGGGGAAGCCAGAAAACAGCTGTGTCCCAATTGAGAAAATATTGTATGGGAAATGCAAAAAACAATAAAAAACACAATCTTTACAATGTCATTATCTGAGCTCGCACATGTTCTACACGACACTCGTAGGCATACTGCACAGCGCAGCGCAAAAAGAAGAAACACTTTTGTTGACAGAGCACTTTACAGTTCTATTGTAAACACTTATACTTTTCAATTACTGCAAATAAACAGTTATAAAATCAAATATTAGCTGTAATGAGTCTTATTATGAGTTGTGCAATTGTTCATTCAGAAAAATGTTACGTTACGGGGTTCTGTAACACAACAGCACGTGTATATTGTCATACAAAGATGCAAAGCCTGGAAACTTTTTTTTACTATACTACTGCTATTAAGACTAAATTATAGATAGATAATATATGCATTATCATAAAAAATTCAAAAGTACAGCCTTTATGAATAACTAACAGTCAAATAACCGCAAGTAAACTGATGGCATACTTTTAGGCACGAATGAATAATTTTACTCCGATTTTTATTATACTTTTAGCTACTTTTCGCATTATTAATAAATAAATACATATAAATAAGTAAGGAAATGTTTGCGCCTTGTAGTATTTCGGTCAAGTGAAAATACCCAAATCGCCGAAAATGTGGTTTTCTTTGATCAAATGTTTTATTTAACCAATATTAGCTTTTCTCATTAAATAAATAAATTAAAAAATAAATTCGTTATTTTTGTTTTTTTTTTTTTTTTGCTCTTTTTCGTTGCACTTTCTTCTCTCATCCCAAAATTTACATGTAAAAGCAAAAGCAAGTTAATTCACTCGATTATTCAGTAATAAAACTTAACTCGTCCCTTTCAAATATGCGCGCCAACTATATCGGAAAAGAAATTTTCCTGCAATGCTGAAAGATTTAGACACGAACGTAAAAGTCTGAATTTTGATCTCCTTAAGTCAGTTAGTTTGTGTTTCATAGATATGATGTTACGGTGCAATAAATTTGACTGGCGATTTTTACCATAGAAAAAAAATTCAACATCGAATTTGTTTCGAAAACTTCTATTTCCAGTGGAATCACTGGTACGGAATCATTAAAATATTGCAGAAGTGTTTTGGAGAGTATACTTTAACACGAACAAACATAAATATTTGAGTAGCACCAAGCATTCCGTGAGTGCGTGTTCCGTAAAACTAACTAAAACATGCCTCATGCGAGTTCACATCGTTTAATGGTGATAACCTCAAAAAAGTAAAAAAAATTAGTGCTTGAAAATCGTCTTTTTGGCGTCTGAGAGTTAGCAGAAGATCTCAACATCTCAGGGATCCACTTAACGAATTATCACTGGTGGCATTTATGGACATGACGTCCAAAACTGCGCAACAGTTTCGCGAACGGTGCTCTGAAATCGAAAAAAAAAACAAAATTGGAAAAAGGCCCGAAAGGTCATTCCAACTGAGGCTTATAACAAAATTGAATCAAGCGTTAATAAGCTTCTATTGACTGGAAAGGAGCCCATTTTGAAGGCTATATTAAAAGCAATATAAAATACATGCAAATTTGTTTATTTTTGTTTATAAGAGAAAAATTTGATCACATATACGGCGTCTCCCAATTAGTACAACGTAATGACTAGTCGTAGCGGCCATGTTTGCTTATGGATTTATATCAAATTTGGTCAATGTGTTCAGCAACGGTTGCCATTTCATCATGCCACTTTCATGTTGGTACAGCGCTTGGAATTTTTCCAAGGTTATCGCAAATTCACCTTTTCCGGTGGCAGCTCTAAGAGCTCTTCACACCAAACTCGGTACACATAAGGGTCCTTCTCACTGCGCCAACTACGATTGCCGTTGCGCCGATTTGTTGGTAGAACATTGAAGTGATATTGCTACTTCTTAATCCCTTTCTCTCTTTAACTTACATCAATTTTTTAGTAAAAAAAATATATACTGTTACAAAATAGCATCAGGTTACTATAAATCGGGATCTTTATTATTTACTGTCTATTCTTAAAATGTTCATAGTAGAAGATTTGGGTTCACAAAATAAATCCTTTGAGATTTTTTTATGAAACTATGGAATGTAATAATAAAATGGAATGTTCTGCTCAAATTTGGTAGACTTGAAGTTCTGAAGTTTCTTGAAAGAAGAAAATAACGGCACATCTAGTTTGACAAACAGATTAAAAATGCCATTTTTGAGAATAAAAAAAGTATTCTAAATATTTATTATTAAGTTGGATTCACTTCTCTTTGTAAAAAAATTTAAATTTTTCGAGTTACACGCGAACTCCGACGCCGCCAAAACTATGATGATTCTCTACAGCTGTACTGATTCTGGACAATGAATAAAATCTAAAAAAAATATGAAACTAGAAGATATTGTCTGTACAACGGCACACGGTTAAAAAATATAAAAAATTTTGAAAATGACAGCACTTAAAAAAATTAATTTTGGTCATGCTTTGCCTGTGAATTCTAATAAGCCATTACGTGGAGTACTAAACAACAATTATTAATTTTAATCATACATTGAGAAACTGTTAGATGAGTTTGCATTTTTCAATGTTTTTTTTAATAATGATTTGTTTATCTTTGGCAATCACGAACTATTTCAGCAATCCAATGTTTAGTGGCGGCAATTTAGATAGCACTCCCGACAATCTCAATCTTATCGGAATTATAATAAAAGACTATGATATGCCAGAAAATAGTAAATGACTTCTCTAGCTTGATAAAAATAAATTTGTTTATAAGCTGCAATTAGACAGTGGAAAGCAAATGTTTGAGCTTCATAAATACACGCATTGACAGCCGCGACTTCAGATCAGCATAAAGAGTAGTGACTGCTACTGCGGACATTTTCTTCCAGTTTAACGGTAAAATAATAAAAAATATTTTAATTTTCAGCTAGATTCTTTTAATAAATTTGTCTAGACAAACTCATTTACAACACGAGTTATATTATTTCCTATTCAAGCTATAGTTAATACAGTATAATTATGTTAGCTCTACATTTTAGCCGTCTTAAGATGATTATATGCTTTTAAAAGAGCGCTCATATTTTCTATTGACTTAAATGTAAAATATTCTAAGTCGAAACTAAATATGAAATCACATTTATTCCAAAACATACTTATGATAACCGTTAGTCATGTTTCACCTGCTGCTTGCCAAAACCATCGTTGTCTACCCCTTCCTCGCCATCATACGTGAGTTCGGTCTGTGGCATTTCTGCTTTCACCAACTGCACTGTGCTCTGAGTAAGTGGACTACCATTCAATTCAGACTTAGAAGCATCGTTTTGGTAACTCTCCATATTATCACGCGTCAAAAAGTCGGGTGCATCCCATGGTTGCGTTAACGCAGAGCCGAATATAATATAAACCAAATTTCCAAAGAAGAAAATTGCTGCTGAAATAATGAAAACAATTTGCCAAAGCGCACGATCGTGCTAAAAAAGAGAGGAGAGAGAGAGAGAAAGATTAAAATTATAATCGCACTGTGTAACCATAACAGTACTCACCTCATTCGTTACAATGACGCCGACCAGCAGTGGCGTAACGATTGGCACGAAATTGGCAATCGTATTGACAATGCCCATCAGCACACCCGCATGATTCGGCGACAGATCGATCGTATTCAAGGTGCTGCCAATTGTAGCGCCCGCATTAAAGCCCACGTTCAAGATCATCAACACGATCGCCAGCGTCTTTTGTTCTTCGTCTAGAAAACCAATGGCAATCATTAAGCCGGCCGGTATCCACAAGGCGATCGTGTTGCACACTTTACGCAAAACCGTTAGCGTAAGCAAGCCTCTGGTCATGACGAAATCGGCGCTGAAGAGAAAAACGAAAGTCAAGCAAAACATTGCCATATATGGCAATGCCGAGAAGAGCGCGTTACTCTTTATCTCCATATTCAATACGCCCGCCATGTAGGAGGGTATCTGCGCTTGCAGTGTTGTGTAGCCCCAAGCTTGTGCACAGCGCACCACCAGCAAACTGAGGAATGGCACCGAAGTAAAGATCGCCAACCATGGCACTGGTATGCTCTGTTTATGGAAATCATCTTCACGCATCAAATCAGACTCGATGTACTGACGTTCTTCAGGCGTTATAAAGCGTGCCGACGGCGCATTATCATAACCAAAGAATAGCCACAGTACACACCAAACGAAGCAGGCGCCGGCCGATACGTACGATATGCCAGGCCAACCGATCGCACTGCTCGCAATGAGACCACTTACACCCATGGACATAATAATGCCGCAATCGGTGCCGCAGTGACTGATGGTGCCCAAGAAATTGCGTTCCTTTTGCGGTGACCATTTGCCCAGGTGTTGATGTATAGCCGGAAAGATCACACCCTGTGCGAGACCCATTATAATGCGTATCGCGCAGTAAGCTTGCCAGCCGCCAAGTGGTATTAAAATCGGTGTCAGCACACTGCAAATGGCAGAGCAAATAGTCGAACCCAGCATTACGACCTTTGTACCGAAGCGACGGCTAAGGTAACCGCCAGGGAATTGTGTGACAACATAGCCCCAATAAAAACTTGAAATGATGACCGACTTGTGCTTCTCATTCCAATTGTATTCCTGGAGGGAAAGTGGGGGGAAAAGTGGAAAATAACATGCGATTAGACTTGTTATTTCTTTGTGACAAAAGAAACATGAAATCTTTTAAATACAATTGGGACTTTTCTCTTCAATTTTGAGTAGAAAAAATATACCAATTCTTCAAATATTCGGTTTTTACAATTTTGTGCCCTTCAACCTTATCCAAATGAGATATAATTGATGCAAAAATCAGCTCTTCGACCTAACCTAACCTAAAATAAGGGTTACCTGTGTCCCGAAATATGATTCTACTTTCTTATGATCTTATCTATGGATTGTATGCTGTTCAGCACAATTTAACGCAAACAATTAATACACTGAGAGCCGCTTACCGGAAAATTTGGATTTGTTGTATTGGCATTGGTCATAGCCACCACCGAAACGGACACATTTATTCGACTAAAATAGACGACCACAATATTGAAGAATATCAGCAATGCCTGCAGATGGCGTATGCCAAACCAAGGACCTAAAAATAATAAAAATTATATAATTAAAATACTTCATTCAAGTTGCCATATCACAGCTTTTATTGACACATGTCGTATGGTTATATCACTTATACGTACGGTCACTCTACTATATATATTATTTTACTTCGCTGCTATCTATAATTATATTTGGATACACTTTTGTTAACAGTACACTCAATCACCGAAATTTGCGACACTCCATAAAGGCATGCGCTGCAATCGCGATAAGATTTTGATCACCCATAAAGCAATCACCACTGTATACATGACTGATTAATCGTGTTTTGGTTAATCCACTTATACACTTAAGCACAGGTGCAAATATTTGAATTGCTTTATAATGGTTTTTTGACAATTAGCTTATCGCTCAACTGTTGAATGAATTTATAATGCATTCAATTGAAGTTGTATATGTTGTAGTAAATATTTGAAAATACTTAATTGTTGTATAGGGTGAAACAACACTTTTATATCAAACCTCTTTCTAACTGAGAAATGATTTTGTTAAATTTTTTTTACTGATTTTCATTTTGACACACCCTATTTTTTGGTTGTTTCAGGGAACTCCGATGCCATATAGTTTACTGCATATTTTTTGTTTGTTCGATTTCATACCGACTACTATGATTTTTATAGACTATAAAAGTACGTGACCAAGATAAGTATGCAATGACTTTGAAATTATATATTCATTATATAATGAACCATATATTTTAGACGGAAATTATTAGTTGATACAAACGTAATCGCATAATGGCAATAAGTTGAGTTTATCAAAAGTGATTCGGCATCAAAGCTTCCGGTAAAATTTTATTTTATGGCAGTCGTCGAAGTAAAAGTCATATGCAAACACTTACTTGCAACATGAAGAGTATTATATTAAATACAGTAGTTTTTATACATTTTAATATCGCGGTGAAAAATTTCCAAATCGATTTTCGAATATCAAATCCTACTAAATTGAAAAGCACATAATAAATCATAGACGTGCGAGTGACATACAAAACAAAACGATTTGGACTAAGTTTTGAGTATCTTTCGAGAAATTCTGCTAAAGTGACTTCAATGTCGAGATGTGCGTGCCGCAACGCCAGGCTGATCAATCTATTTTGAAGAATGTTCATCCGACTAAGTGTCGAAAAAGTGCCGTATTCTTCGCAAGTTCTCAGGCAAAAATTTTCTTTTTTTTTTCGTCAACTTTCACTTCTGTCGCCATTTTTCCGTGTCTGAATAAATTGATTGAAAATAATGCCCAGCCTTTTGTCTTCGATTCCGGCACGTTACAAGCAGCGTATCTATCATATTTGATGCCTTTGCCAGATAGATCGATTCTTTCTGAAGAATCACACTGAGTGAATGGGTTAGAGACAGAATATCACATTAGCAAAAAATTGTAATTATAAATTTCCGTTGTTTCCTTATTTTTCCAGTTGCTGCTGTAAAGTCGTCTACACGTGAAACAGCTTTCCGCAAAAGCTAAGCAACCAATCAGACAAACAGATGCCCGGATAACGTAATGATTGTAAGCTAAGGTGTTAAAAACTCTGGAATCATAACAAATATGTACGAGTATAATCCGTTAATTGATGCAAACCCCTTATCTTAAAAAAATGCATAAAAATCTGCCTTAAACCATAAGGCATGACATGTTTTTTTTTTTTTAATGTGAGTAAAGTAACAAGTAACTAAGCACCGTGGCTAAATTAACTGCAATATGCTAGTTTGTAAAGAAGAGTCAGTATGTGTTTAAAGAAAAATTAAATCACTTGCCTAGACTGAATATGAGGATAGACAGCGCGATTGAGATTAAGTCATTTGTGAAAAAATTCAATTCTTTTATATTTAAGCACATATTTGTATTTGAAAGTATTCTTAAAAAATTTCAAATAAATCCGGCAAATCCTTTTGAAGATAGGAGCGCATTTGTAAGAATTTTCTGAACTTAATGTAATCGGTTACTAAAGCTTTAAAAGCATTGATCTCGGAACGCTGTTTTCAGAAACGACGGAAAAAAATACTCCGAAACGGTTAGACCGATCAACTCGAAATTGTCGCATGACTTTCTCAGACATATTTATCTGGTAATGATTGCAGGAATAATAAATATATTTTAATATTAATTTTTGGTTTTTTTCAACCACTCTGAAGTGTAAAATTGTTCACAAAAAACTGTTTTTTCTTGGGAAGGCGCCATTTGGCCAAAAATCAAAATTTTGATAAGTCCCTTGATCATTACTTGCATTCAGCTATTGTAAAAATAGATTTTTTCGGTTTTTAGTTGGGCGATAATTTGAAGCAGAGAAATAGTCCTTAACGAACACGTTTTTCCGATAAAACTTCCTGAAGATCAGCTGCGAGATCAGTGTAATTCATAATATTTCAAAATAAATTGCCAATTATTATAGTACTTCAAACTCTATAAACATACCATATTTTTTATTTAATAAATAAAAGAGTTTCAAGAAAAAATATGTATTTTTTAACTTCCAAGTGAATATAACCCTTTGAGCGAATTCATTAAAAATACTTGAAAATTATATAAGCCTATAAAAATGACACAGTTTAATCATTTTATCAATTTGATTTAAAACAAGTAAGGAAGCGGTAAATTCGGGTGCATTCGAACATATTACAGCTGCAAGTTGCAAGAATAAAATCCAGTAAAATACCTTACGGTGCCTAACGTCAGCCAGAGGTTCCGAATTCCACAGTTATACTATAAAATATTATATATTGTATAACTCTTACACTGAGTGACATATTTGACAAAAGGTTAAAAAAAAAAAATCGTCATATATATGTAGTAACAGTAGTTCCGGTAGTATCTGCCCGATTTGATTTATTCTTGATATTACTACATACTACTAATATGCCACATAAAATGTGAACTGAGATTAATTAAAGTACCTCATGTACTAGCACCAATCATATGGAGTAAAGTCAGCTGGATGTTGGAAAATTCTGATATTAGTTATAGGGAACTAGGTCAAGTTTTCGCCCAATTTTATCCATTTTATTGACGAAGACACACTGTGATGAGTTAAAAATATGCTCTGTCATTTTCATAGAGATAACTCACATAAGTTCGAAAATTCGTATATGGGAAGAATTGACACGATTCAACATATTTTTGACACACAGACATACCATTGTCAGGGAAGAATAATTTTGAATAATATATCTCACACATTGACGGATATTTGCGGTAAAAAGTCTACATTATTAACTGGGAAGCAAATATTCGTTACCCACGCGCTAGAAGAGCTTTAGTTGGATTTGGACAACTTATGGTCATAAGGAAGTATACACTAAAGGCATTATTCGTGTCAATTGCTATTTTGTTGTATTGTGCTGTATGGTTGCAGTCCGATTTTCGCACTGTGGCATCTGAATATCAGAGGAATGTTATGAATTCGGTTAAAATCGTTCGAGCAGGTCCCGGGATATATGATTTTAACTAAAAGTTTATAAGATTAAAACTTTTCATATATTTTAAAAATTGTCTCCAGCAGAAAGTCAAGTTCAGTCCAGACGAGGCCTTATTAACTAATCGCCTTTTTTATTAAAAAATTTTGAACAATCAGCAAACTAGTTCCCAAAAATTATTTCTAAACACTTAGCTTCACAAATATCTCCCTCGTTCATTTTATTCAATTTTTTTAACATTAAATTTTTAAATTGGCGGCATTATTTTACAATAAAATTTTCAAATTTCTACTTTCTTAACCTTTTTGAATTTGCATTTTTCCTTTATAAATAATCATTTTGTTCTATTCATAATTTTATAGTTGGCAACTTTTAGTTTTTTTTATGTTTTAAACAACCAGAAATTGCACCGAAGAATCCGAAAAAAGTTAAATTCTGAACCAATTTCATTCGCACTTTCGTATATTACGAGTGTGACACTATTTTGTTACGCTACACAATTTCGTTGCAGTCCAACGATTTACTGCCGTATTTAATGAAATTTCCCACAGAAAATCAGCGAAAATTCTTTTTAGTCGTGATTGATTTACTATTTACTGCAGTGGGCGTTTATAATTACTGCGACTTCCTCACTTTAATTTAACATTTTAACGATGCACAAATAAGTACATAAGTATGATAATAAATAAATATTCAAGGCAATAATCATTAAAATGTTCGATACTGATCGCTTTTCATGTGTCGCAGTTGTTTACTTTTCTACCTCGAACTACTGCTGTTGTCATGTCTGCTGCCGCACGCCGCCCGACACTTCAAAACCGCTTCAACAGCGAGTGTCGCTTAGTGACTGCCGTCTGGGCGCAATAAAGTTCATAAATTTCAACAGCAATTTTGTATTAATTTTTAAATTTCACTCTTCGCGTTCATTGAGCTATTGCTACACCACACATACACACACTAAAAGTCACTCAATGGTTCGAAAATCGCCGCGGAAAATTCGAACTGTCTGCGCCGCTGGCAAGTGGTGAACTGCGCTAAATATTCTGCATTTCTAGATTGCACAGTCCATTGAGATATCCTTGATATAAATAGGCACACAACGGCGGGCGAGCTAATCTTATAAACAAAATAGCCGTTATAAAATATTTTATTGCCTAGAACGCTTGCGCACGCTTAAGCACAGACCGGTTATGACTTATCACTTCGGTTGAGTTCATATGCACATGATATATGTAAGTATATACAGTTGTGCTGGCAGAAATGTAAGCGTGCTCTCACAGCCATATAAAAAATTAGTAAAAAATATATATGAAAATTCCTTAGTTTCTCGCTGCACGCTACGGTCAGTGTTGTGACTTTTGTAACTAGAATAAGTAAGGTGAAGTTAAGTTTGGAGACAGTCAGAAAGTAAAAATGATTTGTGAAATATTCTTGCCCAATTTTTGAGACAATTTGCTCTCTGACCGGTATATATATATAAGGTTAAACAGACCAGAGAAATAAAACTACCCATATAATACCCAATAGCTATAAATTAGAAAAAATAATTTCAAAATTTTAATTTTGAATTTGATAAACGTTTACATACGGGGTATTCCATACCAAATCGACCACTTTTGAACTCGACCCCTTTAGATTTTGCTGAAACTTATCCATCCTTTTCTACCCTTTGAAAAACATATTTGAGAATTTTTTCAAAATTTTTTGTCCAACTCCAAAAAAGTTATGTATTATATGATAGAAATATAGTTTACGGGAAAAATTTTTTTTTCATTTTTTTTTTAAATATAAAAAAAAAAATAATCGGCCCACTTCGGGATTAGCATGGATAGTTGTCAAATTAATTGAAGTTTTTGTTAAGGAAAAAAAAATGGTGAACTTCCACAAAAAAAAAATTACGATTTTACTTCAAAAACTATTATTTTATATAGTTGATCGTGTTAAATTTTTTTCTTGTTTTTTTTTTTCAAAAAGTTCATTCAAAAACAAAAATTTTATAAAAAGGTACCCAAAAGTCAATTTCTACAAAAGTTATGGCTATTTGAAAATAAAAAAAAAAACATTTTTTTAGCAAAAAATAGCAAAATACATAACTTTTTTGAAGTTGGACAAAAAATTTTGAAAAAATTCTTAAAAATGTTTTTCAAAGGGTAGAAAAGGATGGATAAGTTTCAGCAAAATCTAAAAGGGTCCGGTTCAAAAGTGGTCGATTTGGTATGGAATACCCCATACGTACTAGAATGTATTGAGAAATATATTCCTTATGAAATCAAACAAGGAAAACAAAACATTATATTCGTGACTTTTATGAGTATAGGGTGGTATTTTTTTAAGAGATTATAGCCACTGGCGAATTTCAAAAAATTAATTTTTTTTATATGTACAGGAAGTGTATATATAACCGAAAATTTTTTTTTGAAAAAAAAAGGAAATTGAAGAAATTATTTTAATTTTATAATCTCTCTAAAAGTGAATTAAATTTATTCAAAAGCAAGACTTTTTTTGGCATGCATTCATCTAATTTGTCAATATCAAAATTTTTACCAGACTTTCGATTTTTTCCTGTAATTTTTTGACAATGATATTTTTCGGGATTTTTGAAGTTGATAAAATTTTAAGCCGAACATTTTTCCTCCCCGCTAGGCACATTTTTCCGAAGGACTCCCGAAGATCGGCTATGAGATCATGGTAATCAAAAATTTTAGAATATGATTATCAAAATATACATACTCTGATCAAATTGAATTCATACTTTACGTGTTTTTCGAATCTTTTTTTCTGTAAATAGTAAGTAAGTGCTAAATTTCACGTCAAAATATTCATTAGTATTTGAGATACTTTATGTGAGGCTCTAAAGTGAATTCTTCGATTCGATTTATTTTCTGAATTTATTGAACAAAGAAGTGCCATAATGCACCCTCTCATACTGCATTGTTTATTCGTGATCATTTTACCACAATTTCAACTAATATCGTGTCGTAACCACCGCATTCGCCTGATTTACCTTCGTGTAACTTCTGGCTATTCAGCACATGACCACTCCGAGGACACCGTTTTAACTCAACTGAGGACATATAAGCTGAATCAAAGAAGGCTCATCACGACGGAGGATTTTTCCAAGTGATGAAAATGACTGGAAAATTCGTTGGCGTAAGTGTATTGCAGCGGGAGGGGATTACTTTGAAGGAGATGAATTGGACAAAACACCATTTAATTTGATACCAGAGTATATAAATATAAATATATGAAATTTTATAAATGTGTATTTTTTGTATATATTACATTTATTACACAAATTGGCTCTTAAAAAAAATTACAAAAAAAAACCCTTTTTTCCTTGTTTCCATATTTTTATTTATTTCTGAGTAAATAATTTAAAAAAAAGAAACGCCTGTGTTTATTGGATATCATGTGAGTTCGACGTTCGATAATTTGCTTACAACGGGTTTGTAAAGTAGGTTGTATAATCCAAAATTTCCCATACATCATGCGTAAAAATTTACTCTCCCTAACATATAGTATATATGTATATACGAGACCTTACATATGGTAAGTAAGCATCAGCTTAGAGTGTACCAGTCATAAACCGCTTCAAAAGAAAGGAAAAATCCATGACATGATAATCTACTTAAATTGTTATCACCCACAATACATGACATTAGTACATGACTACACTCTACAACAGCTATCTATGTGAACACTATAAAGGCTATAGGCTTTATCGACTATATATTATATGTATAGATCATATATAATAGGGTTTGTAGCGGAATTTTTTGCGATGCCCTATTAACATCTTAGCATATGTTATGGACAGTAAAATTCTTTTATATTTTATTTTTACTTTGAAAATGTTTTTTTTTTTTTAAGTTGAGCACAACCCTATTACAAAAAACGGGGATACAGATATTAAATACATATAAAATGGAGCTTCTTTACTAAATAACAAAATTATGTCGCCTGAATTTGGTTCTTGCTTTTTAAACATAATGAAACTACTCGTGTACTTATTTGTTGTGATTTTCGAGATTCCGACTTAAATTTCCGGATTGAATTATATTTCATTTTCAAAATTAGATACTTTTTGAAGTAAAGAGAAAGAAAAATATAAATACTGATCGGGATTTCGTGTTTATACTTATTTCACTTTGAAAACAGGATTATATACTCGTATTGTTAAAAAAGAGCTCCTATAACAAATAAAAAATTGGTCCGATTTTCGGTTACTCGATATAAGTGTCGGGAAATATTGAATAAATTCAAACCTTCACCAATATATCTTTTAATCAACCTTTACGTCAACAACTCTTTACTAAATGAAATCACGTTCCATGTTCCCAGACCCCGACCTATACTTCGGGATTCTCGTATATAATACTAGAGGACCCCGTGAAATCTGCTTTGTCTTAGTTGAAACAAATAAGCAGGTTTTGGATTTTATGAAGTCCTTTTTTAAGAAATAAAAATTAAATTATTTAAATATTTTAATGATTCTTTATTGTTCATGTATTCTGGTGCAGAAGTCGTACTCTTCAGTTAAGTACCTTGTCATATACGATATTTTCTTTTTAATTGTCAGGCGCAATAACAGACAACGCAGATGGTATTCCCTCCCTTGAACATGCCACCTTTAATTGACTATGCGAAAATCATGGATATTCCAGATTCGAACCATAAACTTTAAAAGATTGTTTTTGTAATGTTCTGACTAAGAGATGGAGAGATGCTCGCTTCAACAATTGTCGTAGTCCAATGGATATCGATTTCTAGTAAGTACAGTTCTTCACATGCTTTCATTAAAACGGTTGCTTGACTTGATAGAGCTACTGTAATTTCACTAAAACAGCCAATATTTTGCAACCGAGGTTTTCATTATATACAGCGATGAAATTTTATTAATATCAGCTTATGTTTATATTTTTATATTTGGTTAACACCTGGGATTTAAGACTTTTATGAGTATTTATTAACACTAAAGAAATACCTTATTTGTTTATTTAGTCTCCATAAACGTTGATTTAACTATGTCTATATAATTGTACTATAATATCTCAGCTGTTTTTATATTTATTAAAAGCTTATTGACACTCAGAAGTAAATATTTTTTAACGCCTAAAGGTATGCAAGTTACAAGCAATTAAATTTTGAATCTTTTTGCTACTGTAATTCCACTTGGACTTTTGGAAGAGGTAGGTATATTTAAGAAAACTATACTGAGAAATTGCCCAAGCTTACTAATTTTAAACCCAAGTTAGAACCTCAGAACAGGATAATTTGCGACGAAGTTTGTAACATACATATAACTTTTTTTTTGAAAGGCGCTACAAACGTTTTATTAAATAAAAGAAAAACGGTTCAGAATATCAATAAAATTATTCATTCCTGTGAAATGATATTCGATGCCATTGTGTACGGAACTCGATTTCTTTTCCGTGGTCACCACGGGTCGTCTACAGAAGTCTCGACGTTGTACCCAATTTTCGGCGAATTTCAAGCATAAATCGGCAAATGCTGCTGCTATTCGACGTTCGAAATTCGTACGAAGCTCATCAGTCGTCGCTGGTTTGTTGGCATAGACCATAGACTTGAGTAACCGCACCAAACCGTACCAAACCGTAATTTTCCGAAATGCAATGGTGATTCATGGAGTACGTGTGGATTGCTGCCTGACTGCCAACGCATATTTTGCTTATTGACGAAGCCATTCAGCCAGAAATGAGCCCCATCGCTGAGCATGATTTTTCGATGAAAATCCGAATCACTTTCAAGTTGTTGCTCAGCCGAATCCACGAATATACGACTATTCTGGCGGCCAATCGGCTTAAGTTCTTTCATCAGTTTGATCTTGTAAAGATATGGGTCAAGATCTTTTCGCAAAATTCGTCACAACGACGTCACAGAGATGCCCAACGCTTGAGAACGACGTGTGAGAGACTGATTTAGGTCTACCTCAGTTAATGCGCTAGCGGTTGAAATATTCTCAACACTAAGGGTACTTCTTTGTCTCACTGGCACGAGAACATTTTTTACTGTGCCTATGGATTAAAATTTTTCCGCTAGATGCTCACTTGTTGATTATTAATACGACTTTAAGTTGGACGTATCGCTCTTAAACTTCACCCCGAATTTCGATAGCAAATTTTTATAATTTCGACTCGTTGTTTGATTGTATATCTTTCCCTGATGGAATGGCAAACCTTACTGAAAAGAAATGCCAAAAGAGCGGAAAGAAATATGGCGTCGTTTGCAGTCCTTGTCGGTCTTTTTTTGTACTTTTCTATTGAAAAATACTTTTGAAGGAAACATCGCAGGCTCTATAAAATATATACATGAATGATCGACGTGTCAAGCTGAGTTGGTTCCCTCGAGTATATCTGTCTCTCCATCTGTACGACCGCCTTTTCGTGTGTCTGTCTATATAGCTTGCATATCAATCTTTTCAGTCACTCTTAAACACATTGACTGGCAGTTGGCAACTCTGTTAAGCAAGGTTTTCTTACAAAGCATTGTAAAAAGACATCTGACTCTCGAAAATCCCAGGCAAACTCAAAAATAAAACTAAAAAGTTTAATTTTTAAAATTAATTTAATTTAAAATTAATTTTATAACATTATTGCTATAAGAATTTGTTTTCTATCAAATTATAATATCATATATAAATAAATTAATTAGTATTATCTAAACAAATATTACTATTATCATAATTAGTACTTAATATTAAATTACTTAAAACTAAAAAAAAAATTATGTACAGTGAAAAAATATGGTAATGATGATAATGAACAGCTAAAAAATGCTGCCCTATTATAGCTGAATTCTAGCTTAATTTAAGGTTACAGTATAGCATCACAGTATTTTTTCAATATTTTCTATCCGACGTTCTAACTTTAGCATCCTCCACCAGATACGGCATCCCAATCCCGCTAGACCAGCTTTCAACTTCGCAACGGGTCCCACTTGAGTTATCAACTCTCTTAAGCTTATCGCTACGCACAGTTTTTGGTGCTTCCTCAATATTGTTCCTTAACAGATAGTCAGGTGCGTCCCATGGCTGAGCCTCAGCCGTGCCGTACATTAGGTATATTAAATTACCCACAAAGAAAACACACGCGGCAATTATGAAAACAATTTGCCACTCCGAGCGATTATGCTGCAAATATAATTTATAATTAGTAAAAATATATAACTTATACAAATTAAACAAAAAGAAAGAAATAACAGACATACCGCATCGGTCACAACGAAGCCCACAACCAGTGGCGTGAACAAAGACACCACATTAGTCAGCGTATTCACGATACCCATTACGACGCCCGCATGATTTGGCGACACATCAATCGTGCTGAGTACACAACCCATGGTAATACCACCGTTGAAGCCGACATTCATGGTCATCAAAGCAATAGCCCAAGATCTGTTGGTATCATCAAGGAATCCTATACCGATCATAAAACACGCAGGCAGCCACATAGCCAACGTATTGGCGATCTTACGCACCGCCGTCAAGCAGAGCCAATTCCTTGCGATCGCCATATTTCCGAAAAACAAGTAGAGGTACGACATAATCCAACGCGCTATGTACGGCAGAGCCGAACACAACGCATTACTCTTTATATTCATATTATATACGCCATTAAAGTATGAGGGAATCTGCGATTGCGCGGTGCTGAAGCCCCATGTTTCGGCACAACGCACAACGAGTAACGCCAAGAAGGGCACCGATGTGAACATTGCCAACCATGGTACAGGTATTTTCCGTTCATGGAAGTCTTTCTCTCGTCTCATAGAAGTCTCAATGTACTCGCACTCAGCTTTCGTTATAAAGCGCGATGTTGGCGGATTATTCGCTGCGAAAATGTGCCAAAATAAACACCAGACAAAACCAGCGCCAGCTGAAACATACGAAATACCCGGCCAGCCGAGCGCGCTGCCCGCAATCAAGCCACTCACAAGCATTGCCAACACCATGCCACAATCGACACCCGAATATGTGAGTGCGCCCAGCAAGTTGCGTTCGCGTGGTGGCGACCATTTCGCAATGTGCTCATGTATGGCGGGAAAGAGTGCTGCCTGGCAGAGACCCTGCAGAATACGTATAACACAGAATATTTGCCAACCGCCCCAACACACCAGATATGGTGTGACCAAACTGCATACAGACGAACCGAAGACACCCATGCTCATCACAATTTTCGCACCGAAACGTCGACTTAGATAGCCACCGGGAAACTGTGTGACCACGTAACCCCAGTAGAAGCTGGAAATTATATAAGATTTTTGTTCTTCAGTCCAATCGAATTCCTATAAAATATTAGTTAAGGTTAGTGCTTCTGAGGGAAAGACGAAAAGAGTTATGTGCTCACCTTAAAATTAGGATTCGTGCTTTCGGCGTTTGTCATCGCGACCACAGCAACCGAGATGTTTAAGCGACTTATAGAAACTGCAACAATGTTGAAAAATAGCAGCAGAGTTTGTACATGGCGTACGCCAAAGCTTGGTCCTGAAATATACAAATTGGACAAAAATTTTTATTTAAGACTATAGAACAGAAGACATTAGAATATTGTATATTGTCAATCATACTTCAATTTATCCACAAACAAGGAGAGCTATCTTCTAATTTTCAGTGTCCTTTCTCGGCCATGTTGAAGAAGAATCTAACGGGTTTAATACTTTAAACATTACACTAGATCACACTTTGGTTTCATTTAATTTAAAAAAATGTTAAGTTCGGGGAAGTTGAAGAAAAGTTACAGATGTTCAAAAATATGAAAGATGCACCTCGCTCTGGTCGACCTATCGTTGAAAAAGTCGATGAAATTATGGAAAGATTAATCAGGACCGTCACAAAAGCAGCCATTACATCGCCAAAGAACTTAATATCATCATGAAATACTTGTGAACCATTTAGAAAAGGCTGACTATAAAAAGAAGCTCGATGTTTGAGTACCACATAAATTGCCTGAAAATTTAATGGACCGAATTAACATCTGGGATTTTTTGCTGAAACGAAATGAAATCGAACCAGTTCTGAAGCAAATAGTAACAGGAGGTGAAAAGTGGATCAAGTACGACAGTATTGTGCGAAAAAGATCATGGTCCAAGCGTAGTGAAGCTCAACAAATAGACACGGAGCCAGAATTGATACCTCGAAAGGTTATGCTGAGTGTTTGGTGGGACTATATATACCATCAACAACTAATGAGGTTGAAGCAAGCAATCGAAAAAAAGCGGTCAGAACTGATAAACAGATTCCATCACGTCAACGCTAGACCACACACAGCTTTTATGACTCGGAAAAAACTGAGAGAGCTTGGCTGGGAAGTTTTGATGCATCCATCATAAAGCCCTAACGTTGCACTATCGGACTACCATTTGTTTTGGTTAATGCAGAACTCCCTTAAGGGGTTAGAGGTAGTCAGAGGCACGAAAAAATTAGAGTTTTCAGTATTTTTTTTTTTGCTACTAAATCCTGTTATTTTTCAAAAGCAGTAATATGGCATTATTATAGAATTTGTTGACTTGCAGTCACGAAAATTTCAAAAAAAAAAATTTATTTCCGAAGTTATAGTTGTTTGTGTTGACCCTGTTCCAAAAAAATTACTTTTATAAATAGATAATCTCGGGACTGATAGAAGGATTTTATTTTTTTTTTTCAAAATTAACAAAATGGTGGCCTCAGAAATTTTTTTTTTAATTTTTGCGAAAAAATCAAGAGTTAATTGGTCTTAAAAAATCGAAATTTTCGAAGAAATAAAATCCTTTGATCAGACCCGAGTTTATTATGTATTCTAAAAGCCGCATAAACTTCATTAAAATCTACTAAACGGCATTCGAGTTACAGTTGTCACCGATTCAAGAAACATAGTTTTGAGAAAACGCGTTTAAAGTTTCACACCAGCGCTTTGAAGTGCCTGAGCTCTCTTTCTTATTTCTCGAATAAATCAAAAACTACTTTTCGTATCAACGTGAAATTTTCAGGGGATATTTTTAAGATATTACACTTACGAAAATGCAAAAAAAAAATTTTTTTTGAAAATCCTAACTATCCCTAACCCTTTAATGGAGTAAAGTTGGCTTGAAGAGAAGCCTGTGAAAATTACTTGTCGCAGTTTTTCGGCAAAGAAACCAGAAAAGTTTTACACTGATGGAATAATGTCTCTAGTGAAAGAATGACAAAAAGAGCAAAATGATATATATTTGGTTCATTAAAGTTCATTATAATCATAAAAAAAATAAGTTGAAATTTGATTAGAAATACGAATGGACTTTTTCAACTACCTAATATATTGTGGTCTCTACATTATATGCTCATATTTCTTAATATATATTAATCATATCGACATTAGAAATCATTATTTATGATTTAACTCCGGTCGAGTTCTTTATAATTTTCAATATGTTTAAAAATATTTATATGATTGCCGTCTTATCCATAATTACCACTTGAGACCAATCTGCTATCACGACCATCATAACCTAGCCTAACCCTTTATGCATTGCTTGCTTTCAAACTCTTCCAATAAATAATCTTGAAAGTCAATAACAAATGCAGGAACCATATAAATCATTAAAAATCTTGGCACTGTGATCTAGCGGTTGTAAAGATTAAGCTCCTTGCAAGTGCATAATGTTTTATTACTTTGGTCGAGTCGAATATTTTGGCAGCAATGTTAGCTATTGTTTCATATAATCATAAAAAATAGCATAATCAATCTAAGTATATGGTATATATATATATCACAATACAATAATCTGTTTGCCTCGGACAACAACAACCTAATTATTAGTCATCTCATGAGTTACCGAAAAAGCACACAAACCATAATGCAATATGATTAAATTCTACGTTAAGTATAACTTGAAAATATCCCGAACGAACACAATATTCAAACTTTCCTAGTTTCAGCTCACAATGTTGGAGATATTTAGCTTTATTCGTTATATATGGCAAGAGTAAGTGCTTCTGCTAATAGTCGCCTCTAAAGGGCTTATCAAAAGCAGCTCGGCAAATCGGAAAGATCTTTAAAGATCCAATTTCAACTACTAAATCGTTATTGCTTAAAACTTTCCCTCAGAAAAAAGTGAGGTCAGTGCTTGTGGGAAGCTTTTTGCGTCCGAAGTTTGGTCGACGCATTATCTGATAACTTCGACCTAGTTGAAGAGTCGTAGTCCGGAGTGCAGTATTCCTACAGGTACGGAAGAACTGCTGCAAGGAGTTGCTCCAGTGAATACAAGCTTTAACTAAGATTTCTCAATAACAATTTTATTTTATAACAGTAATTCTTAATCGAATTGAAATAGAGCTGGAAATTTCTGATTTTCCAAACTGTAAATGATGTTATGTGAATTGATAAAATAGATGATAAAATTGATGAATTTAGTCATTAGAAAAATTACAAAATAATGAATACAACCATGTATCGAATTTCTGTGCGAAAAACGGATTTCTCAACAATAATTTTAAGGTTCAAAATTAGTTCGGCAGTTCGAAAAATATAAAAGCTGCCATACAAACTGACCAATCATGATTAAGTCGATTTTCATTCACAAAATTTGGCGTGGATCATTGCTTAAGGCAACGACACAGACCTAAAAAATTTTTCTTTTATCGGACTATCTTGTAACTGCCATACAAGCTGGACGATGGCAATGCAGTCCAATTTTCATGAAATTTTACGTAGAGAACAAATTATTTAGACAGATCACCATAGCCTATAGTTGTCATAAAAACTGATCAATCTCAATAAAGCTCTTGTATGAAAACTTTTGTGAGGTGCCAACCAAAGCTGACGTATTTTCTAGCATTTTTTTTTATTTATATATGAGTGGTTATTTCCTTTCTTTGTAAATAATCTAAAATATTTTAATATTGTTTGGCTTATTTTATTTTCGTTTCTTTTAGGTAAATGGTCTCATAAATAATGTTAGCTTGAGAACTACCGTCGGTTTTGATAAGAAAGTGTTTTCTTATAGGCCTAAGGTCACAGTGCATTTCTCGTTATTAATCAAGAAAATCTTTTTATGGGGAGAAAATGCAAAGTACAATATTTCAGATCGATATCTCAGGAAGAAGGCTAAATGGTCTCAGCTCTTTAAGCTGATCATTTACATACATGTATATATCCATTATAAGGTGCTGTTGCTGCGAGCGAAAGGAAGACCTTCCAACTTTCGGTTTAGACAATTATTCCTTTTATATTAATTTTGAATAAGAACGTGGTAAGGCTTGTGATGGTTAAGATATTATGAACAGTTTCTATACCATGGTAAGTGATCGAAAAAGAGAGTTTTCACTGGTGAATATTAACGACTTTCATAAAAGTATACCTCAACAACCGCGCCTTTAGTTCTGCTTTCCCAAACTGGATTAAACAGCGAATCATATGGGTCGGATAGTGAACGAGAGCCAGACGAAATATATCCTCAAACAAACAGTTGTTGTAATCGTGACAGGTTTCTCAAGTCACTGTTGACTCTCATAACGTAGTCGTAGATAATTTCTTATATCTTGGAACCAACATTACCACCAACAACAACGTCAGACTCGAAATCCAACGCAAAATATCTCTTGCCAACAAGTACTATAAGTACTTCGGACTGAGTAGGCAGTTGAGAAGTAAGGTCCTCTCTCGACCAACAGATACCAAATTCTACAAGTTACTCATCATCATCGCCCTGCTATATGGTACAGAAGCATAGACGATGACAACATTTGATGAGTCGACGTTACGATTTTTCGAAAGAAAGTTTTGCGGAAGATTTATGGTCCGTTGTTGGGCAACGGCGAATACCGCAGTCGATTGAGCGATGCGCTGCACGAGATTTACGACGCCATTGACATAGTACAGCGAATTAAAGGACAGCAGCGACGCTAGCTAGGTCATATCGGTCCTTTCGGACACTCCACACTCTCCAGCTCTGAGAACATTCGACGTAGAACCCGCCGGTGGAAGCAGAGGAAAACGAAGATCTTCATCCTCTTGGAAATATCAGATGGAGAAGGACCTGGCTAAACTTGGAATCGCCAATTGGCACCAAACAGTGAAAAAGAATAACTATTGACAAGCTTTTGTTAACTCGGCTACAACCAAAAAAGAAGAAGAAATTCACTGTATTAAAAAAAACACACACACATAACATCACCAAAAAGTAGAGTAAAATAAATACACCCGTGCCTACGCCAATGGTCCTGACTACTCTAGTGGCACATAATATAAAAATAACGGAAAATGATTTACAGTAAATTTATAATTTACAAAAAATTGAATATCGCCATAAGATTCAGCTCGATTTAAGAAGTAAAAACATATTTAGCAATGACGTGTTTTACTAATCCTAAATTAGTCAAGGATCTACCAACCTTTATCCACACCCACTAAATTTTGCTCCATACTAATTTTTTTTACAATTTTCGCAGATTCGAATTCACTTTAAAATTTTTCGAATATATTCTTAATTTTTTCTGTGTTTGTCCTGTTAAAATCCTGTAATGCCAAATTTTCACAAATCTTTCGAAAGCACAATGCTTTTGGGCAACAGCTACTCCGCGACTTTACCAAAAAAACAAATTATCATTGTATTTATTTGTTTCGATTTATACTGTTTATACTTTAGTGCATTCGTAAGTATTTGTAATCGCCTCACAATCTTACCTATTTAGTAAAAATATAATATATCACATTCATCAACTGATACCCAAAGCGAACGGTTGGGTGTTTTTCTGCTATTGGTGAGTTTTGCTAATCTCCCACACCTTCTTTTTCGTAAGTGCCTAGTAACCATAAGAAGTTTCATTTCATGTATGTGTTGAGGAGATTTTGTGGTATTTTATAGTGAACAACAAGAGATTTGCCCCCTGTAGGACACTCTCTTGGCGGATACAAGGTTCGGCCTGTTATCAACAAGACCCAAATCAAAAAGCAAAAAAAAAATCAAGCATTTCCAATTAACGATTTCCCAAGCCTTCCGTTAACAACAAAAGATAATCTATATTTAGTGCTAAGTGCAACGAACAATCAAAAAACCACAAACAAGTACTTCTGCTTTGCTGTACAAAAAAAAATTAAAAATATTAACTATTATGACTAATAAGTTGTGTTTTATTAGTCTTAACAGTTCAGTGATATCTCAGATGATTAAATCACTGAACGTTTGAAAGAACAGGGAGTTGTATCATTTTTAAATGCCTTAGATACATAGATCAAAAGCCAGTACCTTCGTTCCAGTTTCCGTCCAATTGTATTTATTTTGGGCACAAAAATATACTGTTATGAGTAAAACACGCTCTCTTGTTTTTATTGGAATAACTTAAATATTGATCAATATATCCAGTACAAAATCACCTAGAAGTTCGCAAATCTTTAAATTAGATATATGGGGGCTCAGGGATGTTATGACCCGACTCAACCCATTTCTGAAACACAAAATTACTAGTGTCAGAAAAGGATTCTCCCCGAATTTCTATCGAGTCCTGGGGACTTGAACAGTCTTTCTTGGATTTGAACAGTTTTTGATCATAAGGTGGCATACACTTAAAGCATTTTTTGTGCAAATTTCGCACCGTTATGTTGATTGGTCCTTAATTTGTGCACTGGAATGTAAAGTACATGGGAAGTAGGCGTGGTTGTAGTCTGATGTCGTACTGTGACATAAGAATATGAAAGCAATCCTATGTACTAAATTTTGTCAGAATCGGTCGGTCGGATCCCGAAATATTGGGAACCTATTTTTCCGAGTACCAAACGAAAAAAAACTTTGTTTTTTGAATCACCCTAATATGCATACATATATAAGTAGAGTAATTATCAATATTTATTTCGCTTCCAATTTTTGCCATTTTTTAATGTTGAAATTAATAATCGGCCCGGTTTTTTTGTAAATAAATACATTCATGACGAATTCAAATTATTTTTTTATGCTTTTTTTTTTTTTTTTTTTTTTTTATTTATTTTTTTTTTTTTTTTTTTATCTCGACTATGGAATTTTTTATGTGTTTTTGAAATTTGACAAAGTTGTGGCGGTTTGAACAAAAATGTATAGAATTTGGCCCTTTTTCGACAGTGTTTCGTAAAAAAGATAAAAAGATTAAAAAAAAAGCTTCCATAGCGCGATAGCGAATGACGTTACAAATATTATCTAATATTACATTATCAAAACTCTTCCTTTGAAAGTGGAAACCGTTTTGTAAAACACCACTCTGAGAAAAACTCCAATCCATAAGTCCCTGTGTTAGCCACTCTGTTGCCTTTCTACAAAAAACGCTGTAGCGACCGTAATAATTTGAATTTCGATTTCAGTATATACCATCCGATTATGCAACAAAAAAAAAATCGTGGGTCTGAAAAATTTCACGTTGAGACGATCCCTTAATATTTTTTGATAATGTCAGTTTGCAAGGATTAACTTTTAATAAAGTTAAAGGGTTTTCTAGGCTAGTTCTCCTCTGTAGAAGTTATTACCAGCGGTTATCATCTTAAATTGATGTAGTGTTAACAAATCAAACATTATTATACAAGTAAGTAACATTATTTAGTTACAATAAAACGCTTTTATTTATATTCATATGGCCTTGGTAAATCCACAATTGTGGCTTTACGATCACAAAACTTGAGAATACACTGCTGTCGGTGCTTTCCTTCAGAAATATGTGAAGACTAAGACTTTAAGACGCCAAACTGGTTCCCAACGATCGAAGAAGACTACTACTAAGGATGACCACCATACTAAGCGATTAGTATGCAGAACAGGTTTAAACAACTGAAGACATCAGAAGCGAATAGTACGACGGCGCCTCCAAGAATTCGTACTAAGTGCCTGTTGACCTGCCAAAAAACCACTATTTATAGAAAAAATGCGACAAAAACGCGTCCAAAAGGCGGAACAGCACAAGGAAGATTGGAGAAAGGTCACATTTTCAGAAGATTTCCAAATTAACATACTTCTTTAACGTCTGAACGTATGTCGTAAATTCGCAGAAGAGTTGGTGAACATTTCAATAATGATTGTGTCAAACTTTTCGTCAGGCAAGGGGTTAATCAGATGAAGTTTTTTCTATCATGGTGTTGGAAAGTTGGCTTTTTTTGATGGCAACGTTAACGCGCCAACAGACCTTACAGGAGTACCTGGTGCCTTTAATTGAAGAGCACCTTTCCTATATGGACAACGTAATTTTTCGGGATGATTCTGCGCCGTGCCATCGAGCCAAATGAATAAGTAAGATTTTTTTATATTACATCACCTTATTAACATTTCCACAAAAAAATGGTTAATACACATTTTATTTATTTTAATTTTTTTCAGATAAAAATATTTAGCAGAATTGGGTGTTTAATTACTGCACTTGCCTGGGAACAGTCCTGATATGAACCCTATAGAAAACCTCTGGTACATCATGAAAGCGCGGATAACCAAGAAGCGACCAAGGACTTTGCTAGAACTTGACCAAATAATTGAAGACATTTGTTATGACGATTTATCGGCACATATCTAACTGTCGTTAGTTGATTCTATGCCCGAACGAATAAAATCCATTATAAAAACAAAGGGGGTACCATAAAATATTAAATGAACACATTTTTACGTCTTTATCATTATTACTAATTTATAAAAAATACGAGTTTTTACTGTATCGCGTTTAGTTTTGAGAACATTTTTTATAAGTATCATACCGGAGATTGAAATATCGGATTATTGTGTTTCGTCTTCTAATAAAAATGGAAGTTTAATTTGAAATGAATTATTAATATTTGTTAGGAATACTTATATATAGTAAATCAAGTTTCTTGCAAATTTGTTTTATATAATTCCGTATTTTTTAATAAAATGAAATAATCACACATTTCTAGGGTGTCTTCTTTCTTTGTCGTTACAGTGTACGAGGTGTGTTTAGAAAGTATCGCGAATTTTGTGTTTTTTCAAAAGTTATTTATTTATTCATGAATATCTATTTTGTCCCCTTCAAAGTAGTCCCCATGAGTTACTATATACTTGTGCCAACGGTTTTTCCAATCTTCATCAAATCATTTTTTTTATCTTTTTCAGCTCCTCCTTCGATGCCGTCTTTATCTCGTCAAGAGAAGCGTAATGTCGTCCTTTCATGGGCCTCTTCAGTTTAGGGAACAAGAAAAAGTCACAAGGGGTCAGATCTAGGGTATACAGTGGCTGCAGCATCATTATTGTGTTGTTTTTGGCCAAAAAGTCGCGCACAAGCAACGATGTGTGTGAGCGGGGGCGTTATCGTGTTGCAAAAGCCAATTTTTGTTCTTCCACAAATCCGGGCGTTTCTGGCCGATTGCTTCGCGCAAATTGCGCATAAATTGCAGGTAATATTCCTTATTGACCGTTCTTCTCCGTGGCAAGAACTCATGATGCACCACGCCCCTGCAATCGAAGAAAACTGTTAGTTACGATTCGCAATACTTTTTGAACACACCTCGTATACTTTTAGCGCTTTCCTCGTCTATAAATTTATTGCTGATAATATGTGTATAGAATATACATATATATTTTTTTAATATAAACAAAATTTTATAAATCTAAAATTTAATATATATGATCTTATATAGATGAAGTGTTAAACTAAATAGCCCAGTTCATATTTGGTAGCGCTCTCGGCAAACCCCGCTATGTTTGCTTGCCTCTGCCTATAGCATATAGCGCACTTCTAGGCGCCGCGAGCAACATGTAAGTGAATGTGGCTTAAGTTCTGGTGCTGTCAAAAATCATATTAGCTTTTTTCCGCAAATTCAATGTCAATTAAACGGCACTGTTAAAAGTTAAGAAAAATATCTTATGGTAATTGCAGCATTGAGAAATCAACCTTAATAAATAGTCGTGGAACGAGAATTATACTGCGAGGAAGAGCAAAAAATAGTGTCAGAGGCTACTAAGTGCAAACATTGGCTTCCAGGAAACCAAAATAATCTGATTTAGTGTTAGTAAGTGGAAGTAAGTCAGCTAAGTTCAGCTGATTATATTTGTATTTCTTATATCTTAGCCAGATCTTGTGGTTTGCAATTTGGAATTACAATCCGTCTATTTCCTACTTCCTTGATTATACTTGAATGTTTGGCGGGACACTAACTACACTTTAGCTTGCTTTCTTATGACCTTGTCCCTAAAAATCTCTATTTGATTCGTGTATTATTAAAGCTTAAAGGTCACTTACAATTCTTGCGGCAACCCGATCTCGTCGTCTGCAATGAGTGGTGGCTTGACTCCAAGTACGCCATTGACTGAAAGTGAAATCGGTGAAGGTGTTTATGGCTTCACTGTGTATGGCGGTCAGTGCATGTCTGAAGATAGTTGCGTCGGAAGTCTGGTCGGCGTATCGTCTTATGTCGTCGACATAGTTGAGGAAGGAACATTTCTGCGCAAATTGCTTGGAGAGAAGTTTATTATTAACTGGCAGCATATACGGACCGCACTCTGCAGCTGTTCGACAGGAAACATCAAGCGGCATCCCGTTATCGTCCGGAGTACAGTGTTCTGACATGCCTGAAGGTTCCTCGTTTTAGTTTCTCTGCATTCAGGTGACCATATTGGTGCGCCGTAGTTAAAGACCGTTTTTGCAGTCGATGTTAAGAGTTATCAAGGATTAACCCATGACTTTCCCCGTTTAAAATTCTTAAAATAAATTAATTTTTCATCGCCAGTAACAATTCGAAGCAATACTGATTTTTCTGTCGTGTCTTTCTGGCAAAATTTGTCAAGTATTTGTTCGGTATTCCTTTTGTCCCATCTTTCCGACTCTGCAGGAAAATGGTTTCCAGACCGGTACACACGAAAGTAGCATTCAATTATCGATTTCTAAAGAATTCTGCAGATACATATGAGGTTCTCACCCTTTATACGCTCATTTATTCAATCTTCACTTGACAAACACAAAAAATATGAGTAGCATTTCATTCCGATTGAGGACCGACAAAAAACCCTTAAGCACTTGATTCCGATTGCGTTCGAATAACAAACTCTTTTAATATCGATTCTGGAAGTATGCTATGAAACGCCTCGACCATTGTTTACAGAGTCGGCAAGTATTCGTACGAGAAAGTGCAACATAGTCCAGTTGAACAAAAATTTATTATAAATCGTTACTTAAACAATAAAGTATATTAATACTAATAAAGCCTTTCGTCTTTAAACTATAACCTAAACTAAAATTTTCACGCTCTAATATATAATTGAATAATATATAACGGTAACAATCAGAAACTACCAAAACAGCATATTAATAAAACGCTTGCTTTCGCTTCACTAATTATTAACTAGACTTAATTTAAGTCTGTCGAGTTGTGTAACTATTTAATATCACTTATTGAGCCTCAGTTTTGCGCACTTTTTACTTTCGACTTCGTATCGTCAATTTTTTCCACCACGGCCCAACCTTCGTTCCTATCTTTACTGTCATCAGCAGCAAAAATCTCTTTAAAAGTGCTTTTTGTTGGCACCTTCTCTGGCTCCTCTACGTTGTCCTTGTGCAAGTAATCGGGTGCGTCCCACGGTTGGGCTTCTGCCGAACCGAAAATTATGAAGATCAAGTTGCCGACGAAGAATATAGTCGCAGAAATGATGAATACTGTTTGCCATTCAGCGCGGTTGTGCTGGAGGAGACAAAAAATTTACAAGCAATTAATAAAGAAAATCTTTCAAAAATTCTCGAAATACCAACTTACCACATCTGTAACTATAACACCCACAACCAGTGGCGTAATCAGCGGTATAATATTAGCCACCGGGTTTGTGATGCCCATCACAACACCGGCGTGATTTGGTGACAAGTCTATTGTACTGAGTACGCAGCCGACAGTTGCACCAGCGTTAAAGCCGACAGTCATCGTCATTAATGAGATGGCCAAAGCTTTATTGGCATCATCGAGGAAGCCAACGCCAACCATGAGTAGCGCTGGCAGCCATAATGCCAACGTATTGGCTATCTTACGCATAACGGTTAATGACAACCAGCCCTTCCTTACAGACATATTGCCGAAGTACATGTAGATATAACCCAATATCCAACGCGCTATGTAGGGTAGCGCCGAGAAGAATGCATTGCTCTTGATATTCATATTCAACACGCCGTTCATGTAGGAGGGAATTTGTGATTGTATGGTGCTGACACCCCAAGTTTCGCAACAGCGCACCAAAAGTAGTGATAAAAATGGCACAGATGTGAATATACCTAACCACGGTACGGGTATTTTCTTTTTATGGAAATCTTCATCACGTTTCAACGAATTTTCGATATACTCGCACTCAGCTTTCGTTATAAACCGTGATGATGGTGGATCGTTTGATGCCAAAACCAACCAAAGCAAGCACCAGGCAAAAGAAATACCGGCCGAAATATACGAAATTCCCGGCCAACCTAGCGGACCGCTAGCTATCAGACCACTTACAAGCATCGCCAACACGGTGCCACAATCGACACCCGCATAGGCAAGTGCACCGATAAGATTGCGTTCGTGTGGCGGCGACCACTTGGCAATGTGTTGATGTAAAGCTGGAAATAGCGCCGCCTGACAGAGACCCTGTACGATGCGTATAGCACAGAAAATCTTCCAGCCGCCCCATGGCACAAGAAAAGGTGTGAGCAAACTGCATACCGCAGAGCCAAAGAGACTGATGCTCATTACAATCTTGGCGCCAAAGCGTCGACTCAGATAGCCACCGGGAAATTGTGTGATCACATAGCCCCAATAGAAGCAAGATATTATGTAGGACTTCTGCTTCTCCGTCCAGTCGAATTCCTGTAATGCAAAGAGTTTTACTTTTGTAAGAAATACTAAACTTCAAAGTAATGTTTTCGAAATGTTTACCTGGAAGTTGGGATTTGTGCTTTCAGCGTTTGTCATTGCCACCACCGCTACTGAGATATTCAAGCGGCTCATATAGGCAACAGTAATTGAGAGGAAGAGCAGCAAAGTCTGCACATGGCGTACGCCAAAGCGTGGACCTGAAATGTAAAAAGTTTAATTAATAGATTTCCGACAATAAAAATCATAATGTTTGTTTAAATAAGCTTAGATTCTGGTAATACATAAAAGTGGCTGAGATAACGTCAATCACACTTTGATTCTTGAAACATCGGTACTTTTTGAAACTCTCATATTTGTACGAGTGCAGCGTCAAAGCTATTTGCGGCTGTGAAAGATCAGTTGATACAGCATACACTATTAACTCCAGTCCAATGACTTTTAACGTCGATACTCTTCACTCGCACAGCGAAGATTCTGATAAGTTCTAGTAAGTCTTTAAGTTAAAGCGCAACCAACAGAGTTCTAAGAGGATATCGTGTTGCGTTTCCACAACAGTTGGGTCTACGTAACCGGAACGGACGCGGATTTTTATCAAACAACAACAGGAACAACTAAAACACTAAACAACTACTCCCACAAAAGCCGAGGCTACGAAACCAGATCCTCATTTTTTAACCGCCGAAAGACTGCCAAAGCTACAGAATTTTTCTCTAACAACAACAGGAACAACCAAAATGACATTTCATTACTCTAAAAATTATCATAGCAAAGTTTCAAACCAGTCAAAATTACTTAGCCACGTCACCTACCTAATCATCTAGGGTAGCGTTGAGGTAATTTTTGGTGAAATGAAATTTATTTTAGCAGCGGCTTTGAAGTCTCTTCATAAATAATTAACTGTTTTTGATAAATTTTCCTTTTTCTGCCACATTAAGCCCTTCAGCTTCAGAGCGGAATCCCAAAACTAATTCTGTATGTAATTCTGTTAACAGTTATCGACGGAAAACCACTTATTTCATGCTACAAAAACAATTTAAAAGTGTTACGCTCTTCGTTTATTGGAATCTTTTTTCAGACAATCCAATGACTTCTGCGATTGTATCACCTCACGAGCATCAGAAAGTCTCTACTATGGACATTTATCTAAACTTTTATACAAACCTACAGTTGTTTGAGATACTATGTTCACTTACAAGAGGCATTATTTATTAGTAAGTACACGTGTAGATAGTAGATAAAATATATCATAGTAATCTGTCTACTTTGCTAGGGGTATGTGTAGTCTTTCTAGTTTCAACCGCCGTAAATATAATAGATAACACCTTCCATTAACACAATTTTCGATAAGTGATAAAATGCAAACGCTTTCATTCATAAATTAATCTAAAGTAATTGAAGAGGAAATTGCAATGAATGTAGATTCTAATCTAAACAAATTAAAACATTTAACTGTATATACTTCAGAATAATACTTATAGTAATTGATAGAGATAATGTCAGCGAAAGCGTAAATACTTTAAAATGTCATGACTTCCCAGAGTTTTGTTATGGTACTTTCCATAAGTATTTTGCAGTACAATATTTAATGACGTTAATCGTCTGTTAAAGAAACATATATAACTGGAGCACGCAAAAGATATGGTAAGGCCGGGTTTTCACACACTATTCGAAATGTAACTCACATAATTAAAGAACTTTTGGGCGAAAAACCCACTAGAATGACGAAAATCTGTATTATATGGGAGCTGAGGTAATGCGTGAACCGATAACATACATTTTCGTTATTATTATAAGTTCAAGTAAATGTCTTACGAGCAATATTTTGAGTAGTCGAAAAAGTTTCGTGTTTGTTTTTCTAATTTTTTTTTTATATCTATAATGAACTTTAATGAATGAAATGTGTACCATTTTGGAGACCACTTTTTGTCATTTTTCCCCTAGAGACATTATTCCACCAGTGTAGAACTTTTCGGGTTTCTCGGCGAAAAACTGCGACAAGTAATTTTCAGCATAACATTTCGAGGCGTCAAGCCTGGTTTTGCAACCTTTTGTTGAGCTTCACCACGCTTGAACCAAGATATTCTTTGCACATTATTGTCGTATGTGATTCACTTTTCGTCTCCTGTTACCATTCGGTTCAGAAATGGTTCGATTTCATTTCGTTTCTGCAAAGAATCGGAGATGTTATCGGAAGTGCATCTTTCACATCGAAATTTTCAGAAGGGAAGCAATGTTTTGCTACAGAAACTGATACTGCATCGTCTCCGTAAACTTCACAAATTTCATTGGTGACTTTGTTGGTAATAATCTTCCCTTTTTTATACAAAAATTTCAAAATACTCGTATAGCAAATTTCTTCATTATTTTCACTCATTTTTGAAAAGCTGTTACCTTTTTTCAACTTCCACGAATTTAACTTTTTTTCTTTGAATGAAGTTTAAAATCTCACTATATGGCATGATACAATATGATTGGTAGCGCTGGAAATATGAGACTGCAACAACATCTATTGACAAAATACGAAAGGACTTTTTCGCATACCCAAAGTTCACGGGAAGTTAAAACATCTCTATATAGGCTCACCACAACCCTTGGCCTGAGTCTATACATTTTTGGCAGCATGACATACTTAAAAAAAAGATGCTTTCTGAGTTTCTTTTTGATATTTCACGTATTGGCCGCTATTTCTGGTATAAAATCAGCCATAAATCAGCTGCTATATAGCCAATAAATATCGAGAAGAAGACATGACCACAAGACATGGTTGTCAACAGATTCATTAGTTCTTTTTTCACTTTTTAGAAAGTTTCAAACCACTTTATGGATTAGTTTTAACTCTTTAAAGGTTTCAATTAACGAACTAACCATATTTTGTTCGCGCTGCGATATTCCTAGTGCGCTCACCAGCAACACATGCATAACTTCGCTTGATGTCAAGGAACACTTGCACAAGGTTTCATCAAGCTATCTTAATGAACGAATAAACATCTGCAATTCAATTCGTCTCGTTCTTCAAATCATATAATATATAACGGTGAGGTGGACTAAACTATTCTACTATCATTTTTAACACGTTGCGAGAATATAAATGTCGTATTCACAAAAGTTAATTTTTCGAGTTCACAATCTATTTCAAAGCTTTCCACTTCAGTCTTAAGTATTTCGTAGTTATTAGTATTATTATTAAGTATTTAAGAATTATTAGTTTACAGATTGACATAAATTACTGTGAACAAATTGAAATTTTTAATTTATACTTCGCGTATTTTTTTACTGTTAGTGACATCTATGCAAAATTTAACGTCAAAATTCCTCGATTTTTACTATGTCTGAATTTATTGAACAAAGAAGTGCGGTAGTGCATTTTGGGTGAAGCAACTTTTATTAGTTTACAAAAAGTGGATTAAACAGCATCTCGTGTGTTAATAAATTTTTTCTTTTTGGGCGAAAAATACTGCTGAATTTGGGCTCTGCACCAGAGAAACCAACCTTTGTAAAGAGAGTTGATAAGTTGGAAAGATCCGAAATGAGCACAGATAACAATGAATTCAGTGGACACCCAAAAAAGGCGAAAGCTCTGTAAAAAGTGGGTGCCCGGTAAATTCATAATCTATCAAAAACAACGAATTGCTGATTGTGAAGAGTGTTTGAGTGCTCTTTAATCGTACTAAAACCGAATTTTTGTATCAGTGTCTGACAATAGAAACATGGCTTCATCATTGCACACTGTATTCCATTCGACAGTCAGCCTAATGGACTTGACGTTATGAACCGGTTCTCAAGAGCAAAGATGAAAAAGTCGGATGACATCGGTGTTTTCGGATGCACGTGGTATAATACGAGTATTTATCAACTGATTACTGAGCCAGTTCTAATCAAAACACTGCGTATTTTTTTTTTCCTTTTTTTGAAGTAATAAAATCCTCAAAGCACTTAAAAAAGTCAAGTCAGTCTCACCGAACCCAACTTCCTAAACAGTTTTCGGAAAACCAAAGGCGAAAAAAATATATTTCACTAAATTTTTTAATTATTCACCAACCTTTGTCCACTTCTGTTTCGATTTTCTTTTCACTCATTTTGTCACTGTTGGCAATCAAAACTTAATACACACAATTACCGCAATTTTAAAACTTTTATTTAAGCTTTACTGAGCACTTTTCCGCCGCACGTTTAGGATCACTACTCTCCTCATTAAGCGAAAGCTGTCTGGCAACTTCGCCAAATATTCAACGCGTCTGTTGTATTTATTTATTTGGACTAACTACCGTCTGCGCACTTCATGCGATGAAGTCTGTCGATATGTGCTGCGGCTAGTCAACGGATCAAATGTGATAACGCAATGACAATTTACTATGTTTACATACGCTATATATATACTATACATATATATATATATGTTAAATTGATGGATGTCAATAAAGCCGGAGATAAACAAAAAGCTGATAGCACAAAATATTTATTGACAGCGATCTCGTCTAACATATACTAATACTCGTAAAGGCCAATACGTGCTACTTAATCTTAATTATACAAAAAGTTTATTAAACTTAGTCTAACTACTTTAATTTGAATTATAAAATGGCAAGCCAAGTGCTTGCACTCTATCGGTTGCTAATGAGACGAAGAGAGAGAGAGTGAGGAAGAGTTTTAACGAGAGACTGAGAAGAGTTATAGGCAAATGCTGGCACATCATATAGATAATGTTATATTTCAAACTTATTTAGCCTCTTCAGTGTTCAGTGGCACGATGTTTGCAATACTCACAGGGACACGCTGGAGACCATATAAAATATATGTATATTATCACCTAAAATGCAAAATCACGGTGACATCACTTTTCATAAGTTTATGTACAGGCGATGGAAAAACGATGTAATAGAAATAAAATAAATTAAGAGTAATAAAACTTGAATTTTGGTTATAATATTGGTTATATGTTGGTTATACATTGATTATATATTGGTTATATCTGACAGCTCAATTCGATTCTTCTGGTGATATGTTGATTTGCATTTTAGGTGACGATGTAATAAATTATCATCGCGATGAACGTAACATATTTTTATCCATATCCTTTCATAGACGCGTACTAGTCACTCAGTTGTTGAGATATTGCTCTGAAATTTTGCAAACGCGATTCAGCGAAAAACTTTTTATTTGTCGAAACCGCCGGCATTGGATCACTCTAGCATATATGTAATTGTCATAAAAACTAATCAAAATAGAGTTATTGTATGGAAAATAATATTTTTGATGAGATTTGCCGCGGCTTAGTGCCCAATTTTTTCCGACAAAATACAAATTTAATTGAAGGAAATTTTACCAACTATTATTAACTAAAATTGCCAAATGCATGTAGCACCCTCTGCGACCACTTCGTTATCAATTTTAGTCGCAGTAGCTATGTCTACGTTGACGCTGCCGCTAGTGAAGCATCATTTTATTCACTTAACTTCGATTCTGCTTCCATTCACACTATAAAAAACCACAAAAATATATTGTTATTATAATTTTCGATAATTAGCCGCAAAAAACATGCGCTTTTTGTTACTCGATGTCAATTACAATGCAAAATTATTTTGTGTTTCAGCGTTTTTCTTTTAATAACTTTTAATACCCTGAACCTGATTCAGTCTAGCTGTGTATGAGCGCACTAGTCCCTCAATTTTTGAGATATCGATCTGAAATTGCACACGCCATTTTCTCCTCTAGAAACTGCTCATTTCTTAGAGTCACCGATATCGCACCACTATATTAGCTGCAATACAAACGGAACGATTGGTTTAAAGTGCTTGGAAGGGAAACTTTTTTAATTGACAAGATATTTCCACGAAATTTGGCATATGTTGCGAAGCAATACCTGAAGAAATTATTCAGTTCGTATCACTATAGAATTAGCTGTCATACAGACTGAACGATCGAACTCAAGTCCCTGTATGGAAAACTTGTTTATTTGACAAGAAAAATTTCTCAAAATATGTTATGGACTTTTGTCCAAGGCCAATTTCCTAATGTAAAGTATTAATTACATATTGTTATTAACATATTGTTTAGTTCATAACATAACACTATAGCATATTACTACATCACAAACTCAAATCAAAAATCAAGATAAAATTCTTCATTTTTAAACTTTTATTCTCTACAAACTGCGTGAAGGGTATTATAACTCTGGAGCTGCCGAAATTAAGGTTTTTCTGTATTTATTATTTATGGCAAGTTTTTCATTGTTGTCAAAAAAACCTGTTGTTGATCTGTAACTTCGCAAAACTTTTATCGCATTTGTGTATGGGGAAAAACACAAAGTGTTACTTATTAAATATTCAATTAGTACTTCAAAATAATAATAACTGATATAATTTGGTTACAAAATTTTACACTCGAAATGAGTAAAGCGAAAACTATTACTTCCAAGTACAGTTTTTGGCTATCGGTTTACGTATATTTTTGGTCGGTTTGATTGTGATTTTATTGTCTAATTTACTAATTGAATCGAAAGTACTACTTATAATATTGGAATGAGCATAATAGATAGTTTCAAAAAGTCGATAACAACAACATTGGATACAAAATATATCATTATCTCACACTACCATGAACTCGCAGCTAATGTACTTCCACAGACCGCTGTTAAACTTAACAGCAATGTAAAAAATTGTTAATGGCTTGGAACACTATACAAATATATTTTATTAAAACACTCATGGATTTTGTTATTGTTATAATAGTTTTTTTTATCAAATTTATTTTCATAAAACATTTTAAAAAACTATTTAATTTATGGCACAATTTTGATTTAAATAAATTATTGTTTTGATTTTTAAGTCTAAAAATCATTAACCCGTATTATTCACTAATCAAAATTCATGGTAATAAGCCAATTGAGTAATATTAAAAAAAAACGAAATTTTTACAATCGACGTATAAATTCGGCTCTAATTAGCACCTGTTATATAAGCACACACTCACATAAATTTATAGAAACATATACAAGTATGTATAGCAACCAATTTCTGTCTGCTATAATTGAGTTTATACATATTTTTGAGCGAGGAGAGTTAAAAACGCTGCAAACAAGCAACTAACTGTTAACGAACCGGTATGAAACTGTTAACCAAAAATATTTGAAACCCGAAGCTTTGAGCAAGCCACAACAGCATGTATGTAAATTAGGGTGATTCAAAAAAAAAATTTTTTTTCGATTGGTACTCGGAAAAATAGGTTCCTAGACATCACTAAGAAAGCCTCTCCAAGCATGAGTTCTTAATTGTAACGGGAAGGTCCTTCTAAATACAGTTTTCTATTCTTTCTTATTATTAGATAGAAAAATTTATATCTCGCTTCCAACTACTTGAAAAAATATTTTGTTCCTTAGATTTTAAAGGAAATGGAATGCCCTAAAAAAGGGTCTCTAATGATTTTTTTGTAAACCCAACCGTTTAAAAGATATCAATAGTTAAATTTGATTATTTTTGGAAAAAATTTTTATTTCTTATTAATTTTATAACTCAATAAAAAAAAATTATTTTGAATGATGAAACTCATAGTTTTGTAGGAAATTTACTACGCTATAAAAATGGTCTACTATGATTTTTCGATTAAGTTAAGCGTTTACGAGATATTCATCGTCAAACATCAATGCATATTAAAATTTTTTTTTTGTTAGGTACTCTGAAAAATAGGTTCCTAGGCACCTCTAAGAAAGCCTTTCCGAAAACCTATGAGTTTCATCGTTCATAATAATTTTTTTCATTGAGTTATAACATTCAAAAGATAAAAAAAAAATGTTCCCAAAAATAATCTAACTTAAACCGTTAATATCTTTTAAACGGTTTGGTTTACGAAAAAATCGTGGAGACCTTTTTGGTAGAACATTCAATTTCCTACAAAATCTGAGGAACAAGATATTTTTTCAAGTAGTTGGTAGAGAGATATAAAAGCTTATTCCAAAAATAATTTATAGAAAGTATGCCACCCTTCGGCGGTTTAAAGCCGCCCTCGTCACCCCGAAAATGTAATGACGCTATGCCGCTATGTCTTAAGTTGGTACACGATACTTCTTCAAAAATTAAATCGACTGATAAATCATTCTAAAGATTTTTTAAGTGAAAGGTTTTACGGAAAATTTATGGTACTTTTCATATTGGCAAGGGCGAATACCGCCGATGAGCTGTACGAGATATAAGCGAATTAAGAGAGGCTGCACTAGCTAGGTCATATTGTCCGGATGGAAAAGGATCGAACACTCCAAGAAGGTTCCTTATTCACTACCCATCTGTGATAGTAGAGGAAGAGGAAGTCCTCCACTCCGTTAGAGGTGGAAAAGAATTGGGTCGCACTTCTACGCTGCACTGTCTACGTCAGTAAAGAAGATGGAGAAGTATTCTCCTAATTTTCTTCTCCATTCTCGTATAGAGAAATCATTGATCACTTAAAAACTCCGAAAATTTTGAAATATAGTATAGTTAAAAGAATCAAGTTGGTTCTGCGTGATTTTGTTTAAAATAAACAAAAATTTTATCACTTGGTATCACCGAATTACTTTGACTGTTCGATATTTCTTTTGCTGTTCCTTTGGTGTGTTCAATATTTTGTTTAATATAAATAACCGTGCGATTCTGTATTGTGATAAAGTCTCAAGTCTCTAAATTTGAGATTTTAAGTTAGAGACAATTTTTGAGACTGGAGACGATTTTGCTATTCTGTAAGTGACAGTCACAAAATCTATTACATTTCATTATTCAGAGATGTTTTTACATTTGAATGAAAATAAATATGTCAATAACAAATATTCAATTTTCTATAACATAGTCAAAAAATATGATTATCAATAAAAATAAAAATATATGTTGACTTTGTTTCACAATATTTACGAAATTTATGTAAAATTTATTTATTTTTAACCTTTTCGTGTTTGAGTTGCTTACAAAATATAAAAGGCGAGAATCGATTAATAGCTATTATGATCTCTATTCAGTATATTAAAAATGGCAAACAAGAGTTATTTTTAGCTTTGTGACCTGCTTACTACCAGGTCTCAAATTTGAGGCAATGATTTAGAATTAGCGCTAGAGATTCACTAAACAAATAGTAACTAATCAGAAATTAATATTTTACCACAAAATGTCTCAAATAGAGACTAGAGACTATTTACAGAATCCCGGTATAAATCTCATCACATTCCTGCTTGAAAAACAAAAATTCTATGAAAACATTATTTCATCTATGTAAATAAATATTAGACACTGTAAGTTAGATTAAGGCTGTCAGCTAGATTATACAAGCTCTATTTTAACAAGGCAACTTAACACTTTAATATTAACACTTCCAAGATTTTCATACATTTCATTTTCGTTGCTGGCAGTTTATCAATCATAATTAAATATTTTTTAATTACAAAATATTTTAAAATTATTAAAAACGATTTTTTATTATTAAATATTATTAAAATTATTTAAAAAATGAATTTTTTTTTATTTCCGCCAGTTCAATTTCACTTCGTTATTAAACACGCGGTGCAGTTCTATACAAGCTGCATTCGTCTCTTGATTCCAGGCTCAACTGAAATTAAATTTTCTAATAACACCGATTTTCAGCTTCTATCTTCTGTCTTTTAGTAAAGCGTATAACGTAATAGACATGTCATAAGCGAAGGCATCAGGAAATATTGAGCAAGAGTAAAATTGCTTTAGCTTATTTTGCTAACAATTAATTTGTTTACTTTTTGGCACTTCAGGTGAATTTTGTTCTTCAAACCTGATCGTAGAAAGTTCAATGAATTGCAGTTCGTGCAACGTGACATTGGTATTTACAAATTTACAGTATTTTTACAGGAAATTAAACGTCTTACAAGTTTAGTTAAAAATACAGTGTTCTCTGGAAATATGTTCATCTCAAGTTTAACCGGTTTGTCAGTTTTTTAATGTTCTTAAACATAAAAAAATAAGCGAAGACATTAAAAAAAAATAGAAAAAAGTAATAAATAATTTTACATATGGCAACTCCGTTCAGAAATATCTCAAATTTCATTTTACCGAAGATATACATCACAAACTCAAATAAAATCAAGATAAAATTCTTTATTTTTAATTTTTTGGTCTCCGCAAAATGCATGAAGGGTATTATAACTCTGGAGCTGCCGAAAATAAGGTTTTTTTTGTATTTATTATTTGTGGTAAGTTTTTCATTGTTGTTGAATAAAAACTGTTGTCGATCTCTAACTTCGCAAAACTATTAAATGCGATAATTTATGTATGTATCGGGAAAAACACAAAGTGTTTCTTATCGAATATTCAATTAGTACTTCAAAATCATAATAATTGATATAATGGCTACAAAATTTCACACTCGAAATGAGTATGGCGAAAACTATTACTTCCAAGTACAGTGTTTGGCTATCGGTTTCCGTATATTTTTGGTCGGTTTGATTGTGATTTTATTGTCGAATTGACTAATTGAATTGAAAGTAGTACATAATTTTTGGGAAAAGCAAATAGATAGTTCCAAAAAGTCGATAACAACACTTTGGATAAAAAAGTATCATTATCCACACTACATGAACCCGCAGCCACTAATTTCCACAGAGTCTGTTAAACTTAACAGCAATGTAACATTGTTAACGCTTAACACTACAAAAATATTTTATTAAAACCCTCATGGTTTTGTTATTGTTATAATAGTTTTTTTTTTATCAAATTTATTTTCATAAAACTTTTTAAAAAACTATTTAATTTATGGCACAATTTTGATTTAAAAAATTATTTTTTTGATTTTTAAGTTAAAAATCATCAACCCATATTATTCACTAATCAAATCAAGTAAAAGCCAATTGGAAATTTTTAAAAAAAAAATTTTTTACAACGACGTATAAATTGGCTCAAATTTAAACACCTGTTAATAAGCACACACTCACATAAATTTATAAAAACATATACAAGAAGTATAGCAACCAATTTCTTCTGTTTAAAATTGAGTTTATAAAACATTTTGAGCGAGGAGAGTTAAAAACGCTGAAACAAGCAACTAACTGTTAACGAACCGGTATAAAACTGTTACCAAAAATGTTCGAAACCCAAAACTTTCGAAAACCCACAAAAACATTTTGTAGGTACATACTAAGGGAGCTTTATGCACGATACACACAAACTCTCTTCCTCACAGTGACTTAAAATTAAATGTTGAAAGCTTTTGTTGAATAAAAAAGCTTTTTCCCAAAAAATAATTTGTAAAAATTGCCATATTAGACGGGGAAAAAATATCTATTATTTGTGTCCCAAAGTTTTCCGGTAGATAAGCTTCAACTCAAAGTAAATGTTAACGAATTTTGTTGTACTTATTGTGCTAAGTATAGCAAATACTTTTCGAAATAACGAAAATCGACAAAATTTATTTTCACGAAAAAGTAACACTTGTTTGCTTTCGTCTCTGGAATTTCGTGTCCAGAACCCTAAAATATATATTTTCTATAGAAACTTCTACCTCAAATATGTAGACCCACTTTATATCAAATACGAAACATATACATATGTTTTTAATATAAATTATGACAAAAAAGCACAGGAAAAATTGTAACAAAATTTTCTCGGGTAAATGATATTTTATAAAAAATTTGGCAAAATTGGTAGGATTGTACTTAATTACTATGCCAAATATGAGCCCCATCTGACAACCAGTTTGTTTACAGCAGCTGCTTTAATCGTGTATGAGAGATGGAAAAAGAGCTCAACATCTCTCGCGAGTCCTCTCGAATTATTTTAGTGGATATTTTGGGTATGAAACGTGCTGCTCGGATCGTTCTGATAAAGCTGAATTTTCTTCAAATACAATACCATAAACGGGTTTTTTTGGATATGCTTGTTCGTACGAATTCCAATCCCACATTATCGAGAGCATTATTACTACCGTTAAGACATAGGATGGTGAGTTTGTCTTGCAGACAGGTTGACAATCATCGGAATTGGAGAAAAAACGAGCCGAAACTAAAAAAACCTTCAAAAATCAAAGTGATACTCATTCTTTTTTTCGATATTCGTGGTTTTGTGGATCATGCATTTCTTCCGGAGGGACCGAATCTCAATAAGTAGTTCTATTTGGTCGTTGAGGTGTTTGCGCGACAACGTCCGTGGAAAACGGCTGGAATTGGGAAAAACCATTCCTGGATTTTACCAATGATAATGAATCATCGACCCCCAGCGCCCCCAAATTTAAGCCAAATCATAAAGTCAGTCATCGATTAACAACCGTATTCACCAGATATGGCCCTGTATTCTTGTTCCTCAAAATGAAATTGCCGCTCTGTGGAACCAGTTTTCAGTCGAAGGTCGAATCGATCGAAGAAATAAAACAAAATTCGCTAAAGAAGCTGAAAGCTATCCCTTTAAGGTGCTTATGAAAAGTTTTTCGAGGACTGGAAAATTATTGGCATAAATGTATTATAGGAGATTACTTTGAAGACGACAAAATATAATTATATTGAAAATAAATTAAATAAAATTTCGTTTTATTTTTAAAATTTTAAATTTTTTTACAATTGTAATGATTTACCATATACACATATATTAAGAAATTAAATAACCAAAAATTTTCATCTTTTAAACCCTTTGAGCTCACCTCAGCTTGTTACAGCTGGAGCACATATCGCCGTTACTGCACAAACATGTTCACTAAGCACTTTTTGCGGCAGCTCTGAATTCTGATCACACTTCTTCGATAGATAATCTTTATCATCCCATGGCTGTAGGTCCATCTTGCCAAAGACCAAATAGAACAAATTACCCGCAGCAAAGACGACGGCCGCTATTATGAAGACTAACTGCCACTGTGCGCGGTTATGCTGAAAAAAAATTAAATTTTTAACTTTTCACACCAACTTATTCAAATCCGCCACCTCATCCTCAACCAGCACACCAACTAACAGTGGCGTGAGTATCGGTATCACATTAGCGGCTGAGTTCACGATGCCCATAAGAATGCCTGCATGATTCGGCGAGAGATCGATAGTGTTCAGCGCGCTGCCAATTGTAGCACCAGCATTCGAGCCAACACTTATCGTCATTAACACAATCGCGAAATTCTTCTGCCCCTCCCCGAGAAGCCCAATGCATATAAGACCAGTAGCCGGTATCCAGAAAGCGAATGTATTGAAGGTCTTGCGTATAACCGTGAGTGAGACTATTTTACGATTGAGCAACACATCCGAGACAATCAGATATACATAGGACATGCACCACATCGCCAGATAAGGTAGCGCCGAGTAGAAAGCATTGCTCTTCATATCCATGTTCAGCACACCCTTCATATAGGATGGCAGTTCAGCTTGAAGTGTGGAGAAACCCCAGGAATGCGCTGAACGTGCGACTACTAATGCCCAAAATGGCAACGAAGTCAATATAGCATGCCAAGGCACTGGAATCTTTTGCACTACTTCATCCGACTCTACTTTTTTCGTGATATTCTGCGAAGCCTCTATGTAATCAAGTTCTGCTTTTGTAATAAATTGGGAATCCGCTGGCTTGTTGGCTCCTAACCAAAGCCAAGCGACGCACCAAACTAAGCCCAAGGCACCAGATACATAGAACAACCCTGGCCAACCGATGCTCGAAGCCGCAATTAAGCCGCTTATGAACATGGAGAGCAGCGTGCCGCATTCGATGCCCGTATTGGCTAGCGCACCCAACCGATTGCGTTCACTCACCGGACACCAGGCTGCGAGATGTGCGTGCAGGCAGGGAAAGAGAAATCCTTGAAAGAGTCCCTGTACGATACGTATGCCACAGTAGATGCCCCAACCGCCCCAATTAACGCAGAGCGGGGCAGAAGAGCAAATAACGAAGAGCCTAGTGTTGAGATAAACATCGTGCGTTTGGCGCCCAGACGACGGCAGAGGTAACCGCCGGGAAATTGTGTGATGAAATTACCCCAGAAGAAGCTCGACAGTATGTACGATTTCTCCATATCACTCCATTTGTATTCCTGGAAAGAAAAGGTGTTTATTAAAAAAATATGTCAAACGATAATTACTTAATCCCACCGGAAAGTTGGGATTTGTAGTCGCCGCATCGGTCATGGCCACCACAGCTACTCCCGCGTTGAATTTGGCAACATAATTTACAATAATTGACGTGAATAGCAAGAAAATTTGTACGTGACGTTGCCCGAAACACGGTACTGAAACAGGAAATAGAAACAGAAAGATTTATTATTTAAAAAAAATTAAAAAATTTTAAAATAACGAGTAACTTAGAATTTAGTGTGACCCTCTATTAATTAGTTAATAAAATATGACAAAAAAGATCTCTGTCCTAATTTATAAGATAAAACTGTTTTGATTATTTTTGATCAAATTATTGTGGTAAGTGGAGCACTAACATAGTTGGCATTGGATATTAGTAAAGGCTAATCGTAAGAAGGTAGTTAGGTAAGAGTACAGCCCCTTCGGGCGCAATTAATGCTAATATTGCTTTTGTAAGACCTTTAAATCTCGTTTCAATCTTGTGATTTAAAACATTTTGGACTCCCTGTGAAACTGCTTATCTTCGTTATGCTATATTCCTACTACGCAGTCCATTTTGTACCCGTCGGTATATATATATAATATTTTCCATTTTTGCTGTTAGATATTCAGGGTCCAGAGGATCCCTCATGGACCGGAACAGATTGTGATAAATTGTATAGTAGGCAAAGAAGCCAACTTTGGTACAAAAGTTGGGCGATTCGGCCTCCATGGCGTGGTTTGAAATATGGTCGTTAAATGTGTGTTCATCATGTGCCAAATCTTGGAAAAGACTCGTGAGAGGAAGATCGACACTCGTCGTCGATTTTAAAACCATAAGCTCCGTTAGCATAGGGAAGGTCCTATTCGAGCCTTTCGATACTACAGAGGTTTCAGAAAGGAAGACTTTTTATTTAGCTAAATGGAGAAGGTACAATCTTCTACAAGGGTGGATATCTTCTGGCGTACGCCGATCATATTGATATCCGTGGTCTCAACACCACCGCCTTAGCTGTACGAGAGTTCAGCGAATCAAGAGACAGCGGCTGCACTGACTAGGTTATGTGGTCCGATCGAAAGAGAGCACTCCTGGAAGGGTCTCGAATCAATAACCCCCGGTGGAAGCAGAGGAGGAGGAAGACCTCCATTCCCTAGTAAAATTTTCTTCACTCTCGTATGGAGGATATTCTATTGAAATCCCAACTTGGGACGATATAGTCTCATTTATTTAGATTTATTTTGAGCTTATTCAGAATATCGCTATGTCCATAACTTTTAATGTTTCCATTTCTCATCTCCTTGACTCTTACTATACAGCAGAAAATATTGCTACTTTTCACACTTTAAAAACCTCTATGGACAGTTGAATAATGACACCTTCTCTTCAGATATATAAAATTATGAAATTTTTTGTTATTCTGCTTTCTTTGGGATGGAATATCCATTTTCCTCTCGAAGAGGTCAAGATTGGATCACCTTTTATAGAATTGTGGAATACGGCTCTTATTTCTTTCGATCAGCTTAGTTCAAATCCAAATAATGTTCACATATCCTGGTTGAAATGTCAAGGGGAGCACCGCGAAAATGCATATTTTATATTAAAGTATGCGTATATATTCAATATATACTTTTCAATATTTTTTAGGTATGCTTTATCCTAAACGAAAGCGGAAGTACGCAAAATTGTTTTACATTGACATGCTGAAATCGTGAAATCCAAAATTCGAATCCCTGCAGTTCATGGACTTTTTGAAGGAACTGTTTAAAAGACAGTTATAAATCATATGATATCGCAGCCATCGCACTTTTTCAAGTTCAAGTTCATCTTACTCTACATTTATCTCAACCAACAAAAAAAAATATATTTCATAGAAAAAGTTCAGAATATTTCACAAAATAAGTATAAGCACTGATTTGTATTTTGTCCTTAGAATCCAACAGTGATTGAACACTAAAAGATTTCGAAAATTGTGAAATGTATTCAAAAACCAAGTTCGTTCTGCGCAATTTTGCTTGAAGCAAACAAAAAATGTTTATCTCTTGGTATCACCGAACTCTATTATCTGTTCAGTATTTGCTTTGCTGCTCCTTTGGTGTGTTCAATATTTTTTTGAAGGCTTCAAATTATTTCATCTATGTATGTTAGTCATTATTAGAGACTGTAGGTAAGAGCACGGCTGTCAGCTAGGTTATCCATGATTATTTCAAATAAGGGAATCCTTTTGCAAATCAAATTTTTCGACGACTGTTGTGATAGTCAAGTCTTAACCAACCAATCGACCACTCACAAAGCAACACACTATGACAATTATATAAGGTTGTATGCATTTATAAAATATTTTTTAATCAACATTTTTAATGAGAAGAGGTATTATGACAAATTAAAAGTACACTTTCAATATTTTCATACATTTCAATTCCGTTACTTGCAGTTTATCAATCATATTTAAAATTTTTATATTATTAAATACTTTATTTCTATAAAATTATATTAAAAAATATTTTTTTTATTTCCGTCGGTTCAATTTCACTTCGTTTTTAAACACGCAGGGCAGTTCTATACAAGCTGCGTTCGTCTCTTGATTCCAGGCTCAAACTGAAATCGAATTTTCTAATAGCACCAATTTTCAGCTGCAGTCTTTTAACCAGTTCAGCACATACGCAGTTACAACAACTGGAGTTTTTTTATTTTATTCAAAAAGTGCTGCAGCTCGCAATAATGCCGACTCACTCATTCACTTTTGAGCGTGCAGCTGGAAATACGAGTTAAAGCAAATTAACGTATAAAATGTATTTGAAAAATATATTACAAATTTGTTTATTAGGTATATTTGCCAATATATAAAATAATAAATAAATCAGTTATTGTTTACTAATTTTTTCCTATAATTAATCATCAAAAATATTTGCTGAATTTGATTTTGGTTAGTAACTAAATATGATGAGCAAATTAAAATAACTCAAATTAATGACCTATATTTTCACGTGCAATTTTTATCGCCAACAACTGTTTTAGTTTGGCGACAACTGGAATTCACTGGCACAACAATGCATAGTCACGCTGTGAGCTTTTATAAAACTATTTATAAAATGTAATAACTAGAAATATGTATTTGAATGATTAAGCGTAATCAAATAGAGGTGAATAGCATTCTGCTGATTTCAACTGAAATTGCGTGTTGATTTGATTTTGTTGTAATTTTTATGAGCACCAATTATTGCAATTTTCAAATTTCGATTTGAAGCTCTTCTCAACGTTCAGTAATAAATTCGAGAACAGCGCCCTTTGTAGCCCATTGAAATATGCGTAATTATATTCCGTCTTTAAATAACGCGTTTATCGTAATAGACATGTCATAAGCGAAGGCATAAGCAAATATTAGGCAAGAGTAAATTGCTTTAGCTTATTTTGCCAATAATTAATTTGTTTACTTTTTGGCACTTCAGGTGAATTTTGTTCTCCAAACCTGATCGTAGAAAGTTTAATGACATGCAAAGCGACTTCGGTATTTACAAATGTACAGTATTTTATATAACAAATTGAACTTCTATTGCTAAAAGTATAGTATTCTCGGGAACTATGTAGATCTCCAATTTAACCGATATTAGATCACAAAAATATTTTCAACTGTGATAAAATATAAAAGAAAAAGAAATATTAAAATAAAATATAAAAGAAAAATAAAGAATTATAAAAAAAAAATAAATGAAATAAATAAATAATAAATTATTTGCTTACATATGGCAACTCTGTTCAGAAATATCTCAAATTTTATTAAACTATTTAATTTATTGCTCATTTTATTAACTAACTTCATATTTTTTTTTATGAATTTTATAATAAAAAAATTCAAAAAGGGTGGCAACTCTTTTGAAAAAAATTTATAAATGTGTTCTCTCTTATAGCTTTTTAATTAATCACGCATTTTGTATTAATTACTTTTGTGTTAGCAATTTAAAGCAAATAAATTTTTTGAACGGGTGGCAACTCTATACAAAAATGAAAACTCCATTTTGAGCGTTACAGTGCGTCACACATTTGATACATACATACATATGTATTTGTACTTAAGTGTTTCAATAATTTTTTTTTTTAATTTTCAAACAGCTGGCATCCCTTTATTTGAAAATATTAAGTACAATTATGTGGCGAATACTACGCTATATTTAAAATAAGTAAAAATACATATGTAATATAAATATATATGTATAATATCATTACTGCAATACTTAATTTATTATATTAATTTATTTACTTAGAATTTTGTTTTCACGTGGCAACTCTTTTAAAAAACTGCTCTTATTTTCTCTTATTTTTTACTTTCTTGTTCACATTATTTTATAAACTTATATTTATTTAATCGATTTAATTGTATAAAAAACAAAAAGAGTGGCATCTCTTTTAAAAAAAATTTAATTTCTTTCATTTTTAAAGCGTTTTAATTCAACATATATTTTTTTTTTAAATAACTTTATGCTATCTATTTATTTTCTTAAAATTTTCAAACGGCTGCCGTTCGTTTAATTTGGAAATATTGAGCGTAATTATGTTATGAATACTGTATACTATGATTAAATAAAATACAATACATAATAATACAACAAACAATGCATTTTTTCAAAATTTGTATATTTTTTTCTTATAATATTTAGCGTTATTTATTACAACTAACTCTATATTAACATATTTACATACATCGACACTGGCAACACACTTTACTACACTAACGGCAATTCTTTTTACGTGATACTTTTTCGGTGTTTTTCATCCAGCACTGACTTCTCGCTCTTCTCCGCTGGTGGTTTCACGTCAACCACGCTTTTAGGCAGCAAGAAATCCGGATTGTCCCATGGCTGTAATTCCATTCTACCGAAGATAAGGTAGAACAAATTACCGAAGAAGAAAATGGCCGCCGCTATGATGAACACTATTTGCCATTGCGTGCGACTTTCCTAAAGTTTCGAAAGAGGATATAAATTAATGAAAAGTTCCAAAAATGCATGACTCATGTGCAATACTTACATTTTCTGTTACTATCACGCCAACCAGCAGTGGCGTGAGTATCGGTATCACATTAGCCGCTGAGTTTACGATACCCATGAGAATGCCGGCATAATTCGGCGACAGATCGATGGTGTTCAACGCGCTGCCGATGGTTGAACCTGCATTAATACCCACATTGGCAGTCATGAGCACTATGGCCAGGGTTGTTTGATCTTGATTCAAAAAACCGACAGCAATCAGACCCACAGCTGGCGCCCACAGCGCCAATGAGTTGAAAGTCTTGCGTAAGGCAGTGAGTGAGAGTATATTACGATTGAGCAGCACATCCGACACTATGAGATACACATAAGACATGCACCACATCGCCAAGTATGGCAGCGCCGAGTAGAAAGCATTTTTCTTCATGTCCATATTAAGTACACCCTTCATGTAGGAGGGAATTTCCGCCTGTAGCGTCGAGAAACCCCATGAATGCGCCGAACGTGCAATCACTAAGGCCCACAATGGCAGAGATGTTAGAATAGCACGCCACGGCACTGGTACCTTACGCGGCACTTCGCCCGCCTCCAACTCCTTTGTGACAGTCTTTTCGGCGTTAATATAATTGAGTTCTTCGGTTGTAATAAATTTCGATTGGCTCGGTTCATTGGCAGCTAAAAAGATCCAAGCGACACACCAAACTAAACCCACGCCACCACCAACATAAAATAGACCCGGCCAACCGATGCTAGAAGCCGCAATTACGCCACTTATGAACATAGAGAGCAGCGTACCGCATTCGATGCCCGTATTGGCTAGCGCACCCAAACGATTGCGTTCGCTTACCGGACACCAGGCGGCGAGATGTGCATGCACACAGGGGAACATAAAACCCTGAAAGAAGCCTTGAACAACACGTATACCACAGTAGATGCCCCAACCGCCCCAACTGACACATAGCGGCGGCAAGAGACCCATAACTGAAGAGCCCAATGTTGACAAAAGCATTGTGCGTTTGGCGCCAAAACGTCTACACAGATAACCGCCGGGAAATTGCGTAATGAAATAACCCCAGAAGAAACTCGACAGAATATATTGCTTTTGTAAATCGGTCCAATCATATTCCTAAAACCAAAATAAGTCCGGTAATTAATGAAAGTTATTTGTGAATCAAGTAATCGAAAGTGTTTTTTACTTACCGGAAAGTCAGGATTCGTTGTTGCGGCATCTGTCATGGCAACAACAGCAACACTGGCGTTAAATTTTGCAACATAATTCACCACAATCGAGGAGAATAGCAGGAAGACTTGTAGATGTCGCTGGCCAAGCAACGGGCCTAGAAAGCAAGCAAGATAATTAGTATTTTTCACATTATTTAAAATAGCTTAATCTTAACCAAATAAGCGTTATGGCTAAAGTATTAATTATGAAATTATTACTGTTCGGTGCTTTTATGTATTCTATAGTAGTTGAAAATTTGCTTGAAAATCAATAAAAATGTTATTTTTCACTTGAATTGAACACATGTTTGTTGATTACGATTTGCGTTTTCCTGTGGTCAATAGCCAAAGGTTGCCACTTCAGTTGTATTGTAAAATATATAATACGTTTTTATTACGGCTAATCTTTATAAGCTTTGTATCACATTGCTACTATTCGTAGTGATTTATATGGCGAGTAATGGACTTGCTATCTTTGAGTTGCGTCAGTTGTATTGCCAGTATCAGCCATATATACATGTATGTATGGGAATTTGGTAAGTAATCTAACACTAGTTTGTATATTTGTATATAAGCTCCTGAATTGCATGAAATTAACTATTTACTTCTGTATTGAGTACAACCTTCTTAAGAATATATTTGTTGGAAAATGAGAACTATATTAATAGAAAGATTGCGTTAAGAATCCGTTCTCAATAGGGATAGTGCCTCAGATTATATTTTATCGCCTACAATGTTAATATTAAGACCAAGGAGAGCTTGCTTAAAACCGACTATGATCAACATGATATTAATTGTTCAATTCTTTAAGGTTGGTTAGAAAATTGACTATGTAAACTAAAGGTAGAATAGAAATTCAAGATCAGAACAATTCTCTGAAATACATACTGCATAAGCATGGAAATAAAAGCAATAATTGAAAATTTAATAATAACTCAGTGAATTTATTCTTTTCGTTTAAACTCATGCTTTTCATTTATGACTCATCGATAGTACAGAAAACACCGCTAAGCTACGAGAATATGTGTTTCTTTTCTGTTTTCTAAACTAATGATAGCTACAACTGACATAATCATCTCTTAACGGTGAAACAGGGAAGCATAATGCTCGAAAATGTCTGCGTTAGGATTGGAGAGAGAGAAAGCAAGAATCAAAATAAGGGATTTATATTTGATATTTCGAGTTACAAATAAGTAGCAACCAGACATGTAATGAGTTTTTCAATAGGGACGCTACAAAAGAAGACCAATAGGAACAGCAAAATATGCCATATTTTTTCCCACTCTTTTGACATTTTTCTTCAATAAGACTGCTATTTCATCATGGAAAGATAAACGATCCAACAACGTGTCGAAATTATTAAAATTTACTACCGAAATTCGGAGTCATTTGGCTTCAATTTTAAGAGCGCTAGGTCCAATTTATAGTCGTCATAATCGTCCTGTCAGATCAAAAATTTGGGGCCCGTTTGGAAAAATTTTATTCCACAGGTAGAGTACAAAATGTTCCCATGCCAGTGAGACAAAGAAGTGCCCATAGTGTCGAGAATATTGCTGCCTCTAGCGCATCAATTGAGCAAGACCCAAATCAGTCTCTCAAACGTCGTTCTCAAGCGTTGGGCCTCTCTATGACGTTGTTGTGTCAAATTTAGCGAAAATATCTTGGCCCACATCCTTACAACATCAGACTGACGCAAGAACTGAAGCGCTTGACCAACACAATCGTCGTATGTTCGTGAATTGGGCTGAGCAACATCTCGAAAATTATCAGAATTTTCATCGAAAAATCATCTTCAGTGATAAGGCTCAATTCTGGATGAATGGCTTTGTCAATAAGAAAAACATGTGTTATTGGTCAGGCAGCAATCCACACGTACTCTATGAGTCATCATTGCATCCCGAAAAAAATACGGTTTGATGCGGTTTATGAGCCGGCGGAGTCATTGAGCCGTACTTCTTCCGTGATGATCAATACTGGCACGTTACTATGAATGGGAATCGCTACCGCTCAATGATAACCGAATAGTTTTTTGGGGCCCAAATTGGATGATACGAACTTTTACAATATGTGGTTACAAAAGAACTTCGCAACAAGCCACACACCAAGTTTGGGGAACGTGTTATCTCACGAAATGGCATAGTCAATTGGTCGCCTCGTTCGTGCAATTTGACACCGTTAGACTATATCCTGTTCGGCTATGTCAAGTCTATGGTTTATGCCAACAAGCCAGCGACCATTGATGAACTTTGTACGAATGTAGAACGTGAAATTTCAGCAGTATCCGTCGATTTACGCTGGAAAACTGTCGAAAATTGGGTTCAGCGTCTGGACTTCAGTAAGCGTGCCCGTAGTGGCCATGCAAAAGAAGTCGAGTTCAATACATAATGGCATGGAAAGTACTTTCACAGGCATAAAAAATTCCATTAATATACCAAACCATTTTTGTTTAAAAAAAAGGATATCTATCCTTATTAGTTGGAAAATTACGTTTCTCTAGCCAACAGACTTATACAAATTATGGGTACAATATTTTTTGGATCAACCAACGTTGTTCTGGTTCAAGCAACGTTGTTCAACCTGATCTCCAATACAATATCAATATCTCAACCACCTGTCTTCAAAATTTTTTAATAACTTTTAAATTTTCAAAACTCAAATTTTATTTTAATTTTCACTTCAATAACACTTTAGTTATTCACCTTTATTTATATCAGCGGTCATTTTGGCAAAACACTTAACAACTCCAACCAAAACGTATTTATCCTCGACTGGGTATATTTGGTGTACGCGAGAACTGCCAACCAACTGCTAAGGCAATTGAACGCGAACTCGCCAATTATACGCAAAACAGAAATGAGGAAGCTTCTTTCAGCCAATTCAGCCAACAACCGCTTACTAATAAAACAATCTTTTCAGGTATTTATTAAATATATAAATCAAAATCTCGACCATTGCACGACCGAGATAACTAAATCCAAGTTCATATATGAATGCTATAGGTGTATAAGCATGTCTATATATGTGTATGTACTTTGATTGGCTGATTGCGCTGAATGGGCTACTAATCCCCACAAAACTATGGTGTGATGTGGGTAATCATTACACTTCCCATGCAGTTGTTGTAATTGTCTAGCGCGTCAATAATACGTATTAGACAGAACTTAATAAGCCGAGTATACAAAGAGACATAAGTGCTTATGGAGTTAGTAAACAGTCTCAACAACAGAGAAGTGGACTGCCCTGGTAACAATGTAACTGCACCAGTTCTTATCAGGTTTCTCTTAAGGTTGTAATCGAATGGGAGCCAAAGAAAAAAATTAGCGTTTAGTGTAGGCATCGTTACATTCAAATTAACGTTCAAAAAGAAATGTCAATGAGTGACATGCATACATATAAAAAACAAATACATACATATATACAAATCTCAGTGGCTTTTTCACACCCGAACAATACAATATCCGCATCATATCAGCGATTAACCTATCAGCACTTTATCAGTTTTTTATTTATTTAGGCACACACAGAATGCATGCATCAAATAAATCATAATTTACGCTGCTTTTTGTTCTCTATCAGTCCACATATTTACAATCAACTTGATTTAAAGTCAAGCTGTCAGATTTTTATGTACGTATTTGGTTGATATCTTAGTCAACTGGTGAAAACTGAATCAATGCTCGTAAAAGTGAAACAGAAAAAAAATTTCATTAATCGTAATGCGTAAATATTTTTTTATAAGCACAAAGTCCAATGGGATTTCCCGATTTGCAATTACTTCTAATCAACATTTGGTTTAAAGGCAAATATTTACAAATTTATTATAGTGAAATGATTTTCACTTTTTAATAATATATAATACACGGGTCAACGCAAAATTTGACCACAACTTTAAAGCAGCAAATTTTCATGTTTTAGGTCGTAATTAAACGAAAAAAATATATGCCATGAAAAGTTTTGCTTTTTTTATTAGGAAACCACTTTATGGCTATTTTTTAAAATATGGGGTTTTAATTTTTAATTGACATGGAAATCACCTAAAAAAAACATTTTTATAATTTTAATTAAGTTTTACTATCAAAATAACTTACAAAAAAGTAAAAAATAATTATTATTATTTAAAAGTGCACACTTTTACATTTTCTTTTGTGTTCATAGCTACTATCTCTTAATAAACCACAAATATATGTAGTATTATTACTATAACTTTTATAAAAGCAAACTTTATACGAAAGAAAGGTATTTTCTTATCGTTTTTGTTCAAAATTAATCAGAAAATCATAAAAAAAACTTTAGGACAAAAAGCGAAAATTTTTTTGGAAAGTCGTGATATGAACGGTAAGCAAGAAGCAGTAGAACAAACGCAGCTGACCTTTTGTACTATAAAAAAATCGTAAGTTTTAGTGGCGCGTGAGATATTTTCAGGGGTTCATTGATTAAAATATCGAGTAAATTCAAATTTCGGGTGCGGTATCGTTGCGAATATTGAAAAATGCTTACGGTGATTCAGTTGTTTCAAAAACACAAATCTGCTAGTGTTAAAAAGCCTTCAAAGACGGACGAGAAAATATTAAAAAAGTGTGGAATATGGTGCCTGAAAATAGTCAGGCAAGTATTAGACCGATGACAAGAGAGCTCGATATCTTTTGCGAGTCCGTTCGAATAGTGTTGGTAAATATTTTGGATATGACATGCGTTCTGGCTTGACCCGTCCCGATAAAATTAAATTATTTTCAAAAAAAAAGTTCATCTCTTTAGTCATATTTGCACACGGACAATAAAACTACCTGTATCCGTTATGCTTTTTGCGGTGAAACCTTCAAAATATGGTAACCGAGGAGTTCCAAGTGTTTTGTGTCAGGCTTGTAATAGAACTAGGCATTCACAGAGAAAGTGAAAACGCATTTCGTTATTCCCTTCCCTTCTCGCAGCCATGGTAATTACTGTTATAAAGCAGGCTGATTTTCAACGCTTGCCCTGCAAAAGACCAATGTCCGTTGTAGCTGTAAGCTTGTATACGCCATTTCTGAACCTAAATATTAGATCATTGATTCTTTTTCTATCATATTTGGGTCATATGTATCTGCATTTTTATCTCTGCTCTGAACTAGTTATTTGTTCAAAATGCATATAAGCTCTCTTTTGACCATTCCCAGCAGGCCTAGTGTTGATTCCGCTTCGTATTTCTAAAGAGACTCCTAATTTTGCTAACTCGTTTGTCTCGTTCGTTTTAAAAGTATTCCGGGAACGGGAATCTAAATTAAAGACTAATTGACTAAACAGTGAGCTCAGGGACATCCTGCAGTTATAAAAATACGCTTTAATTACTATGTGTTGTCGAGATAGTTTGCAATATCGCCTGGCTGCCCGTGTATATGATTGCTTTCCATATTCTCCCGTAGTTATTCATAATAACTTCGCAGGCCTCTCCCTATCACTTGTAGTGCCACTTGGAAGAGAGATGTCAAGAACATTGGAGTATACCCCAACCTCTAGACCGCAGTTCATTTGGGATCCATGGCAATAGATAGGGGCAGGAGGCTCTCTTATAAACCCTCTTTTGTCTAATCTCTCATGTCTGTAGAGAATCCTCGCCCAAAAGTGGCTATTAAAATCTAACATTGGGAGAATGTAGTCTGATTTACCTAGTTTAAGTTGGTTCAGGATGGCGCCAAGTCCATATTCTTTAGTTTTTAGCTTTCTACTATTTTCCGAGCGAACTCATATATAGGCAGTTGATGCGGAAGCATAAGCATTCCGGTCGAACATGACTTAATAGACCGGGAACCCTTTCACAGGCTGTTCTTTGTATTTCATATAGCTTCCTGTTATAATAATGTTTCTTTAGTGCTGGTCATCAAACCAGTGTTCTGTAGTTCAGAATTGTCTAATGACTGCTATAAAATATTATTTTTCTAGGAATGAAATAATAAAAAAAAAAATATTTTATTTAAATTCCACAAAAGATGTGCCTGTTGCGATAACTTGCAATGGATAATTGATCTATACATTTCTTAAATGGACATACTCGGAGCTGAGGTCCTTGTATTCGGTTACCGGAAGCTTGAAAAGTAAATAATTGATTTTGTCTATTTTTAGATGGGAGCTGAATATCCTAAATTTTTTGGGACCACATGTGATAAAACAACTAACTGAGTCTTGACAATAGATCAAGAAAAAAAAAAAAATCTGAAAAAACAATCAATTTGATATTAAGGGGCTATGCCAGTATGACGCATGAAAAATTAGGCGAGTTTCGTGAATTTTTTAAAAGAAAATACAAGATTGAATGTTTCGACGTTCTATGGACGTAATAAAGTATATTTTTAGCTATATTAAAATTTTTTTTTCTACAAAAATATTAAAAAAGAACGGAGTTATGTGCTGTCTGCGGAAGTGCCGAAAAAAAGTGCCTCAACTGCTGGCATGATTCCGGTCGAATGAGTACCTAAAACAAAAAAATTCAAAATGTTTATTTATTTTAAATATATTTCCTGTACAATGAACTATGCTCTTTGAAAAATATCAAAAATTAAGAACATGGCGTAATTAAAAGAAAAAATCGTTTTTTTTTTTTTTCGAAAAAAAAGTAATTTTTTTAATGCCAAATTGACAATTTTCAACCAATCAAAAAGATCGTAATCCATTGTATAGCAAGTGTATTCAACTATACCCAGTTTTTTAAATTTTAATTCGATCGGTCAATTTCTCGTTGAGTTATGAAGTCAGCAATTTTGAAAAATGTCGTTTCGAGAAAAACGCGTTTAAAGTTTCACTTATATATGTTTGCACCTCTGTGCGGTCGCTGTTTAGAACACTGCCATTCAAAAACTATTCAAGATACGATCTTTGCCTTTTTCACACGATATTTTCGTATATATAAACTATCGAAAAAGCAAAAAAAAAAATGTTTTTTGAAAGCGTCACACTGGTATAGCCTCTTAAAAAATATACATTCATTATCCATCGACTTCTGCCTTTATTTAAATAAAAGGCAAGAGGCCAGTCAAATTGACAAAAAATCATTATGGCAGTCACCTTATCAACAATGGAAGGGTTAAGGGAAGAATGCCACTCAAGCCACTAATAAAATTTGTGAAATTTGCGGAGACGATGCTGTATCAGTTCGTGTAGCACAACAATGATTCGCTCGTTTCCATTTTAGAAATTTCGGAATTTCAATTTCCACTGATGGAATAATGTCTCTAGCGGAAAAAAAGGCAAAAAGTGATCCAACAAAATTTTTACATATTTGTTTTATTCACTTATTATTATAAATATGAATAAAAATAAGTTGAAGTTTGATTAAAAATACGCAAAGATTTTTCCGACTGCCAAATCTATACTACAATCATCTTTTCAATCGTTACGACAATATTTTGGTTTCCGAAAAAAATTAACTGATTTGATTTTGAGGACAATTGGTAACATTTAAAAACGTAAATGAGAACTCATTGCACAAAGATACTATGAAGGAAATAGTAACGACTAGTGGCTACCATCACTAATCATGATTTACAGGTTACTGCCGGCAACAGCAAGCAAAAATCTGAAATTTGATAAGCATAATTGTATCAAATATTTTGTTATATTATCGCCTTTCACAGCTGTTTCCTTTCAGTTCAAAGCCAGAAGTATTATTTATTTGCATACCAATTACTTTAATTAAGCTATCGGCTATATGAACAGACGAATGTTATTGTGATGTGAAGTATTTATTAAAAATAAATAAAAACGTGAGCTTCGATTGCGCTGTTGCTATAATACCCCTCACAGTTAAAAAAAGTTTTGATAAAAGTACGTTATTTTGATCGTTCAGTTTGTATGGCAGCTATATGCTTTAGTAGTCCGATAGCGGTAGTTTTGACAAATAAGCAGCTTCTTGGGAAGTTAAAAACGTGTGCAAGATTTTAGGTCGACATCTCAGAAACTGAGGGACTAGTGCGCCTATACTCGTATATGGACAGATGGACATCGCTGATCATTTCTATATATATTTGTATTTTCCTGGGTATTACAAACTTCGGATAGCCTGTTCAGGGTATAAATATACATATTTTTCAGCAAAATTAAAACTTTTTTGTGAGCACACAACTGTAAACATATTTATAATCCATCGAAGGTAGGAGTGCACACTTGACCGTTATATTATCGACCGCCGGCACTTAGTGACAACCCGATAAGCTTGATAAATATACAGCTTGTTCACTTTAAGTTCAATTAATTTATTTCAAAAATCTATGAAACACCTGATTATCAAAAAAGTAAAAATTCTGTGGGAAAATCTGATGCAATCACTTTCGCTATAATCGAACTGTGATTGCCTTTGTTGCTTTGTGATTTATTTTATCAGTAAGCAACAATATATGCCAGCTATAAAAATCTATTTTAAGTTTCTGCATTTTATCTACAAATTATTTGCCACTTTAGCTGTCTGCTTCTCAACTGTTTTGAAAAGATTTCTGTTTACCCACGTCACACTTAGCTACATATCAAGTGTATTTGTATGGATTGTATGGAGTGTAATCGTTACCTACCGGTTATTACTTATACATACTTATTTGTTTTGATTTCACATCTTAAGTATGCGTTAAAGCCACTTAGATTATAACTAATATATTTAGTAATTTCAAGCCTCCACTTACATATTTCAGAATTACTTAATAATTTAATTCAAATGAAGAAGAGTATTATTATTTTGCCAGTCAAGTACTAAAAGTTACTTTAAAATAAATCAGTTTGTTGTCAACTGTGTTATTGTACTATAAATTTATTTTGTTGTTAAATAATTCAAGTCAAGTGTGTATTCAAAAGTATGATGCATGGAAAAAAATATTATTTTTCTACTTTCACAGCAATTTGAGTACAAACATCTAACCAGAACCGATTAACTACACAACTTAGTCTGGTAACTTGGGTTCAAAAAATCGAAAAATTTGTTTTTTGCTTAATTTTAAAGTACATACAATGTCTTGAAAACATGCTGTGAAAAAATTTTAGACAGAAAAACGAAATATTTCGGGAGTTATAAAAAATTTCCTAGAGCGCCTCGGAGTCCTCTCTCTCGGAGTCCTCTCTCTCGGAGTTGTTGAAAAACGTTGATAAACATTGTTAAACGCGTTTTCTCAAAACATTATTTTTTTTGGTCGGCCCGGGTCCTAACTTTTTATCTACTGTACTCATTGCTTTCAAATTTTAACAGGCTATTCTACACACTTATAGTTCTTGTCGGTACTAATGAGAATTTTTTTTTACCCCTAACTTTTTATTTTACCACCCTTTCTTTGCTAAAATAAAAGGACTTTTTTTCAAAATCCGTCATTTTGTTATTTACTCTTGAAATTTAACTTCAGTAGTTCCGACCAGAATGACATGTCTCTTTCGACCAATTCAGCGATTTCATCGCAATTTTTTGACGACAGGCCTTCCGGAGCGTGGCGCATCTTCGACCACCTCTACACCAGAACGAAAACGTTGAAAACCCTCGTTGTGCGGTGGAAATGGAAACTGTATCGGGTCCATAAACTTCACAAATTTTAGTGGCGGCTTGAGATGCATTTTTACCTTTATCGTAGAAGTTCTGTAAAATATGCCGTATTTTCTCTTTATTTTGCTCCATGTTTGCGACGCTATAACTCACGAACGACTTAAAAGAAGCGACAATCAATCAAACTCTTGTTAGCGCGTGAAATGAGCTTTTCAAAAAGGTTTAGCATGACCCGATGCGACGAATAAAACTATAACTAAGCGCTTTCAGCCCCAAAATAGCGAAAATACCGCAAGACTTTTTTGACAACCTAATATTAAATTTTTTCAAATAATTTTTTTTTTAATATGTAGATAAACACACTCTAAATATTCAAGATAATTCATTTTTATTTTTTCCCATTAAAAAAACCCCCCTCCAAATAAGTCATGAAAATAGGCATAAGTTACCAGACTACTACCTTAAACCACAGCTATTACACGACGCGTCAAAACGTAGAAAGTGGCGATTCGAACTAACAACAGGTCTAAACTCTCTCTGTCTCTAGCTTTCTCTTAGTTGGATTCAAAATTAAAATTTTATCATGAGCGCAAAGAGATGATAAATAACATACAGCTTAGACTGCATTTACACGTGGACTCTTTTGTCGTTCGTTATCGATAAATTTTTTTAGACGTTATGAATTGATGAAAAATGCTGGCTACCAATAAATTTTCTGAATTCTGGAAACAAATGGAAATCGGTGGGGGTCAAATCTGGTGAATATGGTGGATGCTCCAGCAATTCGAACTTTAATTCATGGATTTTAGCTATTGTCAAAATGTTTTTGTGACACGGTGCATTGTCGTAATGAAAAAGGATTTTTTTTTCTGCAAACCGGGTCTTTTTTCACGAATATTTTCCTTCAACTAATCCAAAAGGTTGCAATAATAATCAGAATTATTGGTTTTACCAGTTTGCAAGTAATCCACAAACAAAATACCACTTGCATCCCAAAAATCTAAGGCCTTAACCTACTTAGCTGTTTTTCCCAACACGAACTCGCTTCGAAGCCGAACAACCAGGTTCACACTACCCTTTAGCCTCTTGTTTTGATTCAATATTAGGGTGATAAACCCAAATATCATCCATAGTGATGAATCGACGCACAAAATCCACTTTATTTTTTTTTTTTTTTAACGCTCCTAAGTTTTTTAAAACCCATAATTTCGCATAAAATATAACTCACACTGCCTGATGAGCTTTTTTCTCTCTAAGTCAATCGACGATTTTCCAAAACCATATTCTGTATTTGGCTATGAACGTCCCTCACGTGTATCATTTTCAATGCTTGTACGACTACGTTTGAATTCAACAACTCATCTCTCTACTGTTCTAATTGTAGGTGAACAATCAATATACTTACACTTGACATTCGTTCGTGAATTTCTTTTGGTGCTACAGCTATGAAGAATGTACCAACAAAACAAAATATTTTGGGTTAGTAGCAACGCCCTCTCTTATCGAACGACAAAACTTATTGAACAAGGGGGTTGCGGATACTTTGCTAGATTATGGGCGACGCAAATACATTCATAACAAACCAAACGCGATGTTTAGCATAAAAAAAATAGCGAAATAATTGGAATGTATGTAGATATAAAGGTCTTTTATAATTTAAAATATTAACAAATATTTTCAAAGCATTGTACAGAGTAATGCAATATTTAAACGGGAATGAGGAAGTATATGCGTACAATTTTAAAGTGATCCTTTCTAAAAAATAATAAAATTGCTAAATACAGGGAATAGTAGAATAGAACTGCGACCAAATACACAATGCAACGAGTAGTATACCCCATGTATCCCAAAAGACTGATCCCATAACCTTGTAAGCCGATTTTTTTGTCTTTCCACGCTTGAGAACCGTTTCATAACAAGCAGTACACTAGGCAGACTATCGATTGGACTCAGTTGATCTCACTGGTGTATAGCCCAAATTCAACCGTATTTTCATCCCAAAATCCAATGCTTTATTAACGCACGAAATGCTTTTTGATTAATTTGTTAACTAGCAGAAGTTGCATTACCAAAAATGTCATATCTCCTTAACTAATAGACTTAATCCAAATAATAGAAATCATAAAGATGGTATTAGTAGTACTAACCATGTTTTAGCCACTGGTCCTCTAGTACTTATATAATTGATACGACTTTCTCCTAGATTTGGATCAAGAGATTTTCATATGTCAATATATAGTTTTGTAAAAATCATATAACGAAGAAGATATTTTAGACTTGAAAGTTTTTCCGACTGAGCCAGATAACGGTTTTCACTAATCAAGCTCTGCGGAGTATTTAGTTGAGAAAGCCGACGCCGAGACGGAAAGTAAAAAATATTTTTCATAGTAATGACTAATTCTTATACCCTTAACAAAGTTTACTAAGTTTGTCTCAAATCATTTGAAATACACAGAAAGAAATGTCTGGATTAATAATATCTCTTCTTTCAGTTCGTTACGATCAGATCGCACTCAGTAACAGTTTCCCTATTCCCCGCTACTATGCTTATTTGCGCATTTACAGTCCAAAGTACCATATTATATGGTATGTATGCCGCGTATGCGTCGCCCATTTCAAAATGACGCTCCGGCGCATATAGTTGCCTACAAAGTATTAGCAATCCGGCGTGCACATGTACACTGACATACAAAATACCATACAAGTACTAGGACATATTCATGAAATGTCAGTACAACGAGCTGAGTGGATTTACCTATGTCAGTCTGCATTTTGTTCTGTCCGCGGAGGTCGTATCTTGAAAAGTTTTTAGATGGCAGCGTTCTAAACAGCGACCGCTCGGAAGTACAAAGAAATATAAGTGAAACTTTAAACGCGTTTTTCTCGAAACGACATTTGTCAAAATTGCCGACATCATAACTCAACGAAAAATTTACCGATCGACTTCAAATTAAAACTGAGTATTTTTGAATACAATTGCCTACGATTTTTTTGATTGGTTTAAAATTGTCAACTTTGCATTAAAAAAACGACCATTTTTTTCCTAAAAAAAAATAACTTTTTTGAAATGACGCCATTTTGTTAATTTAAAAAAATTTTCAAAGATCACATATCATTGTATAGGAAACATTTTCAAGTTTAATAAAATTTTTCAAATTTTTTGCGTCAACCACTCATTCGGCCGGAATCATGCCAGCAGATGAGTCACTTTTTTTTTGGCCCCTCCGAAGACAGCCCATAACTGCGTTACTTTTCAACATTTTCGTATAAAAAAAAAATCTAAAAACATAGCTGATAATATACCTTATTACGTTCAAAGAAGTTTTAAATATTCAATCGCGTACTTTCTTTAAGCAAGAATTCACGAAAATCGCCTAATTTTTCATGCGTTACACTGGTATAACCTTTAAGTTTGCCACGAAGTTTGTAACACCCAGAAGGAGACCATATAAAATATAATATAATATATATGTTAAGCTGAGTCCGTCCGTCTGTATATATACGAATTAGTCCCTAAGTTTTTAAGATATGGTTTTGAAAGTTTGCAATCGTCTTTTTCTCTTCAAGAAGCTGCTCATTTGTCGGAACGGTCGATATCGGATCACTATAACATGTAGCTGCCATACAAACTGAACGATTGGATTCAAGTTCTTGTATGAAAAACTTTCGCATTTGACGTGGTATCTTCACAAAATTTGGCATAAGTTATTTTCTAAGATAACAATGTAATCTCCGAAGAAATTGTTCAGTTCGGCTCACTATAGCATATAGCTTCCAAACTGAACACATAGTTACTGAAAGCAATGCACTTGCAAAGGGTTTTTCTTGTTGAAAAGCATTATGGCTTCGAGGCAACTGAAGATGAAGTTTGTCCCTATTAAAAGTAAATACTATATGCACAAAAATAAAAAAGTTACTTTAACTGAATATTTCATTTCTTTATTTATGCTTTTCGCTAGCAACTATAGTTTATACATTTGCAACTACTTTGTAAACTACAATTTATCGTCTATAAAATTTCGGTTAACCCGCATAATAAACAAAAAACTTTTTGTGCCAAGTGTATGTATGTCAGTGTCACAGATAAAATTTAACCTAGATCTAAACTTATCTACAATGTTTTATTGAAAACAGAGCCGATTTTTTGCTTTTCTCTTAATTTTTCCATTTATAATTTGACACAAATTTTTCGTTACTTAAATTTCTAAAAAAATTTATGATTTTAATAATTCACTACATAACGAAAATATTCTTAAAATACTCGTATTGCTTGTATTAGAGATACTGCTTACCACACTATTTAATGATAATTTACCTTTCAAATGTACGCAGATAAAATTTCCGCATACTTTTCGCGGCAATATATAAAACTTTGTTTTTTTAGATTTAAGCTTCACACCAACTAACTAAATTTTTAGACTATTTAGAATTTCAATAAGCCACTTTGGTATCAAAAAATGCAACCCTGCCTATTACACTGATATGCACTGTAAGTATTTAACGGTTCTCCTCCTCTTCCTCCTGCAAACGCAAAATATCGGCTTTATTCATAAAATAATAACTTGGCTGACGTCCTTTCAGATCTTTGGTTGTACGCTTGGCACCTTTTTGTATGAGTATGCGACTTAAGCTTTCGATGGCGTTCGTGCCCATGGCATAGTGCAAAACAGTGCGTTCCAGCTGAAAATAAGATTGCCATATAATAAACCACTTTTACCTTTAAATAGTACTACTCACATTATCACCGATTTTCAATGCGTCAGGATAGATATTTACAAAATGTTCGACCACTTCCTCGTTCTCTTTCAAAACTGCAATGTGCAAAGCTGTGCGGCCTGTTGTGTAATGAAAAGGTTTATAAATTTTCTGCTGATGTTTTATGTATTGAAATTGTAAGTTACCATAATAGTTTTTGGCTTTTAAGAGCCATTTGCCATTCGGTCCTGCGACGATTTCCTTCGCACGTCCGACATTACCGTCTCTTATCATTTGATGTAATTCTTCGCGCAGCTCCTGTCGCATGTATGACGAAAGTTAGTTTAAATGGAGCACATTTAGTCAACATTTACTTACCTCCAATGTGCGTAGATTACGTAGAAAGTTTGCAAGCTCCTCATGCCCACGCTCGACAGCTATATCCACTATACTCAATTCGTTGTCGTCGGTAATGTCGACGATGTGGTCATAGCCTTCCACAGCGAGTATTTCGAATGGCTTAACATCGCCTGCAATGACAGTAAATTATTGATAATTCTTCGTTGGAAATATTGAAATATTCTGGTTAACTCTCGCAGTTTCTCCTTTACTTTTTCATCGTCTTTTCAATTTTCTGTCATAATATTTTCGAATATCCTTTCTTTTGAGCTATTTATACCTGCTATTTATCTTTTCACTATTTACCTATCAATCACTAAGCTCTATCTCTCCGTAATTCGAAAATATTTCGAATTGCTTAACATCGCCTGCAAAAATAAAAATTAATCTATAACTTTTAGCTTAAAATATTCAAAAGTATTTTAGTTATTGAACCACTACAGCATATTGGGCCATACAAACTGAACGATCAAATTCAGGTCCTAGTCTGGAAAATCTTATATTATCGTCCAAGGCAACGTTAAATTATCCGGAGAATTTTTTTCTGAAGGTATTTATCGCTTCGGCGTACGAAGTATCTTCTATTCATTCACCTCTCTACATGACCTTCTAGAGTTTGTCATTTACCACAATCTTTACCTCATTCGTTACTCTATGCCTTATTCTAACCAACTGCTTCTTTCTCTGGAGCTATATGATACCCTTTCTCTGCTTAACCTCTTCTGATTCTCTTGATCAATATCTCTTCCTTCCCCCAACAACACAACCGTTCGCACTCACCAATCACAGCCAGCGATAGCACATAACGATCGATATCTTTCGCATTCGCTGGTTGATTCGCCTGCAGCGATACATCACGTGCCGTGCGATACAATTCATCGCGATATGTTATATCGACATTCGATTCCTCAATTAGATGCATTAGCGCACCGCGTCGATGTGAACGCGCACATGCGAAATGGAGCATACTTTGTCCATGCTCATCACGATCATCGACATTTGCTTGTGTTTCCTCGTCCTCGTCAGCATTCGAAATGTGATCTTCGTCAATGCGATCCGCATCGCCATTTATATTGTTGGCACTGCGCAAACCAGTACCAGTGCGACGTACCATGCCCGTGTGGGATGTTATTGTCGCGGTGGAATTTGTCTTGCCACTATTACTCGTCTCGGTCGGATCACGCTGGTGTAGATAATTTTGCAAATAATTAGCAAGAAATGCAACGGGATCCTCGGGCCGTTTATTGGCGATTTCCGTCAGTGCTTTAATGAGCGGATCTGCCAGATCTGAAAAGTGTAAGCACAAGTATGAATATTACCAAGTGTGCTTATTATTGTGACAACTCACTGTTCGCCAAATATTTGCCTTGCTCCGTTTTGAAAATGGGGTTCATTTGACTGCTGGCATTTTCAGCTTGACCTGCAATTGAATGAAAGTTGCACTAAATGTGTTGTTTAGCACTTAAATAATATTTTGTTTACAATATTTATTTAAGTAAATTGAAGTTCTAGTTTGAAAAAGCGAATTAATTGAAAATGAACGAAACCTCTTTTGGAAGAAAAATGTGCAATGGCGTGGAATCTGCTAACCAGAATCGTGGAAATTTTAAATTGTCTGTCAGTGATTATTATCATGAATTGCATTAGATAGAATTTAGTGCAATTAATTTTCTTTCGAAATTCAAGTCAAAAACGTCTTCTATTAACTTCTCGCTAAGCTGAGCAAATTTCCTTGAACTAGTTTCTTAGCATCTGCAAATTATATTTGTATTGGCTCAGGATTCTAGAGCAAATACTTTTGTCTTACTATCTGCAGAATGGGAATGGATATCCTTTGCTTCTTGCGATTATCTACTAAATGCTTGTGCCTAAGGCGAGCTCGGCAATCGCTGGTGAGCAGCACCTGTACAATCGCAAGGTACTGCTGTCCTGGAGTAAATTGTAAAAGGTCCGGTCAGCTCCTCAACAAAGTTTTCTTTTCAATAATTATAGGAGTTTTAGCTTGAAACTCCCGAACGTCATTGATGCGATAAGATTGAAATTTTGCCGGACACCGATTGCTTAAGCTCTTTGAAAGAGGATGAGATAGAAGTATTTCAATACTCCCTTTTCGCATGTCCAGCATTCCAGATCAATTCTCAAATATCTTTGTAAGTATACCCTTTAACGTACATATAAATTAGAGGAAGTATGAATAAAATTCCATGGCATATTTCTGATAGATTCAAGGCGCCTAGAAAGTTAATTTTCAAATATCTACCTTCACAAAGGATTATCGTCTTCTGCTTGGGTGAATCTAATTTAACCATCCTAACCCAGTTGGGTGTCTAAAACTGCTTTTCCAATTTGGCTCTGGATTAGCTCCCGCATGCTAACGAAGGGATTTTGCTGCCGTTGTCAGGAAGGCAGTTTAGTATTTAGTTTGACTTCTTTTACTTCAAGTAATTTACTCATTCACAAAAATTTATGATAGCTTATTATTTATGAATGACAAATATATTGATTTTATGTAAAATTTTAGGTTTATTACTGAAATTGGTTTAGTCGATTATATTATTAAAAACTTCCTTATACTGCACTCCCAACTCTCTTACCCCGTATAAGCTATAGTTGCCCTAAATGTGCTATCATTAAATTTATAACCTTTGTACATACCAAATTTAAAAAGAATCAGCGTCTGCACAGTTCCTAACCCTGCATATTCGTCCTTTCAACACAAATTCAAACCTAAGTAATGACTTAGTGAGGATGTTGGAACGATCATTTCGACTGTTGTGGCACTCTGGAAACGGAATGAACCTGAATTGTAATATGGCAAAAGAGTGTTTTCTCGGCAGTAATCATCATTATCATTTTAGGAATATAGAAATTGAAAATTTTCCGAAGGCAATGGAGTCTGTTTACATAACTGGAAAGGATCCAGTCTTCAGAGATCGTAAACATTATTTAATAATCATGAAATTGAAGCAATTGCAGCTGTGATCGGACTTCATATTTGATAAGAAACATCACACGCTTTGGAAAGAAAAAACTTGTCGTCTAAGAGTAGACTTAGTTAAAATGTTAGAATAAGAGAAGAACTCATATCACAGTGATTCTCAGATTATAAAATTTTCGTGAACTTTAATTGGGGTTGTTTTTAAGTGCTGCCCAGCGCACAACAGTGGAGAGGGATGTTTCGCCTTCTCACTTTAGCACGCCTTCAAGCAGATGCTGTTTGAGTACCCAGAGGATAGTTTAAGACCGGAAGTCGTGAGCTGTTTAAGCCATATGTAAATGAACCGGTTTTGGCCACTCCCAAGGAAATGGCACTCAGAGAACTTACCTCACTTGCGTGAATTTTAACGTGACGTTTTTTGGCAGAAAGTGGAGTTTTTAACAGTGTTTCGCGTATATAGACCCTTTTAACATTTATTTATTTATTAATTCTCTTTACAGAACTCTGGAGTGGTATAAATTTTAGGTTAAGAATCAACAAACCGAACTTAGATTTATTTCAGATACGTTTTGTTCTAAGTGAGGAAACAACTATTAAAAAATGAAAACAAAAATCAAATTAAATGGCACAAGTGTCATACTTTACTGTAAAACAATCGCGAAAGAGAAGCTTTATCTGTATAGCGATAGCTAAATCGGTAAAATCATGCAAAATAATAGAGCTAAGAGGCAACAGAACAGCTAAAACAACATATGAAGCACGATGAAATCTTATGAGGCAACCAAGTCAAGGCAAGCATAACACGCAAGTCGAAAACTAAAGATAGGAATTTGAAGTAAAATTTCAACGACTGTGAAAAACTTTATAACAATTAAAAAACAAATAAATGACAACCGAAACAAAACAGTACTTGCACATTTTGACTTAAAAAAAGACTTGCACCAAAACCAAAAATTACAACAAAGACACAGGACACACGAGTGAAGGCTAATAAATGTGTTATGAGTTAAAAAGAAAATGTACGAACCCGAGTTTGTTGTATTGCAAGTGTTCAGAACCCACAAAGTCTCAGAAGAATGTACGAGTATTAGGGATGCGCCGCAATCGAAAGCATTCAAATTTAGTACGCATGCAATTATATTTACAGTTATATCGTGGGTGATTAGCAAAGACGAGAGAAAATGATGTCTTTATGTTTTGTAGAATGTAGTAATATGTTGTAGGTTTGTAATGCTTTGGTGTAAATTTTCATATTTGGCATATCTTAATGACTTATGACGACATATTTTACATTTTTTTATTTATTTTGGTTTGATTATTTCAGCTCCACTCCTTCTTCTCACACGCCACTACTTAAGCACTAGTTACGCTCCACTAGGCTGTTCTTTTTGCGGCGAAATATTTTCACCAACATCGAGGCGATGTGCTTCGAGTTCGTCAGTGACATATCCTTCTCCAGCGACACAATATTGGTCACCGCTGTACAGTAGTCCTGAAAGAGCACATACTCGATTACGCCCAAGCTCTGCATATTCACTAACTGCACATCCGACTTGGAGGTCGCGCAAGTGATCAGATTCAGGCCACGCACCGAGCTCAGGTGACGCAAATTGTCCACTTCTTTCATTAGATTTGGCAGATTAATTGTGGTTGTAAATTTTAAGCCCGTGCCCAAGTAGGCTGGACGTGCTTGCAGATAACCCAAAAAATAGCTCTCCTTAAAGTGCAGCTCACGTTCCAGAAATGAGATAACACGTCCCACACGCGTATATGCCACACCCATATTGGCGGCATTCGCGTCACTCGATGTAGAGATCACACGCAAATGCTCCTGACAATTTAACCAAAGCGCCAAACTATTCGCTGAATTAATGTATACACCACGTCCATAAGGCCAGAGACTGCCGTTGAAAGCCAACGACTCGGCACTTTGCACTGTGTCTTTCATATCCAGCAGCGGTATCAGGAGACCCAACTTTTGCAGCGTTGCATATATGTCGGAGTTCTCCTCCAGTATCTCCGTCAATGTATAATAGCTGCCCGACTCAGTTTCACCGATAGCCTCAACAAATTGATTGGTGAATATTTTACCCATGATCATGCGTTCGGCCTGTTCCACTTGTCCAATTGTCAAATTAACGGGTAACTCGAAATCTTCCAAATTGCGTGAACACTCTACGGTACAACGTCGTATCAGATTTGATTCGTCATCGAAGAGAAAGGCGGCCGTATTGAGTCGCACAGCATTCTCCATGGGAAAGAAGGCAATACGCGGATGTGGCTTAAAGTCCTCATTCACACTCATGCAATGCATATCTTTGATGAGCGGCACAAGAAACTCCTGAAAGACCACGTACACATCGAAATCCGGCGCTATGATGCCACAATTGATATCCTCTTCTAGTAAACGCACTTTCGAAGTCTTACGCATTGAAGGCCAAATAACATCGAAGAGATTGTGATCGAGTCGGGTTTGTCGCAAGCGTATCTTCTCGAAGACGCTACGTTTTAGAAAGCGACTTAAATAGCTAACGACCGACACCTGTAGCGTCGAGGCAGTCAATGGCTTGCGATGCGCCAGCGCCGAGGCTGCCGAACCACTCAACGCTTTGCTTGACTCTTCAATAACGCTGAAGCAACGATCGAGTGTCCGATTAATGTCGACATCTTGCAGCTGTCGCCTCGAGCTGTGTAGATCATCTGGTACTAGTGCAGGTTGTTAGTTTTGTGGTTTGTTGGAGGTGCGATGAATGTATGCAGTTGTTGAAACGAGTTAAGGAGTTAGAGAGAGAGATAGAAACAAAGTGTGAGGGTACATGTGTTGTTGCGCCGATGAGGGAGAAAGTAAAATTTATGAGCGGTTATTCTTTGCGATTTGTTTTCATCATTTAAGCAAAATAAGCAACATTTAGACGAAAGTGCAGTGCTTACGGAAATAAGGAAAAATAAATTTAAAAGATACAGACGAAGTTTGTCAAAGCAGCAAAGTGTAGATCAAATAATCGAAAAGCTTTACACAATTAAAATAAAATAAGATCATATATGTCATGATGAGCTGAGTTGAAGCGAGTTTGAAATTATCAAATTTGTGCTCAATAACAAAACTTAATTGTTTTTAAGTTTAAAGAAAATCATCAAAGAATATGTTAATAGACTATGAAGGTCTGACGATACACCTGGGGCTTTAAAAGACCCGTTGTGAAAACACCAGGACTAAAAATCTTCTAACCACGTTGTGCTCAATACAAAAGTGTTATCTGTGTAACCTCAGAGGCACCTTCAAGAAAGCCTGGACTGATATTTGAAACTCCTTTCCTATACAAAGTTTTGCATTCACAAAGAAGATGTCCTCTCTTCTTCTTCTATATCTCGGCAGCTTACTTATATAATAGTCATTGTATGGTGTTCACAGTCTGATAAAATATCTGTTATTTAAACAATGATCTTTTTACACTCCTAGAAGAGTTTTTCTGTTCTTTCTTTTAAATTTTAATAGATGGCATGTTCGAACTATGTTTCATTTAATCCACATTTGCTTGCTTATTGAGTAAGTTAGGGACTAACTCCACCGATACTTAGCTACAAGTATGTCCACAACATATTTTTCGATTAAATACATATCTGCAAGCAGGTAGAGGCACATAGATTCCCTCTTTTCCGGAATCTAATTGTAATGAGCCTCGGCTAGCTCATCCGCTTCACAGTTACTGGGAATATTAGTATATCCTAAACCCAATTTCAGGTTTATAGCGAAAAATTATGTTAGATTCATTATGAGATCAAAGCATTCTTTAGCTATTTATCATGAAACCCTGACTTTAGTGCCTTGAAAGCCGCTTTGCAGTCTGTCGTTTTAAATATATTTTTTTTATTGTGTGCAAACTCTTTGTCAGAAAAAAAGGTTTTCCTTAATTACTGTAGAGTCCGCTGGCAGCAGCCAGCCTGGTAATCGAAAAATTATTCTAGTATCAAATTTTGGATCCATCCGTATAGATGCTCATCCCTGTGTCCCTATTCAGCTCACCATTTTCTAGTGTTCTCTGGAGGGAAACCAAAGTTAGCGACTGAATTTAGTTTTAAATGTATAGGATTTCAAAAAATTATTGTATTGGGTAGAAGAGGGAACTTTGTAAGTTTCTTAGAATGTCCCTTGTTACAATCGACTAATAGAGCAGATTTTCTCAGTCTGAAAGCTGAAATCGCTGCCTGTTGCTTACTGAGCAAGTCTGTGGACAGTAAATATAAACCAACATTTCGAGCCTTGCAGCCCTACTTGGATCAGAAGTACCTTTTTCAATAGCATTTTTTGACAGATTAGTCGTATCAAACTGTCATGTCACTTTTGTCAGTATTTTTTGACATTTTATCATGGAAAAAAAAGCGTTTACAAATCGTAAACTTTATGGGAAAAATTCACTTCCAATAAGGAATATGTTTCACTAGCTTCACTTAAATTATGGTTATCATAAGCGTCATACTGAGTTTGCTATGCGCCACACCGCCACCCATTTTGAACCCCAACATTTATAATTCTTTAATATCCGACCGAATATACCACTTCTAGCAAGCAGTGAAGAAAACATAGCACCCGTAGCTGCGAGTGTACTCTAAGGCCTGGGAGAATTGATTCGGTGCCGTTCACAGCAACTCGGACTGACGTGTAGAATGACTTGCATTTTACGTCGAGATCTTAAATTGAAAGCGAACAAAATACATATTGTGCAAGAACTGAAGCCACTCTACCTTCTCAAATCCCTTTGCTCTGGGCTCTTGAAAAATTCCAAGAAGGTCCGACGTTTTCGAGAATGTTCAGCGATAAGGCCCATTTCTGTGTCAATGGGTGTGAACACAAAAAAATTGCCGCTTTAATACAAAAGCAAACTAAAACTGTAGCAATATGTAAAGTTCAAAATCTATGCGGACAATCCCGCTTCAATTCAGGCTTGAGCAAAAATCACTAGTATCATTCGCCAGTTACCAGAGAAATGTTCGAACCAGTCATCGAAAATTGCACTCAACGGATAGACCTTCTAAAACGTAGCCGCGACTAACATGTGAAGGAGAGAATCTTCAAAAATTTAATGTCAAAGAATATTCTAACTAATGATAGTAAACATTCCTCAATAAATCTGAAGTTTATGTAGTTTTTCTTTAAAAGAAGTAGAAAATCTCGAAATGGATCACCCTTTATTTGAAAAACGGCAGATAAAACTACCCAGTCACGCCCACCTCTTAGCTTAGATTTTACCCCATCTGTCTACCATTTGTTTCGGCCGAAACAGAACGCACTCACTGGAATACGGTTCACATCAGAAAAGGGTATTAAAAATTGGCTTAATTCCTTATTGGCCGCAAAGTCAGATAGAACCCACAAATTGCCAGAAAACTGGGAACATGTTAAAGCTTCAGATGATCAATACCTTGAATAATATTACAGTAAATGTTATTTTTTTCCAGAACCGTTAAATACACAGTTCATATAAACATAACTGCACTTATTAGCATATATTATAAGTTTTCCAAGAATTTAGTGCACCGCTGTTAATTTGGTCTAAATTCTCAGACGACACTTACTAGAAACAAGCCTTGCAAAGCTCATGCCACTAAATATTGAATTAATATTTTACTAGTTTGAAGCACTCAACAACACAACAAACTGAAGTCTGTTTAAATATTCATAAATAATTGACTTTTTACTTTTAATCAATAAAAACGTTCGGAAAGTTGACATACAATTTAAAAGTGGAAGGCCTAAAAGACCCATACACATAGCCCACACAAACGCATTTTAAGGTACGCTTTTAAACCTGCACATGTAATTATTATACTTTTTAGACATTTTTAGTAACTTTTTTTTTAATTTATACAAACATACCAAATATGTCGTCAATATTATTGATGAGACTGTTGAAAAACTCACGATCGCCGATTGCTCGCGACATTTTTGAAGATTTTTTGACAAGCTTATTAACCGAAAACTAACAAGTAATTAGTAGAAAAGAGTACAATTTCGCGTTAACGGGCGCCACTTTCACAATAATTATACAATAAACAAGGTAAACACAAGGCACGAATAAAGGCGGTCAACGCAATCAATTGTGACCCAGAAAAACCGCTGGCAGACGTGTGTTGACCACAACAGTAAATCAATGACTGACAGCGGCGAAAGCACACGACTCTCCAATACAAATATGTTACATATACTATGAACATATATATTACATATGTATAGGTAAACACACGGCTGTGTTGACTGCAGAGTTATTTGATTATATATATTTATATAGTTGGTTGCGTCTTTGGCTCTAATATATGGCCGCTAGGGATTGTGGTTTTAATGGTTAACCGCACAGGAGGCCGCATGACATTCAATATATATTTTTAAAATCATTTATTATTTTTAGTGCTTTAGAATGCTTACTAGTCAAGTTTTTTTTATACTCAACCGATACTTTAAAATTTTCTGACGTCACTCTAGCAATTCTGGAGGAGTCAGGCAACGTCAAAAGTTTTTGCTTGTGGCAAAGATCGCTATACTATGTGCGTGTTTTTTTTTTCAAACTTGAACGCTTATTTAATAAAATGTATTTAAGTAAAGTCCTTCTGAAGCTATACCATTTTCCCATCTTTCTGGCAATTCGTGTATTTCATCCCAAAAGAAGTGCGCTGGCTTGACGGCCAAGAGTGAACAAACCAAATTTTCATAGCCTGCTCTGATAATAGACCAAAAAAATGATAGTCAGAAAAGAAATGTGAGAGTTCCAAAGCAATGAGGCTAGACTTCCTATTTGATGTTTTTCTTGAAATTTTTTGTCGATCGTGTAAAATAAGGTTGGGTGTTGGAAGTCAGAAAAGAAAAGGTCTGAGCC